>WBMV01008407.1:1198810-1302921 GCA_013396655.1 Campylorhamphus procurvoides | reverse complement strand
GCGCTGGGTTAAGCAAAACTGAGCAGAGCCCTGCTGACCCCGGTCCTGCTAAACCCTAATTAAAAGATTCGACGGAGCAGCATCTCCTGCCCCAGTCCCCTTTCCTCGGGTATTCGCAGGCACACCCTGGAATCTCTGGTGCTTGGCTCTTCCCCACTTTCCCCCACACCGTTCAACACGGGGCAAGCACCCCTACTCCCCAGGATCCTCACTCCCCGGGAATCCTTAGCCACGAATGCCCCAGAGTTCAAGCCTGCTAATTCCACTGTTTGTGCTGGCTGCCTCCCACCGGGATTAGAATGGCTTGCTGGCTCACGCTACCCCCACCCCAGCAGCCTGAGACTCCCCCGTTCCCCCAACCCTTCTGTTGCCCCGTCCCCTTTCCCCGGTCGGGCGGTGCCCCAGATACTCCCTCCGCACCTCCAAGTCAGTAGGGGCAACTCAAAGCCTTACAGAAAAAGTTTTCCTGAAGCAGGAACACATGGAAACAAAGAGGGAACGTTCCCTCTCCCTCTATGTGGTAGGCAGCCATGCTTCCTCCCCCCCCAATCACACTGTGATATCTGGGATGGCGCAAACCCCTGCAAAGCACCCAAAAGCCTCCTGAATTCCCCAAACCCCTGCACGACACCTCAAAGCCTTCCGAATTCCTCAAACCCCCCTGGTACGGTACCTTCCCCTACCCCAAACGCCCAGTGCTGCATCCCAGTCCGGTTCCCCCAGCCGTCCCCCGTTCCCAGAAGCTCTGGGCTGTCCCTCCCAGCACCCCAAAAGCCATCTGTATCCCATGTCCCGTTTAAAGGCGCATCCAGTGGTTTCCCCCACACCACTGCAGTCACAGCCCGGGCTCCTTTGCCCAGCTGCGGGCGACAAGAGAGCACTGAGCCAGCAGTTTCTGTGGAATGTGCCAGCGTTTGAACCACCTAAGCTAGCTTGAGCCTGAAGCGGCGGCACAGCAGGGGTGTCTTAGCTGCCGCTACTTTTTCACTGCAACTGATGCCAAAAACCTTGGCTAATAAAAGAACCACTCAGAGATATGTTTTCATCTTTGAGTAGAAGGTATTTGTTATATTACAGTACTGGGAGACGAGGCGAATAGCTTCGCTAAAACTCGCTCACTTTTCAGAACAAAACTTACATATTTATATACATTAATAAACAGGATACTGTAAAGAGACAGCCTCTTTTCTTCACGTCATATGACACTTTTGATTACATCAGTGTCTCTGTTGGAGAATGCGCAGTAGAATGCTCTGGTGGTCTTTTCCGTCTCTTCCTCACTTCGGGGGTCTCACAAAGTAGTCTTCATCACTGTAAACTTTCGACCTGCTGTCTCGACGCATGCTCTGTTCGCTTGGTCTTTTACTATTTTGCTGATTTAGACAGTTCCATGGGCAGATATCCTGTTAGTTACTTTTGCTACATTCTGATTGGTTACAAAGATTCTATAGTGAATAGAGTTAATAATAAATAGATATCCTTTTCCTTTGGTTTGCGTGACTAAAAACAATCTCTAATTTACGTGACCAAAAGCACTTTTGCAAATGTTAGACAATTCACAAATTCTAATATAGGAATGGATTTCTTATATCAAGTATATAAGTGAACTTAATAATTCATATATTCTAATACATAAATGGCTTTCTTATATCACAACAAAGCCATCTTAAAGGAGCCAAGGCACTACTACAAGCATGGCAGAGACAGACACCACTTCTACAAAGCCTTCAGCGTCCAATGGGACCCCATAATCACCCCAGAAGCGAGAGCCCCTCCTGGAACTGTGGTTTCTGCCCCCCCCCTCAGGAGTTTGTCGGACCTGGTTGAGGACTTGGACTGTAAGACCTAAGCCCAAACAGAGCATGCTCAGAGAGGCATGGCTTAGGCCACCAAAAGTGAATAAAAAGCGAGCACTGGAACAGTGCCAACACAGTTCAGGTACGGTCTTGACTGTCCTGTCTGCCCGGCTAAGAAGCCGTTGCCCTCTGGGCATACCCTCAAAGAGCTGCTATCTCTGGCTATAGAGCTGAAATCACCAAGCTGAAATCATTCACTGCTTTTCCTAATACAGTTTACTCACTTTCTTTTTTTTATTTTATTTTTTTTAATAAATAAAGTTAATACTTGTTTTATATAAATAAATAAAATTAATTGCTGAAACCACTCATCAATCAACGCCTGTAACAGTTGTCAGTAACCTATGCTTACCCAGATTTCAAATATAGTTCTTGGGTACTTAGAGGTTTTGAGCTGCAATGTAATTTATACCTACATTTTTCAGATAAATAAAGGCTTATTTCAAACCATTTATGTGCTGTATAATATATATACATTTATGATGTGCACGTTAACATAAATATGCCTAAATTATGATGTGCTGCATATTGTTATTTATGATTGTGTTTGTCTTTAAGTTTATATTTATGTTTGTTTATTTATTAATGTTTTTATAAAATTCCTTCCCACCACAACACAGTTTCTATATTTATACTGTGCCACAGTTTCTTACAGTATTTTTGTTGCTGCCAGTGCAGGTTCAGGGTAAAATACAGTGACTATGATATCTGCATGCATTTTTGTGCCCAATAGTGAATAAAATAAATACTTTGGCTATGACTTTAAGAAAAAAAGGGCTTTATCTTCATACCAGAGTAGTTTCTTATGATAGGATTATTGTATTCTTTTATTAATTCTCATGATAATTAAATCATAATGTTCATAATCAACTTTTTAAATTATTTTTAGAGCATGAGATGGTTTTCATGAGTTGCTAATTTTCTCTGTTTTGACTTCACAGAAATCTCAAGGGAACTTGTATTAATTGTTGCATTCTCAAAAGCTATAAAAGTAATAGCCCTTTTATGTTTAAACACAACAGCGCTGTTAAAATAAACAGCTCTCTTAATGTTTTTCAAATATCACTCATGGGCTATTAATGAAACATTTGCAAAGTGCTATGTTACATATGGGGCGTTTTGTAAAACAGCAAGAAATTTTAGTGTTTCTTGGTCTCCTGTGAAATACAACTGCACTTGGTAGACCACAATCCAAACACAGTGGGTTTGACCTCATCATTATACTTGGATTGTCCTCTTATTTGCTGTTTCAGGCTGGGCACTTAAAATCCTCTCCCAAAGGGGACAGTGACATAAGCCCGACTGTGTGATCAGTTGGATATCTTTCAGGCTATCAGTGTGAACACCACTGTGTGCAGTTACAGCTCCATTAAAAAAAACCCCAGAGAATTAGCATTAAAATTTTTTAAAGCAAGAATTGCATTTTTAAGCCCAGATGTGTTTGGTTTATGGTGTAAAGGAATAAAAAGCATATAGCCAGCAACTTAAAGATTTGGTTTGTTTATCCCTGTCTTATGTTGAGGCCAGCCACATGATTTAAATCATCCCGTAATAACAAAATATTGGTTCATAACACAGAAGGGTCAGGCATGCAAGTTTTCCCTCAGTCTGGTTTGTTAGAATTCTACTCAAACTCTGTGACCAATTTGCAGTTTGTGTAGAAACACATCAAAAGACATGAGGGAAGGATATAGAATGTATCAAATGCTTTACAGTCTCTTTACATGAGGCCATCATGGGCCACATCCTAATAGAGACTCTCAAAAAGTTTCACACCAACTTGGAAACTACAGCACTTTGTGTGCTACCTCAGGGCAATTTATTTGCCTTCGTATACAACCATGATATAAATTTTGAGAATGGAGAATGTTGGTAGAAGCAGGTACATGATTTCAGGGATCTCCTTCTCAGCATCATAAAATGCAAAACCTCCTATTACAAAGTAATGGTGCCTATGCAAAGTGGGTCTGCATCACGAGATGTACCTACTTTGGTTTTAATAAAGGCAATTAAAAGAGAGAGAGAGAGAGAAAGGAAAAAATATGTGCCCCTGAATACATGAAAAGTAAGTTCTTCTCATGACTTTTTTACATCGTGCAAATTCTATCATTCTTTAAAAATTATTTTGCCAGCTCTATTGTATGTCTTTATTGGTTATTTTAATCGCAGTGTTAACTACTTTTTCTATAATGCTATATGAATATCCCTCTTTTAGTGCTGGGATAGGCTATTTGGAAAAAACATATATTCCACTTATGATAATTTCCCCTATTTACTATTAAAATCTAATCAAAGAAGTTTTTATTTGAAAATCAAATGTCTACATTTTTCTGCCCATAGAAAACTGCAACAAAATATTCTGAAAATAATGTCTTGAACTTAAGTATAGAGGATGTAAGATGAGCAATGCAATAATGCTGCTATTCATTATAGGGTTGTACATGTGCTCTACTTGCAAAGATTTTTAGCATCATACAATTTTGATTTTGTGTGTTGACATCTTTGCCAACAAAACACAGATATACCAATAAATGGAAAAAAACTTGTTAAAACAAAAATTGCATTCATATTCAGGTATAAACCAGTCTGCTGTTAAAATGAATTTCTAGAAGAAACCACCAGCCTTACTGCTTGTTCTTATAATAAAATTATCCACTGCTAAACAGTCCAGACAAATAAATAGGGAGCATTAGGAGAAAAGACTCTTTTTCCAAAAGTAGGTAAAAATCAGAATAAACAATGATAAAAAGCTGCAAACAAACATCAAATTGAAAAAATGTAAATGGAAAAAGGTAGAATTTAGAGCTACATGAAAAGAGGAAGCATAGCAAAGATAAGAGCTAAATATTACATGTTCAAAAATAATCTTATAAGTGCATCCAAGATCTGCAGAGAGAGAATGAAAATCAATTTGTAAGTACTTTCACTGGCTAGAGGATGTTGTTCAGACATGCAAATCTCTCAGATAATTTTTAGTTCTTACAATGTTTTCCTGCAGCCAAGAAGATGTTTCATTTTGTTCATGCCTTATTGCATATTTCAAAAGTTTTCTCATCTTTATTTTAAAAAAATATTTTAAATAGGCAAACAATATAAACCTCAATATTCTCTATAATCATTTTTTAATTGCATTTCCTGTTACTCCAGCACTTTCCTTTCTAGAAGACAGCAGCAGAAGGATGACACTTCCTCAGATCATGGTGCCACAGCTGTTGAGAGCCAGGTTTTCCAGTGCAGGAATAATTGACTGGACAAGTCACTGTAAGGAATGGGCAGTTTTATTCATGAGTAATATAGTCAGTACATTCTTCTGTACAAAGCATAGATAACAAAGTGGGAGTCTGAGAGATCACCTACTTTACCCCACCTCATTTAATATGCCCATCTTTTCTCATAGCATTCTTACCTCCGGGAACAGGTCTTATTCTTTTTTATCATTGAAACATGCCAAATCAGATTGTCATACAGTATGTCCTTCAGATTCATTTTTGTAGAAATGCTGTCTGCTTGATCGTTCCCCAGCTGATACCTGTGCTGCTGGCTATTTCTACTTATTTGTGGAAAACATGCCAGTTTCTGTTGAATGATATTCAAGTGCTTCCAACTGTAATGATATTCTCCAAAAACACTCATCTGTCACCTTTTTTGTGACATCTGCAGGTTTATAAGCAGATCTTTTATCATCCAATCTTGCCAGAGAAAATACTGGGGAAGAAAAAATACAGTACAATTGAGGAAAGAATAAAAACCCAAACCCAACAACTGTTGAAATAGTCTGCCTTGCTAAGAGCATGTCAAACTTGAAATACTATTATTTCATTCTTTTAATGAAAGAGAAGATCTTTAGAAGGTTTTTATTGAGGGAATCAAATAACTTGTTTGAATAACGCAGTGATATCCACCTGGATAACTCAAACTGGACCTAGGTTTATCAATAGATAAACAAATCCTGCTAAATCTCTCTTCCTTTAGAGACTGGATGCCAGAGTTCCTTAGATAAACACTGCACTTGCAATAATAGTTTCTTTAAATCTCTGACATACCCAAATTTCCTTTTCTGTGTCTTGGAAAAAGAATAGCAGAATCTTTAGGCATCACTCAGCTTTGCAAGAACACGTTTAACACAGAGGACTTCTCAGCTTTATTCTTCTGTAGGAGTTTCAGACAGTGAAGGACAAGAAATATCTATCTATATAACAGTATAATCTGTTATTCCAGTGGTGCAACATACATTTTCCACTAACCTCTCAGTTAGAAAAGTGCTACAATGTACATATATTATACATCTAATAAATGTTAAAAACTGTCCCCTTTCCATCAAAGTGAAATACAGTTTTAGATAAGGTTCTTTTCTAAAAAAATTGATACAAGGAAAAGACAGTAGAGCTGTTTCTCTGTCGTCTTCCATTATTTCCATCTCATCTGAATTTACTTAAATTTTGTATCAATGTTTTATATCAATAAATTTTAAACCCTCTCTTTTTGATTTATCAGTACTAGAGCTTCAGAAGCTCTATTATTCTCTCAGTAAACACATGAATATGCTCATATATGTGTAGTGTCCCTCAGCTTTAAGAAAGATAAGGAAATTATTTTCAGCAGCATGTGACTACACAGAAAAGCAAGTCACATGAAAAAGACCACATTCTTACACAGTCATTGAAGTAAAATTTCTCTCTTGGGATGGGATACAAAGCTCTCCACAGTTCTTATTCACTTTAGAAGGTTTCAGATCTGACCTAAGAACCCAAATGACACCCTCTTCAGTTTTTCTTTTTTAATGAAAACTGTATAACTACCTTTTTTTTTATACAACATTTTATGCAAATTAACTTTTCTGAACTACATTCCTTAACAGATTCAACAATAAGTTTTTCATTAATGAGGAACTTGGCAGCTTTTATAATACAGATTTTCATAATCTGGTTCACTTTATGGTATTGTATCTTCTGAAATCTTTAAAGCATGTCAAAAACCAAGCTTTTGTAAGAGACACCTTTTATGACACACAGCAAAAAAGACTCACAATTTTCAGAGTTTAACTATGCAAATTTCTCTTAAAATTCAAAAGATAAAAGAGTATTAAAACTAGCATACCCATCAGGTTCTTGTTTTTCAAAGCCTCTGCTTTTAGGAGTAAGCTCTGCTTTAGACAGATAACAGGAAATTTCTTTGGTGTCTTTGTTCCCAAAAAATTGATCATTACATTCAGAAACCTGACAGCGATAATTAATGTTAAAGGATAAAGTTTTGTGCTGCAGTGTTTCCTGTGATACAGAGAAAACTCATTGCTTTTGAAGAGGTGAGGATCAGTTAAAATGCCAGTGGACCTCAACAGGAGAGATAACACCATCTCAAATTGAAAACATAATGAAAATGATCTTGTCACACCTATATCATTTCTCGCTATTGCACTGAATATTTTTCTAGCACTTTTTGGAGACAGCATATTCAAAAGCAAGGATGGTACACCAAAGCATTTGCAGTAGCAAAGTCAGATAAGCTTGGGATTTCTTAAGATTCATTTTGTATCTATTACCCAGAGCTTTTGGCTGAATAACCCTCCATTGTTGGGGGATTGAGGTTGGTAAGCTTTGCAGAAGCATGCCAGCTCCCCAAAGAAAGATGTGTTCGAAGAAAAACAAGTTTTTATTTCCACAAAGAATCTATTGTGACATCTTTGTCTCTACTTCCAGCAAATCTTCCCAGATGAAATTAACTAGGGGCGAACAAAAATAAGCACATTTCTGTGACAGCTGCTGATAATCTTTTACAATCTTATGTTTGAGTTTTCACACTATGCTGAAAAATAACACTTGCAATGTGGTTTTGAGAGCCTCACAAAAGAAAAAGACAGCCATAGATGTTCTTTTGAAGTAACATTTTTCCAACTCATTAACCCTATGCATCTCCTATTCCACCCATGTTTGAAGACAGTAATTTCCTGAATGAGGGATGGTCTTTCTTTGGTCCTTGCACATTGCCAAGCATTTGGCCAGGCATACACATTCTCTTCAGTGCATGAAAAATGTCTTTGATGTTAAAACTAAGCTGGGTTTGCTGTCATCAGGTAATTTATGGAACAAATGGACAACTCATTTTATCTTTTGATGAGTAAAAAATTAAGCATTTCAGTTCCTTCAGGGAAAAAAGCTAAAATGGTTTTGCAATAAAGAAAAGCTGTGCTCCTTATGAGGGACAAATTACTAGATACTTATACACAAGTAAAAGTTTGATGCAAACTATATTATTTTATCATGATCATATAATTTTCTACTCTCTGTGCCTTTGGCATGGAGTTTATAATTCTGTAAAATCTGTTGTATAGAGACTTCATTGCTAAAAATTATGGAAACACCATAATTTGTTTTTGATTTTATGGCAATAAGATTGTGCTTTTGCTTTTTTTGAATCCTTATCAGATGCATCTGAGCGGGGTGAGAAACTTCCCTTTCTTTTCTGCTAAACACACTCTAAAACAAATTTATATTTATTAGAATAAATAATAATTTACACTTAGATATTTTGAGGTTCTTAACTCATAATGGTTAATTTGTAGCAAATAATTGTGGAGACCAAAGTTATGCATGAAAGATTGCAAATCTAAAATTACAAAATCTGGCAGAGAAGATGATATATCAGATCTTTGATGGACTTGGCAACAGGAAGACAATAATGAATCTTCTACTGATTGGCATGGCACCAAGAAGACTGTGAGGTTCAAGGTTAATAACATGCAGTTAGCACAAGTCCTCTCCCTTAGTTACATTGCCGATAGAAGAAAATAGAAAGAAATAAGCCTTGACTTAGCTGAGCTGTGCTCAGTATCAGAGCCTGACATGAATACTGCTTCACAAGTGCCAGGAAACCCCATGCCTTCCAAAGGAGCCAGACCATGGGGACTTCTCAGGATTTCTTGTGCCCAGCCTGGTGGCTGTGAGCCCTGAACTGTGCAACCTCACTCTTTCTGAAGAGAGAACAAACTGAGCCTTATTTTCTGTCACTTTAGGCTGTTTTTCCTTGGTATTTGGGCTTATTAAAATCATTTCAACTGTGTGGGCTCCTCTTGTTTTAATTTCCTTTTATTTTCTTTTGTTCCTGAAAGTGGTCATTTTAATCTCACTTATCTGAAACTCATTCTTGGATGAAATAGAGCATATTTTAGATTTAGGATTAGGTTAGAAAACATACTTTTAGATGAAAATTTCTATGTTAGTCATAGTACTGATTTCACTGCTTAAATTCTTGTCAGTGCAGCTTACAAGAACAGCTGTCTCCCTCTAGAGTTAGCTTGTTTGACTTGGGTACAGACTTCTCTCCTGCCAGGACTTCACATTAGTCTTCACAACAGTGAAGACCAGATCACTGAACATGCAGTGCCTGCCCAGTCAAAAGCACATGAGAGAAAATAGAACCAGGTGCCTTGAAATGGAGCCTGATCATTAGTGTGTGAAAGCAAAGAAACCTGGCACTTAAAGGCTGTAGTAGCTGACGGTTAAAATTTGAAATAAAGCTGGTGGGACACTGGTGCCATACTGATTCAAAAGAAAGGTAGAAATTTCAACCATTGCTTGTCATTTCTGTTACTTAATAGTTCACGTTCATGTCAAATAAATACATGTCTTTTGGATTATATAACAACATCTTATCATGGAAAAACCTGTGGTTGTGTCCATGCTATAATTAATAGGAGTGGAGCAGCCTTAGTTAAACTTAGTAAATAGAAAGCAAGACAACTCTAATACACCCAACTTAAACTTAAAGCATATATTTAAAATGCACTAGCAGTTCCTTGAAAATGTATATTTTAGTCTCCACCAGTATGTTATTTCTCAATACCATCCTGTTGCTTTTATTTTCTAACTTCTTTTTTGCCTTCAGTTCAAAGTATTTCTGAGCATCAGAGGAGTGCCTTGTACCTCACTAGCAGATTTTGTAGCTGGCTGTGCACTGCATGTACTGGAGCTAAAGAGCACCTGGCTGTACTTGGAGATGCACAGACTGCTAGGATAGCAGTGAGGGGTGCAGTCACATCCCCTATGCTCTAGGTAAGAGCTTGATGCAGTAAACTGTATCTTCAAATCTGCCTCTAGGCTTTTCAGCCTGGAACATTATAAAGCAGAGCCAGGCAGAAAGTGGTATATATAACCAGCATCTAGTATGTACATTCATCCCCTGACTCTCTAATAAGTGTAGAAAAACCCACTACGACCCACTATAATAGCAAGTTCAGTGGTAGTCTGAAGACTCTAAGATTAAAAAATCACCTTTAAACTTAATTCAGCATAATGTCTGCACATGTGTGCATGTGTGCAATCTGATCTGAAGCCAAAAGAAAACATTAATATCCTGGAACAGGTTTGCAAAACACCTGGAAATGGAATAATTTATTCTTTTTTTGATACCTGAGGGAACACTAGAAAAATTAGTGATCAAGCCCACAGGATGAATTCAAGCTATAACATCTCAATTCTTTCTTTTAATTAGTTTTGTTTGTCTCATAACAAACCAGTGTACTTTGTTTTGGACAGACTGTTTTGCATCAGTGTTACAGCATCTACTGATGTTTGAAGATTGCTGTCAGGTTGCTGGGTTGTTTTTTTTATTACACTGCCCCTCGAAGACTGGTTTATCGCAAAGATGAATTATCTTATCTCCAATTTTTGTATATCAGGTGAAGGAAATTACTAAAAATGAACCGCAGGCTGGTATACATCAGCAAACCAGCAAGTATACATCAGTGTGAGCAGTTGTCATGTTTTAGGAATGGTATTCTCCAACTCAGTTTTCCCACTGAAACCACTCCAAACCATGTGACATTTGCTCATTTTCCCCTCTCCCTCTCCTGCTGCAGGCTGGAGAGGAGAACTGGAGGCACAAAAGGTAAAGTTCTCAGGCTGAAGTAAGGACAATTTACCGGAAACAGAAATGAGATAGGAAACAAATAGTAAAAGCACCAATATTAATAACAAAACTGTACACGAGGCAAGCAATCCATATGCTCGCCACTATACCACCTGACCAACCTGGAAGGGACCCCTTCCCCCATCCCCAGAAAATGAAGTGAGGTGTTATAGAATAATCTCTAATTAAGTCATGCCCTCTCCTGGTTACTGCAAAAATTAACCCTGTCCTGGCCAGAATCAGGACAGCAGTGCAGTCCAGAGACAACTGAGGGGCTAAGCATCCAAACCCATATTTCCTGTGTGTAACCAGAATCCAAAACATTCAAAGCCCTGCAAGTTTGCCATTTGCATTAGAAAAGTGATCAGAAGCAGATTTTTTGGGTCCCAAAAAGTACTTTGTGGTATGAGAATTTCCTCCCATGCATTGTCTTCCTTGCATGAGACATATGCATGCAATGAATGAGCTGAGAGGACAAGAACTTTCTAAAGCATTGCCAGGTATATCTATCCTGAGCTTCTTTTTCTCTGGATGTGAAAAGTGGCCCTGCAATGAAACACTGGAAAAGGAATAAAAGGAAATGAAAATTTAAAATTTTTCCATTTTGTTGAGACTACTAGAGATGTATTTGTGCTATGGCAACAAAGAGCTCATCTTTAGTCAACATGTGGAAGTTAAAAGGAAAACTGCCTTGAGGCAACAGTATAACTTTTACTATTCTCTGCACTAAATACATAATTTAATTTTCACTTACTGAGTCTTTTTACTGATCTCTCTTCATTTTCCAGAAATCAATGCTTTAAAGTAGCGTTTCTCAAGTAGCTTCTCGAGTCAACTTAGTTAACTTGTTGCCTTTTACAGAATTCCAATAATGTTACATTTCATGGCTGCATTTGAAATAAAAACAGTATTCTTAATTACTTTGCTTTTATTTATTTATTGACCGTCAGAAAAATATACTAGCTTGTATATTTTTCTATATTTCTTTGTTTCAGATCAACAAGATGTGTATAAAAGCATTAAGAATAAAAGGGCAACTTCAGGAAAATCAAGCTTGCATAATTCGAGAATCTGAGAATTCCACTTTACTTAGGATTTCTTTTTTTTAGTTTATAAACTTCTAAGAGAAAAAATTATTACATTAATTAATTTTGTTTCACAATAAATCTACTTTTCTACTAGCTAATTAAGTTCTCCCTTTCTTCTGCGAGAACCTGAGGCTTGTCCAATCGAAATTTTAATTTTAGTTCTTACTCCTCTTTCTTGCTCTCCATTAATCAAGATAATTACCATTAATGACAGTGTGTATGTGTGGGGGAAATAAACTTATTTCTTGTATACAGTTTTTTTCAACTGATACTAAATGAAAAATCACCAAAACACTTGTTTCTGTTACACCATAAAGACTTTTAAATTTTTCATTTATATGATCACGCTTATCAACTTTCTGCTAAGTCTTAGATGGAAAAATAGTCAGCAAAATCACCAAATAAAAAGACAGCTGATGAATTTTGAAAAATACACAACACACAGGTGAGCAAATGTCAGTCATCACTGTACAGTAATTTGAAAAAAAAAAGAAATTCTAACAAGTTTACATTTGCTGCCATTGTTTTACAGGATAGCTACACATGACAATCCTTTGAGGTCTTCTGAATTTCTAGATATATTATTTTGTGTGCCAAGGAAAAGAAATAACAGACCTTCCCTAAAAGAAGACTCCCTGCTAACAACAGGATGCTATAAATTATGGAAAATAGGCAGTAAACACTGAAAAATCAGAGTCACAGCCAAATGAAATTGACATTCATTCCAGGGAGGTGGATTTCACTGACTTTTCAGAAAGAAATGTTTTTATATTCAAAAACGGCAATGTTGGTTTTTATTCTGACCATGGGGTTATGTGATAAATATTCGCTTGCTTTTATCAGAGTACCACAAATGTTCATAAATCAAGACGGAGCTGTGAGAAGAAATAATACATTATAATAATTCAGCAAAAAGAGCTAGAAAAGTCAGAGATCTTCAGAGCATGTGAATCATTTTTCAAGTTTAAATCTCAGAAACACTGGCATTTAAAATGTTTTCTCTGGAAAAGGGGATCTCCATGTCAATCAAGGCAAACATTACTTGCTCAGAATCAGGCATAAAATTAAACGGTAATTATGCAACTTTTACTTACTGCTGAAATCCACCTTTTCCTTCCCCTTATTTTATAGTGATTTTGTACTTGAGTAATCTGTGTTTCACATACAGTCTGAATGCTCAGGCTTCCATACCATGGAAAGCAAATAGCAGGAGTGCTGCTTTGTGACTGACTCTTTCTCCAAGGTATTGATCAGATTGGGCATACATCCTAGGTATTTCTCTTCTTTTTTTTTCCCTTTAAATGATTAGAAAGTCCCAGGGAGCTCTGCATAAATCTGTAAAGTCAGAAGCACTCCCACATTCATCATTGTTAAATGTGTAGTATGCAAGAAGCCTTACATGAATCAACAGCCCTTGGATTCCCTCATATAATATTTCACTATGGAAAGCTAATGCAATTCTAACGCTTCTGGTCCTGGTGTTGCCTGCCTGGAGTTCACTTATTTGTATTGGTTTTATCATCAAAAGAGAAAACTGAGATTGTTCTCCTACCTTACTGAAGCAAGTATAACTTCTGTTGACTTAAATAACCATTAAATTTGTTGCTAAAGTATAGTGAAATTCATTTAAATCCTACTTAAAATATTAGAACATCAGAGTTGATATGAATTTATTATATACCAATTAATCAGAAAGAATTATGAAAAAAAAAAGGAACCATTTGAGAAGAACTTTAGAAAATTAAATCACGGAGGAATAAAATGGCTCAGAGATCATTGTGGATAAATGTGCAGTATATGAGACAGGAAAATCAATCACCCCAAATCCAAAGGCTAATTAATGGGTTTTGAGTTGACTACTGATTTTTGGGAGTAAAGATTTGATAAGTGACGTTAAGTAATGGGAGTAGGTGATGATAAGTCCAAGAAAAGGTCTGCTCAGTGTTTGAGAGGGAAAAAAAGAGGCAAATCAAGTGTTAGTAATTTTCAGGCAGAGAAGAGACAACAAATCAAAGGGCACAATGGCATTGTATCAATCAATGGTTTGCCCACATCTTGAGTGTGCTCTTCTGGTCCCCTTGGTCCGTTCAGTAGAAGTGAGAGAGTAGAAAAGAAAAGAAAGCACACTGAAAAAACCTGCTTACACAGATGTTGGCACTTGTCTGACTACTGAGGGAGCCCACTCAACTTGCCAAACTAGTGGAAAAACAATCCAGCAAAAATAAATGGGTATCATTCAGCCACATAGGAGGGAAGGGGCAGAAGGCTCAACCTTTTCAAAAAATCAATAATGGTCTATATAGAATTTAAAGAATAAATTAGACATCCCTCTTTATTTTCATGAAGATATCTAAGACTAATAAAAACATATGAAATTTTAATATAAATAAAACTACTTCCCTTCAATACTCTTTCCTACAATATAGCAGAGACTGATTATCACCAAATTTTCATGTCTATTAGATCATTTTATACCAGGAGAGCAGGGTACAAGATTCCAAAGCAGATGTAAATCTTATTGGCACACACATTAAGGTACTGTTGGGATAATGTCAAGTGCCTTCAGTGCTAATGAAATATTGGTTTCAGTTATGGCTAATGAGGGTATTCGATTACATTAGTCAGCACCATATTAAAAGGACAAGGACTTTCAGACATCATGGAATAAACCAATAGCTAATTAAGGAGGCATAAAAAGAATGGTTTGAACAATTGAATGTTAGCTGATTTACATGCTATAACTTTCTTCTAATTTGTACTTTTTGATACTCTTTTAGATCAAATCTTATTAGTTCCATCTGGGATGCTGGATTAGGTGCAAGTTCTGTGTGGCAGATTTTGGTGAACTAACATTACGTAGAGCAATTTTTTAAAATTTTGGAAAAGGGCATTGACTCATTTTTCCTCTTTAGGAAGCCTTTCACTGAATCTTATCTTGATCATGTCACAAAATTCTTATCAAACCACATACTGAGTCAGAATTTAATTGTTTCAAATTATTTTTAATAAAATTTTGGTTTTTTCTTTCCTGCAAAAACTATTGTGCTACATATACAAGAAAAATATTAATTAGATATTTAACTTATGAGTTAAGTTTATAAGAGTCAAAACTCTCCAGTATTAATTGCTTGCATAAACAAGTAATTAGAAGATACATTGTTTGCTGGTCAGTGTGCTATTTCAAACAATAATTATCACAGCAAAATGTATGACAGTAGAAATAGTTTTTCCTTAGGCATCCAAGGAATTCTTGGTACCATACACACTAACCAAAGAAAATGCATCCATAGATCTTCTTAGTGTTCTAACACATATTTTTCAACCGGAAACCCAGAAATGACCTTAGAAGGCAAATATCCCATAGACTGCCCATTTTATTTAATTGAGATCTACAATATGCAGTCTCCTGGGTTTACAGAAATAATATCTTTTTTTTTAACTTTTGGACATAATATAGATGTCTCAGTATCACTACAGACCCAGTTCTGAATGACTGCTCTCCTAGGTACATACATATATATTCATATATTTATGTATATATCTTTTTTCTATACCTCTCTAGACATATATATGTGCAAAGATGTTAACATTACATTCCATAATTCATGCTATTAGGTTCTAGCCTAAGTTTAACAACTATTAAACTAGTAAACCTAATGTTAGTAGAGCAGGAAAAGGACCACAGATAAAACATCAGCCTCTCTTAGGACTCTGACAGTTTTCTCATTAAGCTGAAATAAGCAGACACATACAATGGATGCTACAGTGACCCGGACAAGGCCTCTTGCCCAGATTAGCCTTCCTAATTTTAGCTGTTTAAAAATTAGATGTCTGATCTAAGCTAGCTGTCTAAGTGTCCTTAGTGTGCGAGAGATAGAAAGGCACTTCTTGACGATGATTCATCTGGCATATTTTACAGAAGTGTTTATTGCATGCATGCGTTGGTTTAGCTTAATAACTGAGCTACTAGGGCTTAAATATGAAAATTTGTGGTAAACAGGCAGGGACTCTCGTTGTTTTTCATGGCCATTTCACAACTTCAAAAGCAATTGTGATCAAGTACGAGAAGTAATTTTTGAACAAACTATGTTGATTTCATGCATGACAACAGGAAATGAGGAAGCCTGGTTACTCACAGATCTCTGCCTGACAGTGCACAGATACTAGCTGCAGCAATTCTCATGTGTGTGACGAGTATAATGCCATATTGATCTTCTGGGACAGGAGATTATGATGGCAGTCCCCCCTGCAGTTAGATTTTCTGCTTTGTCTTGGCTGTTGAATTTTTATTAATTTACTGCCAATTTGGAGTTATCTTACCTCTGGAAAACCGAGGAGAAACTGAACTATATGTCCAAATATTAGTGGGGATATGGAAGAAGGAAAAGTACATGTAGACACACACACAAAGGAATGCTTGTCATAATCAGAGAAACCTTACTTTCATTACAGCCTGTGCTTAGAGGGATGGAGCATGTCTCATATGAGGAAAGTCTGAGAGAATGGGGTTTATTCAGCCTGGAAAAGAGAAGGCTTTGGTGAAAAGAGAAGACCAAAATGCATCTTTCTAGTACCTGAAAGGAGGCTATGAGAAAGATGGAGAGGGACTATTTACAAGGGCATGTAGTGACAGGACAAGGGGAATGGCTTTAAACTGAAAGAGAGTAGGTTTAGATTAGATATTAGGAAAAAATCCTTTACTTTGAGGATGGTGAGGCACTGGAGCAGGTTGCCCAGAGAAATTGTGGGTGCCTCATCCCTTCACGTGTTTAAGATCAGGCTGGATGGGGCCCTGAGTGACTTGGTCTAGTGAAAGGTGTCTCTGCCCATCACGGGGGAGGCAGAGGGGTGTGGTTTAAAACAAGATGATTTTTACGGTTCCTTCCAACCCTGGCCATTCTGTAATTCTCTAATCCTAAAAAAGCTAAACAATAGTTTTCCAGGAAAAATTAGGTGCTCTAAACCAATAATCTAATGTTTAATCTTCTGTGTCCACTCTGTTAATTAAAAACGCTTTGGCTGGCCTACTTTCAGCTTCAAGTAAGGCTGTTGTTAAATAAAAGTTATCATAATCTTAACCAAAGACCACCATCACTATTGAAATGGAAAAATTTGTATACTTGTGCTGCTTTAAAGATAAACTGGTGGGAGAAATTAACTTGATTCAAGAGAAATTACAAGTCAGAGTTACAATTTGCTAAAAATATTACAATAAATACAATGACGCAGAGAAAAAAAATGGTGTTAACTCTCAAAAAACAGATGTATAACTCGGCACCGTGGGACATGAATAGAATGGTGTTCATTAGCCCCTGCGCTGAGCACCACGTGGTCCCCCTGAATACAAAGTAGAAGGAAAGGAAAACCAGTTGATGAGGCTGATAGTCACGGTCTTGTCGAGAGTGGTGGTTGCAGTCCTATCGAGGTTCTAGTCTTCCTCGGGATCCAACGAGTGGTACCCTGGGTCCCAAAACTCAAAGATTATGCTCAGGTTCAGGTTCCGGTACTCCCATCCCACTACCTCCTCGGGATGGGAGTTTCAAAATGGGTGATTTGACTCTGTGAGTCATGGGACATTTTTGGAATCTTTGATGGTCTAGGTAATTGCAACTGCCTATTGTGGCAGTCTCTAATGGCTCATTAGCAGACATGACCCCTCAGGCTGGGTGTGGAGGTGCTGATGCCTCCCCGGAGGGGAGTTGCCACAGCTGAGTCACTGCTGTGGAGACAGAAACATTCCCATGCCCTGCAGGGTTCTTTAACACCCAGCTTGTAGCCTGAAGTGTCAGTGTGCCCTGGGCAGCTGCTGCAAATAGTCCATTATTAGTAGTTCATGACAAATTGCACAGAGGGTATAGAATACACATTTTTTTTACACCCACACAGTGATAAACTGGTCCCGGCTGCTATAACTAGGACAATACTGATACCAAATGCTGTGAGTTACATGTAGAGAATGATGGAAAATATGTAAATGAAGCATAAAATAAATAAGAAGGATTAAGGACAGTACAAAGAAGTTTTCAGTGATTATAAAAAAGGGACAAGTAGCATTGACACATCATTAGGTAGATACAGTGGATAGATTCAGTGAAGTTTATGTTCTGAATTTAGAAAAAAGAAAACAATTTCTGTTGAAGAATACTAATTAATAAACATGTGCTAATTAAACTGTCACTCTGAACAGGGTGATCAATAGAGACAGAGGTTTATAAACCAGCACCTCCAGAGAGCTTCATCCAGCAGCTGTCCAGGAAGTTCCTCGAGCTGACAGAAGACCAGCATTGCACCGCTAGCCAACAAAATTGAATAAGATAAAGTAAAAGGTGATTAGTCCATCAGCAATAGCATCAATCCTGGAAAAGTGGTGATATGGCTGCTGAGGGAGTTAGGAAAGATGGGGTTGGCAGGACTGATGAGCAAGGTATCTAAAGACAGATCTTAGATCTATAGACTCAGTAACCTTCCTCCCTGAGATGTTACCCAGTGATAATCTTTCAAGAAAGAGAATATCTGTCCATATTCTTTCTGGGATCAATTTACTATCGTAAAATGCCATACCTGGCCGCACAGTTTGGGATTCCATAAGGGTCATGTAAGATAAAAAAAATTAAGTCAAAATACCTGTAAGTGGGGTAAGTGGGCACTGTTTCTTAGCAAAATCCCAAAGCCAAATAAGGTTATCACCTAGACAAAATTTGAAAGGCTGAAGAAATTAACCGTTCTTGCAGATCAGCATCAAAATGGCACGAAACAGCTGAGCAAAAATGTAGGAATAAATATTACATAAACTCCAATTACTCCTGAGACTTTCATTCACTTTCCAGATCATATCAAGTCCTCTTCAATAGCAACTTCATGAGCTGATATTGCTGACAAAGGAAACATGCTAAAAGAACAGCCTCTATGTGCTTCACAGTTTTATTCTTTTCTCTGTAACTAGTGGAGTCACTTCTTGATGAGATTGCAAGTTTGGTTGATAAAGATAATATTCTTGATGCAGCAGACTTGTTCCTGTAAGGCATATGACTTAATGTTGCATGACATCTTGATTAGCTATCCAGAGCAGTACAGTATCAACATGCCACTAATTAAGTTAGGACAGATTAAATTACAAGTAGCAATAGTAATTATAAATAAGATAATCATTTCTGAGTGCTTATGCTTCTTGTGATACCCTGCAGGGATCTCTGGTCTCAAATGCTTAATGATTTTATGCATGTGTTAAAACAAAGTCCAGTATCGATGATGAAGTTTTCACTTAAACTGGAAAATTAAGTGTTGAATTATAGGGTGATTGATTACAAAGGGAATATGTATTTGCAACATCTCTCTGTTTCTGCATTCTGTGGAATGCACTCTGTGAGCTAAGATAAGGGAGAGCAGTGGGTTGTTCTCTGCAGATCTAAAAAGGATGGTTTGAAGTCAGATTTCTGGAATGGTTGAAATGAAACTGTGACTATCATGCTTGAAGCTCATTTCAGTTATATTTAAACATTGGAAATATAGCTACAAAGAATAATAAATTGGTTTATGCTTGGTCAGTGATCTGAAATAGCTCACTGCAGGCTGATGAGTGCTGGGGCCAGCATGAAGAGGGCAGGGTGAAAGCTTGGCAGAGGAAAGAGGTGAGGGGGAGGGCAGGATCACGGTGACCAAAAATTGCAGCGTCTACTGTGAAACTGTCTTGTCCCAGAAAGGTTCTAAAATCTATATCCACAATATGAACTATATAACCTCATAATTCTATTTTATTTATTTGTGGGAAAAAATGCACCCAACAAATGCATGCAGAACTAACTTAGCTTTCACTTGAAAGCATACTGGAGAGCATGTTTTCAGTCTGGAGTGCAGATATAAAAAAGACAGTGTCCTGAACCCAGTCTATTCGTGGCTGCCAGCAATGTTTTAAGAAGTGCCTTCAGAGCTGAGCTATTTGCACAGCATCAGTGTTTGTTCCCTTGTTTGCAGCTGTGCTTCTCTACTGGATGGCATTGGCAGAGGGCAGAGAGATGTCACCTTGAATCACAGGCACACGAGGTCACAACCTGCTTACATTAAAACCCCAGGAGGCCTGCTTTAAGCTTGCACAGGGCTACAGCTGAGCGTGCAGCCCGAGATAATCAATCTAAAGAAGCTTGGTTATGATTCCATTTAGAAGCTAAGCTCACCTGATTTTTCAAATTGTTCCATTTTCACACCCTTTCAATTCTGTTGGTTCTATTGGAGATATTTCCTTTGAAAAGAGACTGGAATGTAGTTCTAGTCAGTTCTGTGCCTCATTGATAAGGTAATATAATCTACTAGTTGGAGATACATGGCTTGCTTTTTTTTACAGAAAAAAACCTTTTTAGGGATATCTAATTTTTCTGTGTAGGCTGCTCGGGTACTGTCTTTTGCTGTCCCTCGCTTGCCTCAATTCAGCTGGGTTTCTTGGTGAAGATTGGTGGAAAGCCCACATGAAAATAACAGTTTTCCTTTTGAAGAGTGATTCTTTAGAAGAAGAATGTCACAATGATGATGTGTTCCACAAAATGTTGTACTGGTACGTCTGATAAAGAAAGGGCTTCTGCGGGAGTTGGGAAAGGTGGGCCTGAAAGGTTTGAGGAGAAGAAACTTCATAAGCTGACTTTGCAGGCAAAGGAAACGAGATAAAAAGACAGTCTCTATGGGCTCTCACAGTTTTAAATATATTTGTCCATTACTTTCCTGACATCTTATCAATAGTACTATGGTTTTTGTATGTTAATATAAAGATTTTAGCTGTTATAAATTAACAGCATCCTTATTTTATCCTGTTTTAAAGTTAAAATATTGCCCAACTCAAAGCAAAAACATTATCCTACTCTCCCAGATAAATCACTTGCAAGGCATTTTCAGTATCGTTTCAGACTGGATATGTATAAAATAAATCTTTCTGCATGACTTTCAGTCTCAGAATACACAGTTAATTTAGCTCACAGACACATTTAAAATTTAGACCCCCCACTGTGAAACTTTAATTATACCAGTTAGTGAAGCAAAACTTTAATGTATCAGGTTGTCAACATTTCTAAGGGATAAGTAAGATTGCTATGATCTAAGTAGCAAATATTTCTCTATGTTTCAGAAAGTGTTTGAAAATGCATCTAGTGTTAGGTGATTTCACAGAGGCATGGAAATTTTGCCGACTGCTTTCAAAATGGCAAAATATTTACACTTTATGAATGAGAAAGACTGAAGAAAAAATGGCATGCAGCTTCTTCAAAGGTAAATAACTTTTATTAATAAACTTCAACCTCTCTCAGCAACTAATATAGGAGATGGTAATTTCTGGGGATTTTTTTCTTGCCAGTTGTCCTTTGGACTTGCCTTAGTAACTTTACGGTTACTGTGGAGATAAGGAAGAATTTTTAGAATCAATATTTAATGTGTTCCAAAAGTAAAAAATTTCAAACATAGCAACAACGTGCCTTAGAGCAATTTTCCCTACCATAATGCCTAAGTTTTCTGTAGTTCCTTATATGGATATTTATATTATTACTATTATTTATAACAGAGAAACCACAATATGATTATTCCATCATCT
Source organism: Campylorhamphus procurvoides (assembly GCA_013396655.1). Classification (NCBI taxonomy): domain Eukaryota; kingdom Metazoa; phylum Chordata; class Aves; order Passeriformes; family Dendrocolaptidae; genus Campylorhamphus; species Campylorhamphus procurvoides. Next base: position 1,281,505 of record WBMV01008407.1, on the reverse strand, counting down.
AGGTTAAAAAAAAATAGATCACTCTTATAAACTGTTAAACCATTAAAGATACTTAAAATGGCCTGAATAGGGTAAAAATAGCTACAAAGTCTTTTTGTTTGTTTGTTTGTTTTAAGCATAAAGAGAAATGACAACATTTAATTTATGATTTTTTTTTTACTGAATTACAAGCATGCAGGCAGAAGCCTTAGTTTAGGACTTACGTATTTCTAGGGCAAGATTCTCATGATATTGGACCTTTTGTTGTATTATTTTGTCTATTTAGCTTTCATCTTTTATTTCACTCCCGTGAAATACATTGCCAAATGAAAATCTTTCTTTACTCAGAACTGATCCTAAAGGGTGTAGGACAGTCTTTTTAAAGGTAGGAAATATTAACTGGAAGGCTCACTGGCTAAAGTCATGCACTGTCCTATCACGGCTCAACTATGAGATGTGTTGGTCCAAGCTTCCAGCTTGCTCCTTTTGAAAAAAGTAATTCTGTCCTATCCTGTCCTTGCTATTCCCCTGTGTAGGGTCCCATCCCTCCCCAAAAGGTGCCTGATGGGCATGGAGCAGATCACACTTGCCATCCTGGCATATGTATTTATTTTCTGGCTTACTTGAACTAAGAACAAAACTTCTTGCCCACATTTTACATTTGAGGTGTAGACAGTGCAAGATGGTAAATGTTCAGCCATGCTTTGCAATGTTTTTTATTTCTGATGTGAATAATCCTCTGATACTTAATAAGCTAATTCGAAAGAAAGTAAAAAGACAAAGTAGAAACTCTTATTCTCAGAAGAATGTTTGCAGAAGTCTGTGACTGTAAATCAGTACCAGAAAAAGTCTATGATTCTTTGATATTAAAAATGAAAGCAGAGAACTTAAAGCAGAAACATGCTGGTTATACAAGCAATAAACAAGTCCCACAGAGATTACAAATCCCTAGCCCTTCCAGTTATCTCTTTGGCAGTGACGAAAAAGAGAACTAAAGCTTTAGAATTTATTTCAAATAACAACATTTTGTGATGACTATTACTTCAAAAATAATAAAATATTCTTTCCAATCCCAAATATGTATAAATTAATTATTAATATAAAAAACGAGTGAGAAATTACGTTCTTTTTTTTAAAAAATTAATCAACATTATTATAGGAAGTATGACTTGATTATTTTTTCTTGTCACTGGAACAGTAGAATTTCTCAATGGTAACCTGGTATTTGTCTCTTAGGTACTGACTTAGCTACCAATGTAACTTCTTACATGCATACCTCCTTCTCTACAATTATGCTTCAGGAAACAAAGATTCAACTAATAGAAAGCTGGTTTAATTCAAGATACAGCCCTGAAAGAGGAAATCTAATCTTGCATTGCCTTCTTTTATCTGTTTGTGTGCTTGCAGATTATAGCTGGATGTCCTCAAAGCTATAAAAATAGCTACACAGAAGACAGGACTCTCCTGACCCACACCATTCCTTATGGATGTTTCTACGTAAGAGATGTCTTTTTTACTTGTTTCGTCCCCAGCGTAATTTCTTACATTCTGAAAATAAACATTAACACTTACCAAAAATGACATGTAAGAAACATACTTCTCTTTTTCTCACTCATCAGTAGATACAAATCTACTGTCCACCTGGTTCTCATTTCTGGCAATAACAGACCATGCCGGAGAAATCACCATGTATAATGCATAACTGAAATATGTCATAGTCTTGTGATAACTACACGGTTATGCTATGTTTGCATGAATCAAGTGGATGTTCAGACTTGGTACCTAAGCTGCCTGTATCTAACCGAGTGGTAATGGGGTATCTGGTCATTTAAACTGCAGCCAAAGACAACAGGAGTTTCTCACTGGCTATTAGCTACAAAAGCACACTGCAATCTCATCGAACTAACAACTGGCCTGCGCTTGAGAAGCGTGGTTTCTGCAAAAAGGGAGAATGGCGAATTTGAAACTCACTCCTGGATTTTGCAGCTAACAAATTATTTATATAGCATGCAGGGGAAGAACACATTGTGCTGTGACAGCTCTTCTAGTGCTTTCACACTACCACTTTGAATAGTCTACTCTTAGAAGCTTGACACGTGAAGAAAAGACCCATAGCAATCAAAATAAAAAGGTTAGGGAGCAAATTAAGCAGTCCCAACCGCTAAACACCTTAAAACAAAATTACAGAGAATTACAGCGTGTGGCCAAGGGAAAGGCAAGGGGTGTTATTCCGGCCCAGGGGTAGCTGGCAGGGAGCAGAAATAAAGGGCTGCACTCAGGCTGCCTCACTAATGAGAGCTGGGGCAATACAAGAGAATAATACCAGCTGCTAATTTTGTTCACATCTCTTGTCAGAGATAGGCAAAATGATGTGTATGGGGCCATCTCAGTCCTTAACATCAACCGAAGGCTCTTCCAGTAATGAGGAGAAATACTAGAGAGGTCAGCCAGGAGTCCTGTTGCAATTCTCATGGCTTACACACTCACCTCAAACAGCCTCCTGCCCTTAAACTGCGGCAACCTTCCTTGCTTACCCTCCCATCCTTTACCAGAAACACTGTTATCATCTTGTAAGTGTTCATCCAGAAGGAAGCACCTGCCATGGCCACAAGTGGCTTTGTCAGGGACAGACTTTTCCCAGTTCTTTTTGACCTCCCTTAAGACAGCAAACTGCCCCTTTGCCAGATTTTTTTTTATCTCCTGTAAGACATCATCCTGAGGGATTCAAAAGGTCTGAGCACAAACATGCACAGAGCTTTCAGCTGTTTCTCTCTGGTTCATAGAAAGGACATGACAACCATCTCCAGAAGGCTATCTGTTTCTCACATGCAGTGGATGGCAATGAACAACACACTGGCCATAAACTGTCTACAGGAGAATTTACTGGCATTACAACAGGAGTAACACGGTTTGCCCTCCAAATTTCTGTCAAATAATTTTCTTATATATTCTGCCATGTGGCATGAATGGCCTGTAGAAGAGATTAGTTATTTTCAGCTTGGTTGCATGCTTGCTCCATACATTATCATGACATTACTGAGCACAGATTCTTCTAACAACTGCCTTTGATTTACAGTTTCTGCAGTTTTCTGCCACATTTTCCAGGATAATTTGCACTGTAAAACCAAAACCATGTGAGACATGAACTTCAATCCACTGTCTGTTAAATGCTACTAATTTATTTTAGGGCAAACCTAATGTGATTTCATTGATGAAATCCAGGAAGGAAGGAATTTGAAGGGTGGAAGCAATGAAAAGACAGTTTTGCATGACAAGAAGAAAAGGAATGAAATTTGATGTGGCAAAATCCTGTGAGGAAGGGTGAATCTGTGACAGTGAAATGTTTTAAACTAACATCATGCTCTGAGTCTCATTTTACATAGTTTAAATATGAGATGCAGTTGCAAAACCTCAGGTACTAAGCAAATTTTAGTACCTTTTGCTCACCAAACCATAACTGGATGTAGCAGGCTTGTTCATTAACAGCCAATCTAAGGACATGGTACCACCCAAAGGGGGCAAGGAGATACTGGTGCTCCCAGCCACATTTTTGTCTTGTGTTCCCTCTCTTGCTCTTATTCCAATTAAAAAATTTTAGCTGTGCAGTGACCAGAAGCAAACTTTATACACAAAAAAAAAAGGATTTGTGTCCAGTCAGAAAAATTAACTGGTCAAACTCATAAGACTATGCCGTTATATGGGATCATAGAGTCATGGCCAGGGAACGTGTGAGATCATTGGTAGCAGCATGATTTTAGACCAGCTTAGACTGTCTGAAAAATATGTCTCTCATCCTCATACCCAGAATGTGATACAGAGAGGATACAGAAAAAAATTTAAATTTCACAGCAAGGGGGTTTTTAATCTGAAAACCAATACTACATTGATTTCCAAAGCACATGAGTAATCTGGTGCTGGGCAATGCCTTCACTGAGTCACTGACCATTAATGTATCCTTCTTGTGAACTGCAGTCTGAGGGAGTTGGTTTGGTTGGTGAGCCTGGGAGGATGAGTCTCTTAATTCAAAACCTCGATGGGTACGCCAGAACAAGTGAAACATGTTGGAAGTGAAAACTAGGTTGTTTTTGCTGGGGCAGGCAACTAGTATTTCCATGAGCTAATAGGAATAGATAGCAGTGTAAGGCACAAGCCCCTGGCATATGAATTAATTGAATCTATTTATTTATTTGTTCTAAACTTTGTGCAAATAGCTGCCTCTTATTTGTCTCTGTATCTGTGTTCCAAGTGAATGAATCTGGGTTCCTGGGATAACAAATAAATAAGGGCAAATGTATCGTCTCTTGTGTGTATTTTAAAAACTAGTAGTATGAATAATAAATTCAAAAATTACAAATACTGAATCTTATTGTCCTTTTTATATTCACCATCAAAATGCAATAGCAGAAACAACTTCAGCAATGGGACAGAGTAACAATTTCTGCTCCCACATGTATGTCTCAAAATTTTTCAAAAAAAAATTACAGCCTGTAACAGGATAGACCAAACATGAGGAAAACCCCAACCAATGGCTTTGTTTTCATTACAACAAATGCATTGTAACAATTAACTCACTGTGCCTTATGTATCTTATCAATTAATTTTGTGACTAGTTTTTAATCCCATTCTTGTTAGTCCTTACTCTAAGTTTTGATGTGTTTTGAGCTTGGATATGCCCAAATTCTGGTTTTCTGTTAATTTCTGTTTTGTTTAGACAGAGGTTGAAATCTTTAGAAAATAATTTTCCTCCCTGTTTCTTTTGTGGGTTTCTTACTAATTTTTAACTTGTGTTTTAGAGCTCTTTAACATTTTATGTATATTTTACTTGGACAAAAAGTGTTTTCCTAGAGTTAATAGCACCTTGTGTTAACTTTTATCGATTTTTGTGTTCCTTTTTGGAATAACTCTATATAAACTTGGTATTTAAGGCCTATGAGGAGAAAGAAACTGTCCATGATAGCCCAGGCAAGAAGGAGCATTGTGCTGATATCCAGAGGAGAGGTAAGTCGTGCTGCACTCTGTGCTTTTTCATAGTTCATATGTTGAAAAGTAGTGAGTGTGCTATATGGGGAAGTATATGAAGAGTTAAGATGGGGATGTCCAGGTAGACAAGAGTGAACATTTGAAGCAAATGGTTGCCCTATCCTAAGGCAAGAGGTCATGATCTTGCACAAACCAGGAGCACAGGAGAAGACAAGAGTGTTTGTTTAAAAAGTTTCATTTAGGCAGCAAGGAGTTTTCATGGTTCTCTATACTGTAGCATCTTTCTAAATAGTGAAAACCACTAGCACAAAAGAAGAGGTAACTGGAAAGGAGCAGCTACCTATTTGTGAGATAGCATAGTCGATTAGGCTATGGTTTATGTTTAAAAATAGTTTGTAGGAGTAGATGGTGGTAGTTCATTCTTCCGTGTAAAAGTCTTCAGGAACTTGATCCCTTTGCTTGATTCCTGACTTTAGACATCTAAATGAGCATTTTCAAACTATTTTAGAAGTGCATAGAAAGCACTAAAATTTCAGAGGAACTGAGAAAGAGAAGGGATTTTCAGAAGACCTGGTTCCTACCACTACTGGTTATGTTTTAAGTGTTGCATGTTGAAAAGATTCAGTTCTTTAGATATTACTTGTTTGACTTTTAAAGAAAAAGACCTCTTTTCTGTCAGTTTTTCTTAGGTTTACACACCCTCAACTCCCTTCTGTACATGCTATTACTGTGTTTGAATTTAAATAAAATAACCTCAGGAAGAATAAAATCTCTAGAGGCCCCGGCTTTAGAATAGATCAAGGAGATTATTTTAATCCCAATATCAGCAGTACCTGTGTTTGGGTTGCTGTCATTCATGAAACTGGAAAAAAAAAAAAAAAGCCTGGATCCTATCTCCATCACTGTCAACTTGTTTCTGCTAGAGGACTCACAGTTCTGAAATTATGGACAGAGTTCAGGGAAGTGAGCTGAAAGTGGCTGGAGACTGTGCAGCCATTTATAAATACAATAGCGATCAGCTGTGGCATTTATATGAGGTGTGAGTTTCTTGGCTCAGAGACCTTCCAGCTTTGTAAAAGGAACTCATCTGTGTTTTGATCCAACCCTGGATTATCTGTCATTTTAGGAGAGATATTGGAACTGACATTTTTTGACTCACTATCATAATTTACTGGCTGAGAAAGATCCAAATTCGATGTTTGTGACAATTCATAGTTACCAGTTTCCTGCATTTGCTTCAAAAATCGTAAACACCAAGCAGCTGGCACTGACATTGCTTAATCTTGTTGACAGCATCTACAAAAAAAGGTTCAAGAAAGGCAAACAATCACCATCTGCAGCCCCCTGTTTCTTACCACACTCAGTAAGAGGAGCCTGGGAGAACGAGCAGTAGCAGCCACCACCATGAGAACTATGTCAAGTTTCTCTGCAATGTCACAAGGCGTTGAAGACAACAGTGAACCATGAAGGCATTTTGAGAATTCAGTCCCATGTCAGCTGTATCCAGCCAGCAGAAGCGTTCTTACCAGAGTTAGGCCTCATGAGGCACCTGGCAACCAACTGCATGTGAAATTATTATGCTAAAGAGTGGAGAACATCTAAAGGCAAAGTTATTCTGCCAAGGGTATTTCCCCAAGACGCTGCTGCAGCTGCCTGTGCAAAGGCACAGAGGTGACAGCAGCAGCCACAGCTGCACCATTGCACTGCTAGCCCTGTACAGCTTCCTTCTTGGGGAATAATCAACACTAAAAGGATGACTGGTAATCTATGGAGCCCAGATGGATCAATGGCAACCTGCTGTGCCTGCTGTGGAGCCAGCTGCTATTACTGTGAAAAGCGATGGTGTGTGTGGGCATTAGAGCTGTAGTTCTTTTTTCTTTCCCCTTGCACTGGCATGTTTGCAGCTAGCAAAGCACAAGGCTATGTTTGAAAATCACTTTCCCACAGTGACCGCTGCCATGCTGATGATGCCATCCCAGAGTAATCATTTGGATTAGTGATCTGCACATTACTATTTCGCAAGAAATGCTCAGCACACTGCATGCTGAGTTCTGAAACTATGGTCTTTTTTCCTCAACAGTTTATATTGACTTTGGGCTGCTTAGGGCTGTAAATTCCTACCGAGGGTGACATCTATTCAGGAGTTTTCAAGGCTCTCAGGCATTGCCATATGTCACACATGCCTGCCTCGCTTTACTAGTAAGCTGAACTTTCCTCTGCTCTTAACTGTGTTTCCTCCTACCCTGATGACCTCTACTGTCAAATTCAATCAGTAGTCCTAACTAAGGGTGATCCTTTGTCCCTATATTCATCTACATCTTGGCTAAAATACTTGTTATCAGTCATGTATAAATCAAGGGAATTATCCACAATACTGACAATATAAAGATCATGATGCGGTGCTTTGCTAATGCCTAAAGTCTTAATATAATCAGTAATATTCAGAACAAGAAGCCTAATTTTTGGTATAATAGGCACACTAACTAGGTTCACTTCCTCTATTTTACACTTTGGTGGTTCTTTATTTTCTTTCAATAGCTACAGCTAATTCATTGGATCCTACTGCTTGTTTCTGTAATGAAAATTATGAAAATAAGAAGTTTATTTGTCCTTTGTGTTCCTGGACATTTTTACTCCCAGATGATAGCAACTAACCACTGACAATTGCAGTTATATGGATATTTCATATAAGCACCTGCTACAGAAAATGAGCATTGACTCAAATGCCAAATTTTGTTCCATACCAGCTGATTAAGCAAATTTAGGCTATTTATCAGATAGCTGGAGGATGGCAGAAATAAAGCTGTCAACCACCAGCCAGGATCCTGACTATAGCCTATTACATTGCTCAATGGCTATAAAATCTGGAAATTCTCCGCTGTTATCAATTATATATATGTATCTATATATATATAGATATATACACAATATAATCTCTTTCAATGTCCATAGACAAAAATCCAAAATTAATTTCCTGGAACTAGGGAATAAAAACTTGGATGAGGTCCTGATTTATCTTGGATCTTTGGTGTTTGGCTCTACAAATCTAAACTGTATCAGAGTGGTCTCTGAATTTCCCATCCAGCATGTTATCCAGTCCCACAGGTCAGCAGTTACATCCTTCAGGAGTTCCTCCTACGGTAGCAAATATATAATTATGTGTTAACAAGAGAAAGCTATAGCTAAAATATTTTGCTTCCACTCCCCTCACGGTTTACAAGCTCAAAGGAAGCAATGGGAAACACCCAAAATTCAGAATTACTGTGAAGACACTTTTCTGTTCACGTGTTCCTATTACACTTTCTCTGCTGTGGCTTGTTGCATCTGCAATGCTACGTCACACCCTGATGTGCTGCATCATGCCTGAAGTGACGTCTGTGCAATGTGATTGATCTAACAGTTAGTTTTCCAGCAAAGCAACCATGAGACATTAAGGATTTTTGTTAGGGTTGCTTTTATATACTGGGTGTGTTTATTTGAGTTTATTGTCATTGTGATTGTTTCCTCCCCTCTCAAAATTATGTTTATTTTTCATCCTTTTCTGTTAAGACAGGTATTCTGGCTCCCCTCCCTGTACAGCTCCCCTCCCTGTTCAGCTCCACATTTAAACCAATGCTCATAGAGCCATCTGGCACTCTTAGGTGGCAGCATTCTTGTCTCACCTTTCCAATTATGAAATATTTCCATTCCACCTTTGCTTGACAATATTGTATCTGCAATCATTTATTCAATTAGCCCTGCTTACCAGAGGCATTTAAACAGCTATAATACAGGCATGGTATGTTTGTCATTTGAAATATTAGATACTAACACTCTTTAATACAAATACATTGATTTATCTTCTGCATAGCAACTCTCAAGTTACACAACTGATTAAAATTACCTGGTTTATGTTTCAAAAAGAACCATGGATTGGCAAACTATGAAGGTCCGTTTCAGAAGACTGCTGATGAATCATTACTAAATTGATTTTCTGATAAATATTTATTTTTCCAAAATCTTCTCTTTTTAATGCTATCCTGATGCTTTATGGTGTCATGCACACTCACTTTAAATAACTGGAACTACACTATCCCAAAAATTATAGCCTGATAGCTAAAACATACATTGAAAATGCCTAGGACCAATGTGACATCCTTGGACAAATTACTTGTATCTCAGAAAAAATTGGCTGAAACTTGTTGAGAATAATTATTTCATAGCAGGTAAGTCAGGCATGCAAAATGCTAAGGAATTATAGATAGCTGCAGTTTTGCAGTGCTCCCTCCTGTTTAAAGTATGTAACAGGAGGAAAGGAAGCGAGGACACTTCCAGAAAAGAGTTTAACAGAAGAAAACATACTTCATATGTTTTTAATAATTCATTTTTTCCCTGAAAATCCATCATCCAGACAGTAACCACTGAACTAAAGCAAGCTGCCCCTTTTCCCAAACAGCATTTCTGCATTAGGCCTGCAGCAATAAGATAGCAACTATTTGCAGGTTTATTAAAAAGCAAGAGGAGGACGAGTACAGTTCAGCAGTGTTTAGGCCTTTTCCTCTACCTAATGCATGATAATGGCACGTGAAGTGCACCAAGAGCACTTTGGAAGGACTGTCTCACACAGGTGATGCTGAAATCCCCCTGCACTAAGCACTGGTGAGGTCACACCTCGAATCCTGTGTTCAGGTTTGGGCCCCTCACTATGAACAGGTCACTGAGGTGCTGGAGTGTGTCCAGAGCACAACAACAAAGCTGATGAAGGGTGTGGAGCACAAGTATTATGATGAGAGACTGTGGGAGCTGGGGGTTTTTAGCCTGGAGAAAAGGAGTATCAATGGGAAGCTTTATCACTCTCCGCAGCTACCTGAAAGGAGGGTGTAGGAAGACAGGGGTCAGTCTCTTCTTCCAAGTAACAAGAAGTAAGACAAGAGGAAACAGCCTCAAGTTGCATCAGGGAAGGTTTAGGTTGGATATCAGGAAAAATTTCTTCACAGAAAGGGTTTTAAAGCACTGGAACAGGCTGCCCAGGGAAGTCATGAAGTCACCCTCCACGGAGATACTTAAAAGACACATAGATGTGGCACTTAGGAACACGGTTTAGTGATGAACACATCAGTGCTGGGTTAATGGTTAGATCTGATTATCTTCGAGATCTTTTCCAACATAAATGATTCTATAATTCTACTTCGCCTGCAAGGTACATGCAGACCTTCGAGCATTCTTGAAAGCCTCTAAGTTCATCTTGCCAATAGAGTTGCAGGAGGTGAAGGTAACCTCAGGAACAGCTTCAATGTGTGACTGTACTCCCATCGACAAAAGGCATGCCTCACTGCAATGTAATAACAAGTCATTCAGTGATGACACACGGGAAATGATTTACAGGCTTCACTCTGTTATCTCACAGAGTAGGTTTGGGAGCAGAACAAGAAGCATATTTGTTGTTTGATGTGAACACACTATCTGTTTTCCAGTGGAGAAAACAGACTCTCACCCAGGCACTGTGCTGTGGCTCTGCCTTTGACACTGACTCACTAACCAGCACCATTGTTCCTCACGCTGCTCCTGCTTCACTACTGCTTCTTATCCCTGTGACATGCACTCCATTAGCACCATGACTACAGCTTAATTTACTGACAAAATTGCTTTAAAATACTGCCTCTCTTCTGATGCATGCACCAGAGCCTTCTACACCTTCACTTGGAGCCGGATTACTGTGACAATACATCTCAGAGAATAAGATCCTGAATAGCTCCATATGCTGTACCCCACAGATAGGTCTTGCCCAAAGAGGTTGCACAGTGGTGCTTTCACAATTCCTGTGGTCTCAGTCTGGTCAGGTCAGGTGAGCATTGGAGAGGGAGTTCACAGAGAAGTTGTTGGACCATTTCTGAAGTACAAGCCTGTATTGGATTTGCATGGCATGGTTTTGGTAGAATAGCGGGTACAGAAGTGGCTTCTGTGAGAAGCTGCTAGAAGCTTCTCCATGTTCAACAGAGACAAAGCCAGTCAGTGTTCAGGCAGAACCACCACTGTCCAAAACCAGGCCCATCAGTGACAGTGGTGACACCTTTGGGATAACAGATTTAAGGAGGAACTGTTTGCTTCAAAACAACACCTACAACCAAAGAGAGGAAAGAGAATATGTGAGAGAAATAGCTCTGCAGACACCAAGATCAGTGATGAAGGAAGAGCAGGAGATACTCCAGGTGCAGGAGTAGGGAATCCCTGCAGCCCGTCATGAAGACCATGGTGAAGACCATGATGAGGCAGGCTGTCCCCCTGCAGCCAGTGGAGCACCACAGGATGCCTGTGATCCCATGTTATGCTCTGGTTATTAAAATTATTAGAGATACCTCTGCCCAAATTAAGGTGCAAATGAGACCAAATGCCAAAGTCAATAGTATGAATTTTATTTAACAGAAAATATGAGGTGCAGTTTGAGAGAGAAATAGGGGAAAGGGTGGGGGAAGAAAAAGAGTGACAGAGAGAGATTAAATAGAAAATATATCACCACTCTGTGATACTAGGAAGTGTTTTATGGGTCCTCTTCTTCTGGTCTTGGTGGTGAGGGTCCTGCAGGGCATGGAGTCCGGTGGATTAATATACATTCAGGAGAAGCTTAGGCACCTCCCTGGAGGTGTGGGCAAAAGCTTTGCAATCTCTTGCAACAGGCTCTGGATTTGTTGCCTCACTTGGATTATGTTCAGTCCTCTGGTGGTAGAAGGTCTCAGGAATGAGTCTGGGGGGTGTTTTAAAGGTCTTTTGTGCCTTCTCAACTGCTCCTCATGTGAATGTCCCATGTGTACATGATCTTCCCAAAGAGTGTGGGGGGCAGGATTTGCTCCTTCTGATTCGTGTGAAGAGATTTCACCATCACACACCCAAACCCCTTCTTCTCTGCCACCTGTTGAGCCCAGCTAGGGCTGATTCTTAACACAGATACGTGCTTCTTCCTTGAGCCTTGTTTACTTCTCCTCAGACCTGAGATAATTAGACAATAGTCTTATCTCAAGTTTTGTCACAGTCCAAATTCCAGTCAGGAAGCATATTAGGGAGAGGGGGTGCTTCAAGGTCCCAGACAGGGAGTTGTTTCTTTGCAGTTTGAGAGAAAGATTTTCTATGATTTTGACAATTTTTAAGACATTAAAAACATTTCAGTCTATCATGCTCTGTGTGTGAAGTAAGATAACATGCAGGTACCCCCAAAATGTCAGACAGTGGAAGGATTGCAGGAAAATTTATTTCCAAAGTCGAGAACACTAGACTTATAAGAATAGTACTCCTAACAGTGCTGCAAACAGAGCCTGAGAAAAACATACCCCTGTTCTTCTCAGGACTTTTATAATTTCCACCCCACTCTATGTGGAGGGCCTTCAACATGTCTGTGGACTTATTTTTTTCTCATGTCAGGGACTGTTTCTCTGGAATGCAGAAGAAAGCATCTAAAACTGTCTCTGGGGAAAGATGCATCTCCTAGTCAGGAATGTTTTCTTAAGCAAAACAAGCCCTGATCTCTTCACCATAATTCTTCCAGAAGGTCATCTACTCTAACACCATGGAAAGCTCATGCTGGAGCAAGCTCCTGGCAGGACCTGGGGCCCCACAGAGAGAGGCCCACACTGCAGCAGGTTTGCTGGCAGGACTTTTAACCCTGCAAGGGACCCACGTTGGAGCAGCCTGTTCCTGAAGGACAGTAACCTGTGCAACTTTTCCACAGTAACCTGTGGAAAGGGATACATACTGAAGCAGCTGGTGAAGAACTGCAGACCATGGGAAGGACACACACTGGAGAACATGGTGAAGGACTGTCTGAAATGGGAGGGACCTCATGCTGAAGCAGGGGAAGAGTGTGAGGTGTCCTGTCCCTGAGGAGGAGGGAGTGGCAGAGACAATGTGTGATAAACTGACCACAGCCCCCATCCCCTGTTCCCCTGTGCCACTGATGGGAGGGAAGGATAGAAATCGGGAGTGAAGATGCCAGTGGAGAGAAGGAAGGTGTAGAGTGAAGGGGTTTTAGGATTTGCTTTTGTTTCTCATTATCTTACTCTGATTTGATGGGTAATGAACGAATTTCTCCAAGTCAAGGCTGCTTTGCGGGTGACAGTAACTGGTGAGTGATTTGTTGTTATGAGCTTTTCATTGAATTTTCCCCTCCTTTGTCTACCTAAGGAGGGGAGCAATAGTGTGTCTTTGATGGAAACCTGGAGTCCAGTCAGGATCAACCCTTCAAAGCACTGATTGCCAGGGAAGCTGTGAAAGGATGCCCTTCCAGCTGCAAGTTACGTCAGCTGTTTAATCAGTGAGTCCTTAATAAGTTGCATCTTTTGAAGCAGTCACATGAAACTGGGCAAAATCATTTATGAAATTACTGTACAGCAAAAATAGCAAGATATATTTTAACATTTCTTCTTCCAATATTGCAACTATCATTTTGTTACAACATTATGATAACATTATCCTAATAGTTTGTTACTATGCTTAGAGTCTATCTGGATATGTGGAGAATGGACCAAATGAACAGCAGCTACTTGCCCTTAGCAAATGAGCCATTCTTTCATCAGAATAAAAAATCAAAATCACAGCTTTTAATCCACAATCCATCTAATCATTTATTTATGGATTTTACCTAATGAAACACAGAATGTATCTTTTTCTTTTGAAAAAAAATTGCCCTTAAATCTTTATTGTAATGTCATCAGGATCACCTATTGTCACCAAATAGTAACTTTGAAGGTGCCTTAAATGTGTATAAGGGCCCTTGGTGTTGAAATAGATTCATTACCTGGTTTGCATCAGTTTCAAACCTAACAGGAATATTTAGCAGCGTGATGTTGTTGTCATGCATTATCATGAATCATATAACCTTTCTTTGCATATATATTATTTCTATGCATAATACATTGATAAAGACTTCCCTAAATTTTACATCCCAGACTCCAAACAACTCTTATATCTGTTGTTAGAAACCAAAAGGTAATCCTCTCAAATCCTAAAATCTATTTCCAGATGCATTGTGACAAAAGGTTTTGAAAGCAACAACAAATATCATAGTACTGACTTCTGCATTATTTTAACATTCATGGTGTCTGCACTTTACAATTTTAGAAAGTAGAAAAGCCACAGCTTCTTTCCCAATGATATGTTAATAAAGTTTCTGGCTGCCATTTAAATCCATTCCTGTGCTTATCTTCATGCCCCAGTGTAATCAGTCTCTATGCAGGCTGAAGCAGTGTTAGTCAACATGCTGCTGGCTGTTGTTATGGCATGGGTAGATATTCAGGCTGGATAACATATTATTATAGCAGCAGGCAGTTAGCATCTGCTTGCATCTGTGAAGTCTTTTTATAAAATAAAGTCTAAGTAAAAATCTGTATTAATATCTATTTAAAACTGAACTTTTCTATTACAAAAAGTGTTAGGAGGAATCTCTCCCTACAAAGACACAATGAACTACAAAATACAGATGGAGGAGGGACATAAATTTTAAACAAATATTGTCAGTGGCTAAAGACAGAACATTTTGTGCTGCAAGAGTAACAGAAAAGACTGGAATCCTTCTTCATGATGGGAATATCCATCTATCTTGGTGCAGCTTGTTTTTTAAACTGTCATCTAGTGGAAAGATTCAGTGTCTGCTTTACAGTTTTTTCAAGTGGAAGACTTAAACTAAAATTAAAATTTCTCAGTGAAAAAATAAAACATGGAGCAGATGTGGCATCTGTAGCTGCTGTGGAGTGTACTCAGAAAAAAGGTGATTTCCCATCTGACTTTTACAATCTGAATCCACAGAGATGAGCAATCAGAGGAGTGAGCTTCCGAGTATTTTCTGATGGACCATGTTGTGCACATTGTGATGGACACATACACAACCCTGTACATACATAAGAAGCAGCATTTTTATTTTACTGAAATGGAAGATCAGATTCACATAGTTATGGCACTGGAAAATGTGCAACTACATATTCTAATACTATTAACCAGAGAATATCTAGTGTGCACATGGGGTCAGACAGTAATGAAAGGGAGAAATCAAGGTCAGATTAAACTGAATGAACAGTACCAGAAGACCAGAAAGGAAGATTTGTTTGATGAGTTCTCCAAAGTACAGCAGGACTCTGGAAAGACTCCTAGAAAAGTAATGATCTACTGAGCAAGACTGAGAAATCCAGCAGCTGCCTATGTGAATGGGGGGTGCATTATTGCTCCTTTTCTGCATTGAAAGTTTGCTGAGAAACTCCCACAATATTTTGAGACCAATAAAACCAGATAATTGCAAATGAGGAAATGTTATTACTGAGCTCTGGGATTAACATCAGAGAATGAGAAAAAAACCTGTACCTTATTTTATATACAGAGGGGAAACATATTCTGAACTCTTTCTCATGGAGCGTGTGCTTACAAGACTACTACAAGATTCACGTTTGCCCTGTGCAATGTCTCACGGCTCTAGGAATTACAAAAAGAATAATAACTTTACTACTACTAAAAACTGGATATCCATGTATATAAACATCACATTAAAAAGAATTAGTTCCTAGTAAGTCTTAATAATTTGAAATCCACCAGGGACAAATACAGCAGTGTCAAATTTGTTTTCTTGACAACCTTTCTTTTGTGGTTTTGTTCATATTGTAAAAACCTGTTGGTAAATGTCACTGTATTGTAACATATCATAATAAAGCATAAACAAAATAGGTACTTACAGAGCACACATCATATTCCATCTATTTAGAATAAGAAAAATTGAATGTAATGTAGTATGTGCTTTTTCAAGATATGTATCACAAAATTCTCTCACAATGGCTCTTGACAATGTATGCTGAAGTTGCTTATCAAAGCCGTGGGTTATTTACATGTAGAATATTGTTTGGAATTTTCAAGGGGCATTGATCTTCCCTGGCACTGTGGGGTTTAAATAATGAGTTAATGCTGCCCTCTGCAGTTATTCTGGACTCAAAACTGCTTTCTACTGCTCTTACAGCATTGGTAACAATGCTGATGTTGTTATAATGGTCTAAGGATATAGAAAAAGCATTCTCTAAATTAAATGACTACAGCTTGGGAAAAGAAAATAAAACCTTAGATGATGCCTGGGATAGGGCATAAGTTATTCTTCTGGTCTAAAAGAGAGGAAGGAAACATTTTTTTCAGGCTGGGAGAAAGGCTGATATGCTGAAAGTCCTCTATTTCTTCCAATCTGTATGACTAAAATTAGTTGAAGATACCACTACTCTCTACAAACTTTTCCCACCAGAGTAACTGAGAACAAACACAGATGGTGTATTGGGTAACTGTGCCAGGACATCCAGCTCTGCTGTGAAGCTTTCTGAGAGAGCTCTAAGATGGTCGAAATGTGTAAAATCATAGACTCATTGAATATCCTGAGTTGTAAGAGACCCACAAGGATCATTGAGTCCAGCTGCTGACCCTGCACAAGACAACCCCAAGAATCACACCATGTGCCTCTCTTCTTAATTTGAAAGCTGGAAGTGGACAATATGCCATATGCCCAGGGTCATTTACCTTCATTGCACAAACATATATCTTCTTGCCTACAGCTGGGCACAGGAAAAATGCTTCTAAGTTTATCTAATTTCTGTTTTGCCTGACCTGCCAGCCTCCCCTGACTTCAGGGCCATGGACTTCACCTACATGTAAGAAAGCCAGTTTCAGGACAACAGTTCAAATCCTGCTCACCTCTAGCAAAAAGCCTTTGCCATGTTTGCTGTCCAGGCTGCATTGTATGATTTAACCATTTTGAATGAGTCCTCATGCCTTCCTTTCCTACCTCCCCACAGCACATAATTTTAAGAATTGGCCTAGATCATTACTCGTTCACAGTCCTGCCAGAGTTTAAAGATCTAGTGAAAGTTTATTGCTTTGTAAAATGCATATGTTAGCTTGGAGCAGTTGGCTGTTCTGACTTGTTAGGTAGGAAGCACTGCAAGGATAAAGAGTGACTCAGACATGGAATACTGAACACTCTTCTCCAAAAAAAAGAAAAAAAATAAACTTAGGGGAGGAAAACAAGATTCAAGATCATTTTATAAGAGAGATGCATGCTTTACAAAGTGGAGAAAGGAATAAATAAAGGCAGGCATGTTAATCTTAATGTCACCACAGAAGCAACTATTGCTCCTTGTTCCTGTCATTAAGACCTGCAGCCTTCTAAAACAGAGATTTATAACCATACATCTACAGATTGAAACTAAATCTTACACAGTATTTGAAGCAGAAATCATATTTTCAGCTGGACTACTAAGATACGTTGCTACAAAAATATTTCCAGACATCACATTCCCTATGTTTTAAGTGACTGCTTTTTGAGTCTCCTTTATTTTCCAGGCCAAATTTCCTGCGCTTTTTGAATGGAGCCAAATTGAATCTCCTTTTTGCTCCTTGCTATGGCCATTTTTTGTTCATCTTGCTTTTCCTAACTCATTACAATTACCGGGCACAATGAATTCAAATACACATTTCCTTACATTTCTATTTCCAGAACACAGATTTATATTTTGTTATTCATGATGCGTTAAAACCCTGTGAATAATTTTCATTCCACTACTCTGAAGACACTGCTGGAGCTGTATAGGAGCATGCAAAAAGAAAACATTAAAAATGGTAGACATTTTCCAAAATAGTATGGACCTATTACGCCAAATTCTACTCTGATTAACACTCATAAATCCCTAATAATTCTGCTGAAATTCAACTATTTACACCCTCTTGTCCTGGTTATTGAAAGCAAAATGTCATTCTGTTGGGTTTAAAAAACAATGGGAACTTTGCCATTGAATTAGGGCAGGATTTTACCCAATTTCATTTTTACTTCCGACATAGTAGGTAGGCTACACTTCTGGTATCAAACTCACTTGATTTATTCCTTAATTAATCCAGTCATTAATTTTAGTACTCATTTTATTCTTTATCTTTCTTTGAAACTAATGCAAACAACATTATGATGAAACATGAAAAGATTTCATGAAACCCCCAAAGAATCAAGACAAGAGCAATCTAGACTATATTACATCATTCCAATGCACTATAGCAATGATATGATACATCTTTCCACTGAAGGGTTTGCATCCTTCTTTGTTAAGATGTGGCTTTTCTGATACAGTTAGTTGGAAACTTTTCTACTTCAGACCATATTCATCCTATGACTACTAAAGTCTGTTACATTAAAGTCAGTATTCCTAACTGAGTTAAATAGAATCATTAAAGTTTCTAAAATAAATATTAATGAAATTAAAAATATAACCATATGATCCAATAACTTTTGAATTATTTGTAATGTACAATACCCAAAAATACTCTGCAAACTTAATTGGTATGAAACACATCCATTCTCCCAATGAGACTAAAAAAGAATGCATCTTTTGTGCACTACCTTATTAAAATTTGCAGAACACTAAATCATATCCTGCCTCTTCAAAAAACTGATCCTCAGATTGCTTTTCAGTTTATGGCTTCAGGAAAGCTCTAGAGAGCATTGTTGTGATCTTTTTTTCACTATTCTGCTTTTGTTTCTAAGTTTTGGGAAGGAAGCCCTGGCATACCTGTAGTACATCCCATTCTTGAAGCAGAGACTAGAGTCACCATTTGCTTTGCGCAACCCTGAAAGCAAACCCTTTAGGGAACATTTCAGAATACATTTGTTCTGTGTAAGGTGCCTTGAAATTGAGTCCTTTTTCTACATGGCAGAAATAGTACAAAAGAGTCGTTAAAAAAAATTTGTCATAAACATTTTCTAAATTAGCCACATTCACACCTATAATGCCATACTGGGCACTAAGTTTTAATAGTGAATAGTTGTTATCCAAATAATAGATTGACCTGTTATTCAAAAGTACATCATATGGAGACAACTCCCTACTATGAAGCAGATGCAAATTCACAGATATATAACAAACCAGGTACTTAATTTATTTTTTTAATGGATGTGTTGTTATGGATCTATCTGATAATGGTGCAGTTTTTTAAAAAGGTGAATTAAAGGGCATAAACAAAAAACTGTTTTCCTTAGTTGGATGTTCAGTGACTCCCAGGTTCTTGGGAGCAAATATCCTTCTTAATAAAATGCAGAAGAATCAAGAGGGATGTTGCTAGGCATAATCTAAGACTATCGTTATGGTGAATGGCTGCTATTCGATTTTTTTGAATGACTGTCACTTAGAAAATCAAACAAAAAAGAGGCCAGACAGAAGTATACGCATAAAAATGCTTGAAACAGAAAAATCACATAGAAGCTTTATCAACATCATAAAAGCCAATAGAGCCCTGAATTCAACTAAAGGTACATGCATTAGTCTAGACTAGGCTGAAACCTCACATCTGAGAAAAAGCCATCTTCAAAAAAATAGCTTCCGATCTTAAAGCAAAGTATAAAATGTTGCTAAGATGTCTCCTGCCTCTCACTGGCCTCTTGCTTTTCAAGTACACTTCTTTCTTTGTCAAGAAAGCTCTTACCATAAGCAGAAATGCCTGCTCAGTGAATATTATTTGACCTGTGTCATACCCCTACAAACCCACCAATTCACATCCTACTTTGTTGCTTTTAAATATAGATCTCAATTTCAGTTTGCATCCTGAATCAAAATAAAAGTAATTTTTCTTCTGTAGCACTGACCCCAGCCCCTAATACTGGTAATCTTTTCAAGATATTAAAATCTACAGATCCACAATGATAAACTTTTACCAAGCCTGAGGACACAGGAGCTTTTTGTAAGTAATAAATAATAGCTCACTAAAGGCAGAGCTTAAGCCTCGCCTCCCACTTTTGAAGGAAGCTGCAATGGCTGAGCTGGGGCTGGGACTTGGAAGAAGAGTTGAAGGCTGAGCAATGCCCAGGGTCTCAGTCATCACCTGGATTTTGCAGGTGCACACCACCAAGCTTCAAACTCTCTGGATACCTAATGGATGAATGTGCAATCAGCCTTGTGGGCACTGGCCACAGAAGGATTTGGAGGGGGCCAGAAGAGATAGTTCTCTCCTTGAACTGGGATTTGCTGTGTTTGGGATGTGTTCGATGTGAGATGCATGGTGGACTTGAAGCACACACTTCAGCTAACTCAGGATCTGATGTGCAGAGATGCTGAAAGCACTTGAGTGAGAGACTGAAACGCTGAGGGTTAATGACTCAAACCATCAGCCATTTGCAAAAGCAGCAGGATGCTTTGCTGAGGCCAGGTTGGCCAGGTTTGCACTCTGCAACTAAAGGGGAGAAGGAGAGGTTTTGGATGTTGATTGTGGAGCCTCTGATCTGCATAAGAACAGCCCAGCTGCAGAGGGGGTGAGCCCTCACCATCAGAGGATGATCACCACAAACCCACCCTTGTTTAGCAACAAACTGGGTTTTGAGTCATATATGGGAAAAGTCCAATAATAAGCATATCCTTTAAGGTGGGATAATGCTTTTTATTATGCCATTGTATGCTCAGGGGTAAAACTATCCCCAGGAAAAGTACTGGGGCATTCACATGTAGGCCTGAGGGTACTCATCCTTTCTGATGGGGCATAACTGGCTCAGCTATGCTGACACTGACATGAGAGGAAGCTGTCCTGTCTTAGAAGGTGTCATAAATCATCAAAGACCTCAAAAGTGCCCCTAGACTCATTTCTGAGGCCTCCCACCAGAGGATTGCACATGATCCACAGTATTACATCAGACAGCGTAAATTTCCCCCTCAGGGAAGGTACCTGCATGATTCTGTGAGAAGTTGATAGAAGCTTCCCCCATGTCTGGCAAAGCCAATGCCAATCTGCTCCAGGGCAGACCCTTCACTGGCCAGGGCCAATCAGGAAAGATAGTTAACACCTCTGGGATAACATATTTAAGAAGTTAGAAAATTCCAGTCTCTTAAACTTCATCTGACTAGCATCTTGTGTTATAACCTCTCCCCCTTGACAAAACCTAACTTTTAGAGTATTAAATATAAATTGCTAGGTGCACAAAACACTACTCAGATTTTGTGGTCATGTCCATCACCTTTTCATATAGCTGGCCTATTTTGCTATAGTTCCTCTTCAGAACTGAAAATGTTGAATTATGATGTTATAGAATTGTGCTTTTTGTATTTTGTTCTTTTAACATTCATGAGTAATTATGACAATGGACCATAATATTACCTTAAGTATCTTCTATTTTTGCCATTTGATAATAATCTTCTGCCACCATTTTCCTTTTATTTAAGTTTACACCAGGTATTTGGGCCACTTTCTAGCCAGCAACTTACAATTTATTATAATTTAGTCACTCTATGTCACTCTTGGTGATGTCAAAATTATTTAAGTGCCTTAAATCATAGAACAGAATCATAGAATACTTTGGGTTTGAAAGGACCTTTAAAGGTCATCTAGTCCAACCCCAGATTTGACAATATGTCAGAAATGTGCCAGTAAATGTACACTGAGCACCCAATGAGTGTTATCCTTATGTTTAGGCTACCCATACATGTATCTCTAGGAGATAGCTATTTCTCTGTTTTCTATGAGGAATAATGAAATTTTAAACAAGGCAGTCATTGATGCTGGTGTAAAAATTCACACCAAATATCTAGAAAAGAAGTGCATGGTTTTAGGCACTTTGAATTACACCTCAGTTGCCTTTCTGCCGATACAACATGCCATCACAGCAACCAGGTGTGTGGGAAGAAGAATTCGGATGGAAAAGTCATAGGGTCAAAAGTGCCAGGAGTTTTAAGACATAGACTTCCACTTGTGGGATGCAAGTACTCTTCCTTCAGAAACATCCTCCATCCAGTCAGAAGATGGATGAATATTTAAGTTATGCTTGGTGATTGTTTAATTTCAATTTGTTCTGCAAAACAGTCTCCAGTAAATCTGCTCTCTGGTGTTTGAAAGCTCCATGTGTATTTGGAACAGTAATCAGTTGTGAATTTGCATTTGGTGAAGAAATTGCAATAACTGAACTTAAAAGAATTCTTTTTTGAAATAGAGAACTCACCCGAAATCCTGACAGCAGTAATGCAGTCTGCCATGGAGTTAGAGCAACAGTCTTCAATTGTTCTGAAATGAAAAGTGGACGTGGGATGCCAGAGAGGTTTAACCGGCACAAGATACTGTTTTTCTGAAGTTGGCTGTCCTGATAGAGAGCAATAATATGGCTCCAAATGCTACGGCACATAACAAAGCACACAAGAGACGAACCCAGTAAGAGATTTGGATGTAATTCTTCATAGGAGAGTCTACTTGTCACAACTCAGACCCAGGCACAGATAATACAGCTATTACAGACTGCCTAGCATAAGGGCCTGATATATCCTGGCTCTTCAACTCATTTCCAAAGCTGGAACTTTTCTTTAAAACTGGTAGTCAATATGTGGATGGTGTTTTGACTCTGATTTGGGAGCTGAGAACTGCTGCTGGATCTAATTGATACTAAAATATTTTAAAGTTGCATGTGATGTATGATGTAGCCATTGAGCATTTATGATAAATTCTGAATTTATTTTCATTAAAAAACTCTTTTGTATATATACCTTTGTTGAAGCAACATTTAGCAACTTTCTCATTGCATTTTTTTATCTGTAGTAAGTCATTTGTGATGATTGTGCCTAATGTTCATTAGTAATGATCAGGCAAGACTTGAAATATTAGGTATCTTGCCAGAAAATCTGAGGCTTCAAAGTCCACAAGTACTAAAAGGAGGATTTAGCAGGTTTTGTCTTTTTAGGAATACTGCTGGAGTTGTACCAAGCATACCAACAGCTGTTTGGTTGTCATAACAATTTTACAAACTCTATGGCTTTCTCTTTTTAAAATCTTTGAAACAAAAGAATTTTGTTTATGAATAAAAGTTATTTAAATAAAATTAGTGCACTGCACATTTTTACATCTAAACATCTGCATCTGCCATGTATCTGGATGAGCTTGTAGTCCCAGCTTCTCAATAATTTACATTGTTGATACTGAAGAGACAACAAGAGAGCCCCAGGGGCAGATACCTTAAGGACCTGCACCCTAAATATATCTCGCAAGCCAGTAGTTAGTTTTACCTTCTGGAAGTTAGATTGATATCACGTTCCTTAATAAAGTATTGCCACCTTCTTGATATTGAAGCATACAAAAGTATGACATAAAAACGCAGAATCATCACTGACTTAGTATTAATTCTTCATACAGTATGTTGGAATTTGAGGGTTGTACAGACCATGATATCAATAATATTTTTTGTATATAGCACAACAGTTTCCACATTTACATTAACATTTACATTTTGCTTATCTTAAACTATGTGCCATTCCTTTTAGTTGTGTATTAACTTTTATTTCAGCTTCAGTTAGTCAGGGTTGTTTTCAATTTTAGTTCTTTTTTTCCAGTTTGATATTGCTTACTAGCTGAGTAATAGTGACCTTTAATTTGTTAGCCAAGTTGTCAGTGAAAATACTGAAGAATACCACACAGTAATCTATGATCCCCTGCTTCACTTATTCGCTTGGAGTGCACCTATAGCCCTTAGTGCACCCATCATATTCCACAGTGCTTACATCGTACTAGGAAGAAGTAAGGCATTAAGGAACTCATTGAAACAAAAAAAAAATGTTCATTTGATGGGCTTTTTTGGCAATCTGTTGTACCAGGAGCTTGCTGTGCTTTATACAATTTTAAATCTATTTTTCTACTGACTTCTCTTGCTTCAATTAAGGGGAGAATATTAGCATTGCATACACTGATGAAACACCCAAAGACAGAGAAATTTCTAAAAGGTTTGTTTCCATAGTTGTAAATGCAGGCAAAATTAGATAGCAATTACAATAAAAGAATGAATAACAAAAATGAGCATGTCTGAGGATTCTGTTTACACATCCAGGATTCCCATTTGTGTAACTTGCAAGGTAGAAGATAATCAGGAGGAACAGACCTGATGATAAGCAAAAAGGACTGTTGTTAGCCTTGATGAATACCAGGCTCCTGGAGTATCCATCTCCCACGATTTTCCTGTGTTTTGATCAACACTGCTCAGTAACTGATCTAACCTGAAACTGCAACATCATTCCCATAGTTCACACAAGTACACCTTGAAATAGAAGCTTGTAAGCAGTCTCATTAAATCAAAGGCATGATGTCAAATATAAAGCACTTGTCGTTCCTTTCAGGTCTTCTCTTGGCTCTGTTCTCCCTTCACCCTCTCTGTTGTTTGTCACCATAAAATAGTTATTTCCCATCACTGGTGACAGCTTCATCAGCTACTTGTCTTTCTACAAAAATTTACTGTAAAAGTACATCTTCCTTCTAATAAGCTGCTTCACTTAAAAGAAAATTTATAGCCTCTGTAGGCAATGTGAACAGAGTGACAGGAATGGAGGTGAAATAATTTGTGAAGACACAAGCATTCAGGTCAGGATTAGAAAGTGACAATTCAGGTTTGGAGTCCTGTGCACTGATGTTTGCCATTATTTTCACAACAGCACTGTCCTGCAACAGGCTCCTGTGGTATTTTGTGTTGTATTCTTTAGGGAACATTTTGTTTCCTACTCTGCCAAATTCCAAGTATCAGTTGACTATTAATACTTGTGATTTTTCTTTGAGCCTATATTATGCAGATAATATAACGTCACGAGTTTCTGATGTCAGTTTCCCAGTCAGCTTTGACGTCACTTCACAGGAAAGAAATAATGCAAGGTTAATTGTGCTGGATCCAGTCCTATGCTGTGTTTTCCTTGAACCACAGATGTAATGAGAAGAAAATTGAAAACCACAGGTGTCGTTAAGCTGGCAAAAGGGAACAGCTGCCTCAAAGTTATTAATTATCCATTTCCCATGTCAAAGCTGCTATTTGATAACTTGTCTTGACTGAAGTCCCAAATAATCTCTCCTTTTTCCTCATTTCTAAGCCTGCTTTGCTGCTTTAATTGTGTGGGGACAACATGGATTCTATGAGTCAGCTTTACTTCACTTTCTTGATCAGAGTGAAATCAAGGACAAAATTAAGTGTCTCGAGAGAAATATTTGTCTGCAGCAATTTAGCATGCATTGGGAAAATATCTTTCAGACAAGGAAAATGGAAGTAATTTTGAAGGACGCACGTCAATGAATTTCAGATCCACTTCTGTATACTTTCCTTAATAAAAATCTTCTTCTGGTAAAAACATCCATGCACTAATGATTTGTAGTAGCTGTTCAGCAGGAAACTTCAATCCTCTCAGATTTGTGGCCAACTAACTCACTTGGATTTCTAGACCTAGCATGGTTTCATTGCTATAAATAGGTACACACTGGAAATGTGAGGGGAAGAAAGAAGCATTTCCTTGGCTGGTTCTTGTTTTTGAAAAAAAAAAAATTGCAATTGTTAAATCCAGTAAGTGTGAGATGTAGAAAAGCTACGTGTGCCCATATACCCGAAAACAAGTGAGAATTAAATTCTTATCACCTCATCATCTTAGTTCTACTGCTTAATGAAGGCTACTCTACAAGGCCAAAGAAAGCATCCAAGGCAAGATGAGACAACATGGGGTTTTAGATTAAGCTTTTTCACCTCTAAATTAAATACAGATTGCTAAAAGTGAAAGGAGAAAAGAGTTTTGCAAATGTTTTGTAACATTATTGCCAATGTGTCTGAAAAGGAATATGTTCTGTCACTTATTACCAATACGAATTCATTTAAGGGAAGAAGTAGAAAGCCAGGAAGGAAATAACATTAACAGTCATTGTTTCACATCCCTAGCATAGATTTTAGGGTTCAGTTATCTCAGAAAAACCCTAGCAGGTATTATAGGGAGTTATGGAAGAGAGAAACTGAAAGCATATGTCTAAACCAGTTAGATTTTAATCAGTTGCTTCATACTCCCACCAAGTTCTCTAAATTAATCTGAGACAAAGAAAAAGAGGTAAATACAATAATATTAAAGTCCAAAGTTCTAGTTTCAGTCTCAAACATGAATTCAGACTGCTTCATTCAGTGCTGCCAAGTTCAAGCTTTCAAATTCACCAGTCAGACTCCCCAGTGTCACAAGTTGCCTGTAAATATTGAGGTTCCAGAACATAGCAGAGGTTGCCTTTAACTTCATTTAAACCTTTTGGGGCTAACACCAGCTTCAAACCTTTCTCTGCACTTATCTGGATGAGAACCTTCCTTAAATAACAAATAGTGTGTCACTCTAAAATATTTGGACTTGCAAAGAAAACTTTATGTTAATCCATTTTTACTCACCAAAATTGTCAACCATTGCTAACTGACTTCTTTCTAAGTGGTTGTAAGGACAGAGTTTTCAGGTATGTCAAATGCCTGCTTTCACTTCCCCCCCCCAGCTCCCCCACCTCCCCCACTATTTAAATTTCTTTTGGTTTTTACGGATAATCTTCCGAGCATGCTAGGACACATGCTCGGAACCTTCCACAACCCTGAGTTTTTCCCCAGAGCCTTCCAGGATGGACTCAAGGTTCCATGTAAAACAAACTAAGAAATTTTTAGAAGACACACTAGATGTGGACCTGGAATTGAAGTAGAAATATGAAATTAGGAGTTGTCCTAGTTCAGCAGGAGGGACCAGTTATCACTGTGTGGGGGTGATTAAAGCTGTGTATTCTGCACCCTCTATTCATTCCCCAGGAACAATGGACCATTTGCAGTATCTGCCCAGGAAGTTGTTAGCACCCTCACTCCTTTGGTTTGCCAAAGGAGTTTTACAAAACCTGCATCAGTCCTCTCCCAGGTTCACAAGCCAAGGTAGTACAAATGCAGCCATTCAACCAAACTGCCACGTTTACAAAATACAACTCTGGGTTCCTGTAGGCATACTTAAGGAATTTCTTTTGATGGGTATTAAAGCAGCTCTCTTCCTGTCAGAGCCACAGGGCCACATTCAGTTGCATCAGAGGCAGTTCCAAGTACAACTTAAACCAGTCACCATCATCTTCTGACCCTGAAGCATTTAAGTTTGTCCTTGCTTTAAAAATGGTGATTAGTGAAGTTAATTACAGCTTGTCATAGGTACAGGGTGTAAACTCATATTCCACCATATTATCCTCATCCACTGGCAATAGTTCAGGGGCCTGAAACTCTTAAACTTTTGCAGCTGGGATAATTTCTCTCCTCATAGTTTTGCACAAGGCTCTAATGCCTTGTAGAGTCCTTGTTGTAGTTCAGTGCTGTGGTAGTCATTGAAGAGGGTTTGGAGCGGCAAATTGGGCCTTTCAGTCATTTTTCCAAAGATAATGAAGGTCTATTCAGCTCCTGGCAGCTGGAGAAGAGAGGAAGGATTTGGAATAATTTTGCACACATTTTCCTGTTTCCCTCAGAAACAAGGTCAAGAGAGATTATTGATTTATTAAATAATTTTTTACTCATCCTTGAAGCAGTCTCAAGTCATCATGACAAGATCTCAGCTGAGTTCAGAGAACAGAAAAACAGGAGGAGAGCAAGAAGAGAGAAGAGTAGTTTGCTAGGATTTTACCATGGTAATTTTACAAATGCTGCTTTACAATTCATCTATTGTCGTCAAAATAACTCCCATGTACTCTCCAGTTCACACAGCAAGCAGGGGAAAAGCATATTAATCATAATGGAATGAATAGTTTGCTCCTAGATTAAAAGAAATAGAAACTAGAGACTCTGAAAGACACTTGGAAAGAAATTGACCTTCAGGAATATGGGAGATGGTAGTAAAGTAATATATTACTTTTAATCAAATAATAAACCAAATATTTTATCAAACTTAAGTATTTTTTGTCTAAAGCACTGAGAAAATGTTTGCAAAGAGACATGACATAATCTCAGTGGAACACACAGAGGCATCTCTCTTTGTGATTTTGGCACACCAGATATAGTACTGTGAACTTAGTGAAGCACATACACTACTTCTGCAGTAAGCAAGAGACCGTAAATGCAGCATGAAGTGTCTGTGGAAAGAATCGATCTGTGTTCTTGTGCTCTCTCATATGGGATTTTTAGTCACATCGGTGTTCTTCAAAACATGCAGATACCATCTTTGCAGTTGCCACCTGGCATCAGGTTCTGAAGACGTGTATCTTCTGTTTTGGCTGCAACCACAGCATGAGAGCCTCAAAAAGAGAAGCTAACACTTCCACTGTGTTACAGTTCCGCTTTCTGGAGTCAAAGAGAGTACCAAGTACAAGATTTCTACTGAAATGGAGAGTTAGCATCACAAACATGAAAACAGAAAATCTTTCCTCTGTATTCCAGGTTTATGCATCAGGAGGCACAGATAACATCTGCTCAGATGGTTTTCTCTTTGCTCTGGGATGCAATTAAACCCGTTTTAACTATTGCCTTAATAATACCTCAGTGCAAACTTGAACTGACAGCACAGATTTTTGCTCTCCGGTCTGAGAGAGAACAGACCTTAATACCTCTTTAGAGTCATGTAGTAGATACATAGTATTTAGCATCTTTTTAGATGACCTTTAATAATGCATTTTAATACAAATGCTTTTATTTTCATTTTAGTTTTATTTAGACTTTTTTAAAAAAATTAAAAGGAATTTGTGAATAGGTGCTAAAAAATTCAGGTAGAAATTGCATGCTAGCACTGAAGTAATGCTAATTTACCATTCCATAAGAGGTAAAATAGAGAAAGTCAGCAATAAAAAAACCACAGCCTGTAGGGAGAGAAAACAGCTGCTATATACTCATAAAATACCATGGAACTACTGCCATCTTCTGGAAAATGAAACAAAGACATATCAACACTAAACAAAAACCAACAAGGTTTAAGATTTGAAATACAGAGTGAACAGAAATTCTTCAGGGTTGACTCATTTGCCTATAGTGTCTTGTACATATCATATTCCAGTTCTTCACCATTTATGTATTTGACTCCCAAAAAGTAGGTTAATATAATTTTATAAGCACAGCAACATTATATACCTTTAATTTAAATTGTGAGGAAGACTGATGTAAGCTCTTGTTGCATTCTCTACTTCTGAGAACTTTCACAGAGTGAGAACATGGAAACAGTTTAATTTTTTTCATTTCTACCATACTGTTTAACATGGCTTGTCATGATTCATGATTAGGGCTTACTGAAGTACTGTTATATGTTATACGAACATAACTCATTAGATATATGTTTGTGTGATGCATTTTGTGGTAACTTTATTGTACATTTCAGGCTTTTTCCTGCTTTGGGAAGGACTCCAAGCACTGAGAGAGTTGGATTTATCACATAGCACCAGACTTCTCAGAGACAGATAGACTTTAGAATCATTGAAAATGAATACTTAATGATAAATAAACAACAGATTTAAACAAAATAAATAAATAGGACTCTTAGCTCTCCCTGAGTGGTGTAACACTCATTTTCCAAACAAACAGCAACTCCCACTCAACTTAAGGTCTTGAACAGCCATCTACTAGATGAGACTATTGAATGTGTACATTTGATATTGCAGGAATATAACACTTCTGTCTACTGTCTGAAATATTAGCCTGTGGCATAACTACTCTTGGGATGATTTCATTTGTTTTACCAATGTCTCCCCAAAATCTCTCTACTTTATGTTGGATGTCTCCCGGCTCAAAATTACAATTGATTCTTGAGCTGATTTTCTGCAGAAAAACGCAAACAAGCAAACACAAAATGTTACCTGTTCAAAAACTCTGCCCATGGGGGATGTATGGCAGGAGAAAAACTGCAGCCATCTGCCCACATCCCAGCAAGATATATGAGATCTCAGGTGGCCTCTGGGACAGGGCTACCAAATACATGTCATGCAAGTTCTATAACACTTGGCGCCTTACCTTGGGTTTATCTTTGCTGTTAACACCAGCCATCAGTCGTGTTCCTCCAGAGGCTGACTGCTCCTATAAGAAACTGCTTTGCTTCTGCTCACTCATTGCCTCTCTCTCACAAAAACCTATTTTATACTCTTGGTGCAACAAAGAATACTAGCCTATTGGCTCAGCAGAAATAACCTCATGTCCTGGAGAAGTCCCCTGTGTTCAGGTGAGAGAGCAGAGGAAAAACGGTATAGTGTCTTCAGGTAATCTGGAGGTGAGTTTGTGAGAATTGGTAAATGAAATACACCACTCTCTGATGACAATCAAAAACAAAACAAAATAAAACAAAACCTAGAAATCTGGGACAAGACCTGTGCAGCATTTAACTGTTACGAAGATCCTATTCTGCTAAAAATAGGTTTCTTCACTTTATCATGTAGACTAAAATGTGATACAACCAGTCAATTCTGAGTGAGGGAATTAATTACCTGATATAGTTCCTATAATGTGAAACTCATTTTTGTTATATCCTGGGGTTACACTATACTGATGAGAAGAATTTAAATGTTTATTACCATGACAATCCAAGAAAAAATGGAATCTGTGTTCCATCTTTTGGCACCTGATTGAGTAGAAATTTTGTAGAATAATATAATACTGAATTTATATTACTTGTTCCATAACTGTGCTGAATTGGGATGTTTTAACATGAGAATCTTGACAAAAGAGGAAAGAAATGTTTTTATCAGTTTTATCCTAAGTGCTGATTTTGCTGGTAGTGAACAGTTGAGCATAAGTTCCATAAAGCTTTGGAGACAATCTGTCATCTGTCAGTAAGTGTTATCCAAGTTATGTTGTGTCCCCAGGAAGCACAAAATACAATTTAAATAAGCATGACAGTGTAAATTAGTTATTGGCTTGTTACCCTTGAATCTTATGCAAAACTGTTCTCTGCATTCTAGTAGAGAATTAGTATTCTAATATTGATATTTTGAACAGCTACTACTATGTAGGCACCAATGCTGTTTACATGGAGGAAAGGGATTTATTGCTTCAGGCTGTCCCAACACCTTCTCTTGCTTTTGCAAAACAGTTATTTCTCACTGTGCTCCTGTTTCTGAGTTGAAGATGCACAGTCTATTAGATCATTTCAACATGACCTCTGTGCTGTTTGTAGGAGTATACTGCATAACACAAGTATGCCCAAAAATACGCCAGCTCTTAGAAAAAAAATCCTTTTGAACACTGCATCAATATAATTATTGTTATGGAGGATTTTGGTACCAAGTGAAGAGGCCACATAGAGGGACTCAACCTCCTGTGCAGGATATATATATATAGTAGAATAGCTCAAAAAGAAAAAAGTTCTCATGCAGATGGGTTTTTTTGAACCTCAAGGCCTTTTACTTTGTGAGCAGAGTCTGTTGGAAGAAAGAAGGGGATACAAACACAGTGACAGGAGACCTGGGGGTGAAGGGTTTCTGAAGGGTTTCTGAGCACTGTAAATGAGCCATGTTCTTCTAACCCAGGGAAGAATGAAGATAAACTTTTCCAGCTGGCCACATGTCTCTGCTACCTCAGTTTCAGAGCTTGCTGTTTCAGGTTTGTCCCAGTTTCATCTGGAACAGAGTTAGTTTTCTTCCTAGGGGCTTGTACACTACTGTGTTTGGGATTTAGTGTGAGAATGATGTTGATAATGTGCTGATGTTTTAGTTGTGGCCAAGTAGTACTTGCTCTAAATCCAGGACTTTTCAGCATCTCATGCTCTGAGAGCGAGTAGGTGCACAAGAAGCTGGGGGGTGATCGTGGCCAGGACAGCTGGTCTAATCTGGCAAAAGGATATTCTGCACCATAAAACATCCTAGTCAGTAAAGAAACCGTATAAATTGGAAGGATATGGTCAGGACCCACCTCAGACACATGCTCGAAACAGGCTGAGCATCCGGGCAGAAGGTGATGAGCAATCGTATTGTGCAACGGTTGTTCCTCATTTGTTATCTCTCTCTTCTTCTCCTCTTTATTACTATAATAATTATTGTTGTTGTTATTACTATTATATTTTACTTTGTTTCCACTATCGAACTGCTCTTATCTCAACCCATGAGTTTTACTTTTTCTAAATTCCCTGACCCTCCTTCCCATCCCAACATGAGGGGGTGTCTTAGTTCAAGAGAGAACTAAGATATTATGCTGGCCAAGAAATAATCTCTCTCCTTTAAATTTAGGAAAACAGAATTTTAATTAGGGAAGAAAAGAAAAAAAAATATATATATATTAAAGGATAACAGTTCTTAACCACCACTATATATATATCCAGAGAAGAACCANAAAAAAACAGTTGAGTTGGGAACGAAGAAAAGGAACACAAAATCCAATATCCAGTGATGCTGAGATAGTGTCTCTGTGTCCCCGTCCTCTTCGCTCCCACGACAGACTGAGCTCCCTGACCTGCGCAGAAAGCCAGAGAAAAAAAAACCAACCCCCTCTCTCCCCTGCTAGGGGAAAAAGATCCCAACAAAGGACCTAGCCAGAGTCGTTAGTGTCTGCATATGTATGTCTTTTGTCTCCTTTATTAGCCATCCTACCACCCCAGGGCGTCGGCTCCGAACCTCTTTGGAAGGAATTCCAGATTCAGTTTGAAAACTCTGACAGGGGGCAGGGAGGGAAATCATTGAGCAGCTTATGTGTGATGCTTTGGTGCTGGCCGGAGTTAAACCACAATAGGTTTCAAATCAGTAGGATATTTTGAATTACCAGGAAGCACTCATTTTATCATGACAGTAGGTCTTCAAGCTGCTCAATGATTCCAGCATCACTTCAGCTTTGTACAGAAGAAATCTATTGCGTTTCACTTGCCAGCCATAAAAGCGAATGACATATAATTTATGTTGTTGCAGAGGTCTTACCTTTACTAAATGTATAAATGTTACTTCCACGTTCCAGAAAGTTTAGGTATAATTTGTTATCACTAGAGTTGAGACATACAAATTGAGTCTTGTGCCAGAAAGACTCTTTTGCCTTGCAGGGGGACTCATCCTGAGCATGAACTCATAATGTCCCTCAGAATATATGCTGGGTCAAAAGAGCTCTAAGGAATATGTAGGTGTATCCTACTGTATCCTCACATAAGTCTAACTGGCAAAAGCCCAGACTAGTGACTGGGTATAAATTGAAATTTGCCTGAGGTGGCAAATTTGCAGTTTTAATATCATCATAACTGAATGAAATGGTAATTATGAGCATTTTAGAGTGATCATCCAGAGAAATCTGACCATCTTTTATTGACAGTACATGTGGCATAAAAGAATGAATGACACCTATTTCTGATCTCAAAATCAAGCGGAACCACATTAAATTTAATACTATTGTAAATACAATTAAAAGTGTAAGCTGTGTTACTGTTAAATATTGATACAGTTAATACTGTTAAATACTGTTTCATGCTCTGATTCAGTAAAGTATATAAATCTAATTCTAACTAAAAGTGGTTGCCTTGTTCTATTGTATACCCACAAGTAAATGTGGCTTAAAAGTTATCCTGAAATGAAGCCACTTAGCTGCATTTATGCTCTTGAATATGTAGCCATTTTTGCAAATAATAGAAAATTGCCCTGAAGATAAGGAAATTGTGTTGCATCACTCTATCTGCTAATTTTAAAATTCCTTATTTAGAAGAATTACGCAGTATCTGATGCCAAAAAAATCCTCTTGTGGCAATAAACAGTATTTCTCCATTAAAAATATGTATGTTCTTATTACTCTTTATATGTGCATGCACCACATCTTTCTCTTCCTTAATGAAGTTTGATCATTTGTGACAAGACATGACAGAAAAGGAACTCATTATATTTAGCAACAGAACACTCATTTCTCATTTTTCTAGTGTCAAGCAGCTGCAATGAAATGGGCTAAACATCTATATCACAATTCTTCACCATTCTGGTTCTTCAGTTCACACTCAAGGGTCTTCAGTTTCATTATGTGCAGAGCTTGGAACCTTTAGGAATCAGGAAAGAGAAAGAAGTGATGTATTTTTATATATTTTTATTCAGAGAAAGATTTTTCTTTATTTAAGAAGAAAAAATGTCTGTCATGTTGGAAATATTAAAAATCAGAATCTTGGCTAACAATCACAGAATGTCAATGACAATTTTATTTATCAAACTTTGAAATGAAAATTTTCTGCATGACAAAGAAATCTCCCTTCTCCCTGAGAGAAATTGTTCCTGTGCAGGGAAATTTGAATTTTTAGTTCAATAATCAATGGAGTTTAAGAAACACTCATGCTAATAAGGCTGAAAGGCACCCAGGGTTATGTTTCCTTAAAAAAAGAGGAATTCTTGTTTCTGCCAATTTCCTTGGGCTATGTTGGCTAAAATAAAAGAAGAATAAGTAATTTTCTCTATATGTAACATAGTCATATGCTTTGTATACCGGTATTAGTAATCGAGGAAATGCTACAATAAACAATAGTACAGAATTCAATCTATTTCCCTAAGAATTACTTCAGAACCTTGCTTTGGGTTCTCTAATGAGATGAAAAAAGGGCTTTCTTTTTATCTGACTTTATTTCCACTGAAATTATTTTCTAATTTGTTATGAGTGTATGACCTGAAATAAAGTAGAACACATTCTTCTATTTCAGTTAAAATTTTGCTCTTAGTGGAAACAGAAGGTTTCTGAATATGAATACAAGAAATGAAAGCAGTAAAAACACTAAATTAAAATCATGTTGAAAATTAATATACTTCATATTTATTTGATTTACTGTAATAACCATCCAAAGTTCACCATTTCCACATGTTCTCGGACTAATGTGTCTTATAGTCATGGTAGATGTAGGCAATGTAAAAAACTTTAGTTGTTAATACTGCTATGGCTCCAGAAGTGCATTATTTCTGTGCTCTGCTGTGTCCTTTCTTGTGCAGCCTCACCAGCTCAGGGCTGCTGGGATTTGCTTTCCCCCAAGTACTCTGCCCCCGGCTCTGGATCAGCACCTTCAGAGCCTCAAAACTTCTGCAAGGGAGGGCAGGAGGAGATTGCTCCTTCCACTGCTCAATAGCTCCTTTCAGCAGGGAGAGCAGTGGCTTTACAGGGGAGGTTATACAAGTTAGGATCACTTCAGTAATTAGGAATACAGTGAGATAAAAAGGAAAATTGCCTGAGCAGTGCTTTATGCTACCATCTATCATCTGCTATTACCTCCCCAGAAAAGTCAGATGCAGAAAAATATTTGTGCTAGGAAGGTGAGATGATGCCACCTACAAACATTGTACAGCATAGCAAGTCTAAGACTACCTAGGGAATAACTCATACCTCTCAAAGCCAAATATTTAGAATTCCAAAACATTGTATTTACCAGTATAAGCTATTCTTTAAAAAGTCCGTTCTGTGTTTGGGTTTTATTCTGGTATAAATGGGTGGGATTCAGTCCTGAATCAAGGGTGTGATTTCTTAACATGGTTTGAACAGATATTTTAACCCCTCTGGACGTGCCCTGTGATTTTGAGAATTGCTCATATTGATATTTGCCTGTAACATACACACAGAGCTTCAACCACACCAGTTACTAGTTTAGTACAAATACAGACATGAAAAGCTATATGTTATTAGCAGGTTTTTTTTCCAAAATGTAATTTGGCAGGAGAAATCCAGTCTGTCAGAGGCTAAGAGCATGTACAACAGGATATCCTCCTGTTCCAGTTACAATGCTGAATAACTAATTTCCATCAATCTGAGATGTAAAAAGTCATGCTTTCAGGAGAATACCTTTTCAAAGAAGTATTTTTAAAAAATATTTTAAAAATTGTCAATGCGTTTCAAAGATGCTGTTATGCTGAGAATTTGCACAGTTCAATTGAAAGCTATAGGATTAAATCAGGATCCTACTTGCCATTCTGCAAGAATAGTGGAAGGGGTCATTAAAGATAACAAAATACACACTGGGAAATGGCATGGCTGTAGAAGAGAAGTGTAATCATAATCACTAATTCTATGTAATATTTAATTTTAAGAGTCTTGACTCGAAAATTAAGTGGCTAAAAAGCTGCTGTTGTTTAGAATGTTGTCTTAGCAGAACCCCAAGTCTATAGCCTTACAGCAAAGCATACCTGCCCCCCTCTTCACTACTCTTCAAAAATCCTGTAGCCGGTTAGCTGGCTGACTCAGCTGTGAGAACACAGCTCAGCGTGTAAATACATATCGAATCACTAGATGTCCTCCTCCCACAAAATTTCTTCTCATTGTCGGTTAGCAAACTGATAATGAGAAAGATCTCTTAGAGAAAGACCTACGACTACGTACAGCACCAATACATTGCCAGTGCAACTTTTCATAGTCACAAAGCCTTCAAGCCCCAGGGTATCCAATGGAGTGGTACCACGCAGTCTGAGAATGGGCAGATGGTGTTCGTCACCCCTTCCAGGTAGACTCAGGCTTTACCATGCCTGTCTTGTCATCATTATTTTCAGTGTATTAAAACAGTGATGGATCTCATTCTAATGACTAGGGCCTAAGACTGGAATCATCTGTATGCTAGCTATGTTTGTGATGAGAATTTTTTGACTGGAAAATGATGGCCAGCGCATAAACTTCAATGTGAAAAGTGAGGTTACTCCCAAAAGTTTAATGAAAGTATCAAATTGCATCATCATATCAACAGTTAAAGTTTGCATGGTCAAAATTATGTGTAGCAGAGCCTCATGTCTTTTCTTACCTGGAAAATTATGCAAGGTCTTATGCAGAGTGTACTTTGACTGTAACTGACTATATATTTTACTTTATTGACTTCCTAGAAGGAAAGCTGTTTTACAGACATGTCAAAGTCTCCCCCTAATTTTTCCTTCTATGACTCCATCTACTTCAGTGAATGATTGCATCTATGGCAAAAGATGACTCTCTGCCTTGTCTGAAAAATTTCTTTTAGTAAAATGATACTTGAGTAAAGAAAAATCTGAACTTAAATTTAGGTTGTGGGCATTTTTTCCCAGAAAGAATGTTTCCCTTATTTCCACAATTGAGACATCAATCGGTGTTGAGATATGTGGCCAAAAATATTTGAATAAATTTTTACTGCAGTCTTAAAAATGTATACTTTGCAGACTCAAAAACATTTTGCAAGAATACAGGTATTTTTCCTGCAGTTTTTGCGTCACAATTCAAGCTAACAGAGGTGCAAAATGTCAGATTTTTTTAACCTGTTGCTATCACCATTCCATTTTAACCATTAGCTAACAAGTACCACTGGCTTGGGGAAGAAGGTAACTCTCACTGAGAAGTCAGAGAGACTAAGTTGAAGGAAGGAACTAAAAAAAAACCCTTATAAACTGTAATAATCATATTTAATGAAGCAGTTCCACTTCTAATGGAGTAAACATTCTATAAATACTTAATAGTTGGTAAAAATGCAATCCTTTCTTCTCTCCCTTCATTGGCAGGTATCTTACACAGCAGGACCACTTTGATCAAATAACTCTTTTTGCACCTGACGTTGCATAAGCAGGAGTCATTTCACAGAGTAGATTTCATAAAGTCTGCCTCATTATCACTTCAGAAGACAGCAATTCATGATGTAATTGTCACTTGGAATAGTATTCAACCACATGAAAGTACTATTTGAGGTAACAGGAGAGGAACTCAGTGACACCAAGTCCATGCTTGTCTTGCTAGTGCACCTTCTGTGGATATTGGTGTCCTGCTGTTAACTCTGACCTTTGTCCATGAGAACAAACATTGGTGGAGAAAGACAAAAAGAAATGCTTCTATATAACTTCCTTCCAAGAGAGGCTAAAGGAGTTAATCTCTGAGAGACAAACTACCCTTGATTAGGCAATGTACACAAATAGCTTTTGATTGTTGTTGCCATTTTACATTGTTTGTACTAAACAAAGTTAAATGGAAACATTACTGCTTGCTACTTCTGCAATCTTTTGGGGTTTTAATCAGCAGCTTCCTTTCTAATTATAGTAACAGTCATGTGCAAATCACAATTTGCCAATATAGGGTTTAAGTAACTATTTTGGGAACAGTAATGTTTCAGATATAAGCAGTCGGCTTATGAACCATCTCACAGCTTTATGGGTTTTTTTTTTATCCTAGGCACTAGAGCACAAAAGACATAGAAATAACTCAGGCATGGTTATTATATAACTTTTATATGGCTTTATGTTAGGCAGATTGCAAGCTTTAGGAATAAAACTAAATTAGAGCAGAACTAGTACCCACAAAGTTTCTTTCCTCTATGGACTTAGATGGACTTCCGATGTCTTGAATGGGACAAAAGTTTGCTCTCTTCTCACAAACTAAAAAAGAAGTAAATTATACATTTTGGGCACAATTTTATGGATGATTATGAAGTCAATATTGTAGGTGAAAATGAAGTTGTCATTTAGGCAAGAGTAATCTTCTTTAAGGACAGGAATAGGTTTCCCAGACTCTTCCTTGCCAACTGCTTTGTGAGGGGAGTGTGATACCAACCTCCCCTATGCAGCTGCCCTGCTTCCACAAGAAACCTGAAAAGCAAAACAGCAACTAATTCTGATCAGTTGATTAAAAAACAGATTTTGAGTTAATCTTGTCCAGTTACAACACATAAGGACTGCAGCTCACAAATTCAGCACTGGAGAATATGACTTTGAAGACTCACAGCAGTTTAGAATGGTGTTGCTTAATCTCTTGCACGCATGTAAACTTTTAGCTTTGCTTTCAAGCTCACTGAAGTTTGCTCAGAAAAATGGATGACACAGAACAGGTATGAGGAGGCAAAGCTATGGTCAAAATATAAAAGCACGTTAACCAAAAAGTTCTAATTCTTCTGCCTGTTACACTGGTATCACACCAGTTTCCTCCTGAGCATTCCAGTGCATTTACACTTGGCCTAGCCCAGAGCTCCATCTGAGACCATAGTGGTGTTACATAATTTATATGTATTTACTTTCCAGATTTCCATTCCTTGAGCTAGAAACTGGTAAAACTACTGTACTTTCCACAAGAGGTGTCTAAGCAATTTTAAATACAAAACAAGTAAGGGTCATAATCAGATGGTAAAAAAAACCAAAAAGATGAACTAATTTCTACTAACCATCACTTCTTGAATTCTTAGGTTTTGCTTTCTGGCTGGAGCAGGTCAGATAAAAACTGATGTGGGCTGACAGTCCTTCTGCGGTGTAGGTGAAGTAACCCATTTTTTGGAGCTTGCAGAATCAGCAGTTTCAGGACGAGATATTTCCTGTTCTGTTAAATGGAAGCTGTGGTGTAAGAATAGGCAGTGCTATTTATTGGAGGCTTAAACATGCTGAAGCTTTACAGATTTAGAAAGTTCACTAATCATTATCAATTAAAAAGACTGCTTCATTCTGCATAAATTAGTCATAATGATGCACTTAACTGCAGAGCCTGCTGAAAATATTTATTTTGAAAAAGTGGTACCAAATTTAATCCAAAAGCAGTACTTATAGTAACAGTCAAGGGTTTTAAACTTCTACAATTACAGGGCTTTTTCTAAGTATCTTATAAACTCAGCAAGACTTGTTCCTGGTGTTCTTTGCGTCTGGTAACTATTTAGCACATTCTGAAAGGCAGGAACAGAAAATAAATACTTACTTTGGAAGACTGGAAGTATACAGTGTTCCCATCAGACTTTCTTACATTCAAGATTATAGCTGAGAACAAAAGTGTTCATTCCACATTACTGTGAGAGAGAGTAACACAGCTCTCACCCAGGATCCTATTCCTGCAAATGCTTGGACATAAGGTTCTCCTGGGTGGAATTCTTGTCTGGGTCCCTGCCAATGGCAAGGCTTTTGCTAAATTATGTGTTTCTGTATCTTGCGGTCCTAACATCCAGGAGATTTTCAGGAGGAGAAGCTGCATGGTTTAGCTCTATGCAGGTGGCAGTGGTTTCATAGAAGCACTGCAGAGTTGTGTGTAACTGCCTCTTTAAACCTGCAATGTCTGCCTTCATGGGTTCCCATAACTCATTATTGCAAAGGCTTCTTAAAAACATTAAAGGCATAGGGTCTATGTGCCTTGTTCAAGCAGACCCAGTGCACAAAGACCTACAACCTGATCCAGTGAAGTCAGAATCCAATAACTTTTCTTACTAGACTTACAATAGGCACCACTGTACCTAGCTGTTACGTATGTACACCTATAGCAAGGATCTATATAACGGAGTCCTTAGTTGGAGTGCAGCCGTGTCAGAGTGGGACCTGCCTCTTCCCCACACACTGCCCCAGCCATGCACCATGTGATGGAAGCATCAGGCTGGCACAGGGGAGCAGAGCTGCACCCAGGGGGTTTTCAACCAGGTAGTGGAATTAGCTCCATTTTTCTCTAGAAAAACAACAAACAGCTGACAACAGGTCGAGAATGAGTCCCCAGGATCTGGATACACAGCACAAATAGATTTGACACGGAATTGTTTTATTCAGTGCAAAAAATACAAACAAATGAAAATATCTGAGATACCATGAATAAAGCGTGGGCTTACTATTACAATAAAATTGATATTTCGATTTCATGAAAAGTATCTTTCCTAATGCTTGTGACAATAAAGCACGTGGTGTATGTGAATTACTAGCTCAGATTGCCAATGTTAAAAACTGACTTTTACTCATAAGCATTTATTAAGTCATAAGGATGTTGTTTTCACTACGGAAATAACCAATAATCAATCAGTATTTGGATAGAATTTCAAGTGGAAACATCTCAAATCTCTAAGGGCTTCAGCATTTCTAGTATCTCCAAGGTGTTTTGAGGAACAGAAAGCACTGGTGACCTCCAGCACACGGTAGTGACCAGACAATAGTTTCTTTAAAAAACTCAAGCATCAGTGCTCTTTTCTTGTAAGTAGTAAAATAAATTTTTAAAAATTGCATTGCATATTTTCAGTTTATATGTTTACATTATGCTTAACATAAATATGCTGATAACTGATGTAAAAATTTCAGACACTTCAGCTTTAAATCAAAGTAGTTTGGTATAACATTGTTGATGCACAGTATCACTAAAAGTTATCTTTTACAATTATATACATAAAAGATGCAATTCTGAAGTTTGCTTTTTTCATAAACCCAAACATTAAGAACACAGGAGTACTGTAATCTTGTACAGGCAAATAGAATGAATTAAAAACTCTGACATGAGTTTATTAATAAAAAATACATTGATTTATAAGTTTTATGTCCTGTAAATCCACTAAGAGCATTGTATGGTCCTTTGTATAGCTGATTTATGAAGTCTTTAATTCAATACAATATATTTATATTAGGTACATATTATTTATAGCA
This sequence comes from Campylorhamphus procurvoides, assembly GCA_013396655.1. Taxonomy (NCBI): domain Eukaryota; kingdom Metazoa; phylum Chordata; class Aves; order Passeriformes; family Dendrocolaptidae; genus Campylorhamphus; species Campylorhamphus procurvoides. The sequence goes on along the minus strand of WBMV01008407.1, from coordinate 1,240,576 downwards.
TAAAACGGTGTATACTGGTGCTTTCATTCAATATTACAAAATACATACCCGCTAAGTGCCAAAAGTGAGATGGTTTCCTCCCAACAAAATAAGTCAGAAACTAATTTATCTGGAGAGTAAGGGGTAGTAAGTATTGATATTTAATATTTTTACTTAGAATGTTTCTTTGAAAAATCCTACACTAGATTAAAATGTCATGGGCTCATATGGGTAACATATACAACAATGTATATGTAACATATACAACAATATAATTCTCAAAGTGGGTGTCATATTGTTTGTTTATCTTACTGCAGAAAATAATACAAAAATATTTAGTCAAATACTGCTAAATTCTCCAAACACTTGCAAAATATCATAGCTGTGCACTGAATATGTTTGCGGCAGCAGTTTAGTAGTCTCAACGCTCACCACTGAGTTCTTCTTTTACTATTCCCTTTTTCAAAAGTTAATTAAAACATCAGTCACTGCTATAAAAGAAGAAGGTTGTACCTTTATTTCTGCAGTCTAATGATAAAGCAGTAACCCAGCTGTAATTATAAGCCATATAGCAAATCATGAAAAATAGCAATATCCTAAAGTATTTATCACCAAATAACATCCCATAGAAGAATAAGACATTATCTAATTGCATCTGGCAGACCTCTCTGCTCCTTGAATTCTCTGTCCTACTTCCTCTTTTCTTTTATTCCATGGCTCTCTTTTAAGTTCTGGCATTTAATTTCCCTAGGACTATTAAAAAAAAAAAACCACAACCAACCAACCAACCAAAAAAAACACACAGACACAAAAAAAAACCTATCTGGTGGCTCTCTTAGGAGCTTATACTTAGTTTAACAACAATAAACATGAAACTTCTCTTTCTCAGTGCCATCTTTTCTCAAGAATGCATTTCAGTTAATGAAACAGATAATTTTCATTCACTAAAACCAAAATATTAACATATTTAAAAGGCCGTTGACACTTACTGATTCTCAGCATTTTTCTTATTTCAGACATAGTTTTTGATTGCCATAAGCTTTCAATTTGCAGTAATTTAAAACCTTGCTTCTCTTTGCAGCAGAATGAAGTTGGGCTTTAATGATTGTCTCACTGTTATCAGTGCTGCCCAGATTTTTCTTTCCAAAAGCCACATGCTGCTGGTGCTTTTTTATTTGTCCTGTGCTTAGACAAATAAACAAAATTCAACTGAAAGGATCAGACTAACAATATTCATTTGTTTTTTTTTTAAAGCTGAATGGCATATTTATTTAAACTGACTCAATTGCTGGCAAAGCACAAGAGTGCTAAAGAGACAGGAGCAACTCTACTGAACCATCAGGCTGCTTAGATGTCATACAGTATTGTTGAAATTAGACTTGGAGAAAAGATAAACACTCCCTTTTAAAAAAAATCTGAGTGTTCGTGAAATAGTATTATGATTGCTAGAAAAGGTAGACTGTGTGTGTCCTCTTGCTGATACATTTCTTATCTCATATAAAAGAGCATGGCCGCAGTTTGCCAAAAAAGGGCTGGCTAAGCAAGATGGCCCCATCTAATGCTTTTACAACAATCTTATATGGGCTTTCAAGGGCAGTATCAGTCCCATTGTTGTCATAAATCCAACTGAACAATCCTTAGGGATTAATCTTAAAGAATCTTTTTTCCAAGAAAATGTGGTTGTGTGGGAGACAACATAATATAAAAGACAACCTTACAATCTCTTTTCCCTCCACGGAGAAAAATGAATGAAAAATGTTCCCCAAATGCCAGTTTCAGACATTTTGTGACGTATGTGTGCCCTTCAGAGAGAGGCAGTAAACCAGATATCTGCATATTTTCTGGTTTATTGTCACAAATCAACATTGTTTTCTCACTTCTGTCATTTTTTTTAGTATTATTATTAGTATCATTAGTATTATTTAGTATTATTATTACCATTTCTGTTCCAGAGTTCACTGCTAAGATTTGGACAGAAAGTGAAATATTATCTTAAAAAAACTTAATATTGTAGGAGTCTTCATCTACAATCAAAAGTATTAATTTATCTATACACTTTGTTTCAGGTTGGAATTTTGTGCAAACTATTCTCTCTTTATCAATATAGGTATAAACAAAAATGCAGTCCTTCTGCTATAGGTTAGATGACGTATTTCTCTGTGGTAGAGTTATCACAGATAACTTCAACCAGATAGAGATTCTTCAACCAAAATTCCATATTCTATAGGGGAAAACTGAGACTTTTAGAACCATAGAATGGCTTGGGTTGGAAGAGAACTTAAAAATCACCTAGTTCAAATGCCCCTCCCATGGACAGGGACACCTTTCACTAGGTCAGGTTTCTCAAGATCCATCCAACCTGGCCTTGAACACTTTCAGATGACCCTATGGTCATTCTGTTCCAGTGCCTCACCACTGTCACAGCATAGAATGTCTTCCTAATATCTAATCTAAATCTGTCCTTTTTCAGTTTGAATCCATTCCCCTTTGTTCTGTCACTACATGCTCTTGTAAAAATCCCTCCCCATCTTTCTTGTAGGGTGCTCCTCCTCTGGACTATCTCCAACAGGTCAATATCCTTCCTGTACTGCGGACCCCAGAGCTGGATGCAACACTCCAGGTGGGGTCTCACCAGAGTGGAATAGAGGGAAAGAATCTCCTCCCTCGACGTGCTGGCCACGCTGCTTTTGACACAGCCCAGAACAGAGTTGCCTTTCTGAGCTGCAAGTACACATTGCTGGACCATGTCCAGCCTCTCATCCACCAGCACCCCCACAGTCCTTCTCAGCAGGGCTTCTCTTGATCTGTTCATCCCCCAGCCTGTATTGATACCAGGGGTTGCCCCAGCCCAGATGCAGTGCATTCCACTTAGTCTTGTTAGACCTCATGAAATTCCCATGGGCCCACTGATTGAGCTTGTCCAGGTCTCTCTCGATGGCATCCCATCCTTCAGGTGTGTCATCTGCACCACCCAGCTTGATGTCATCTGCAAATTTGCTGAGGGTGGACTCAATCTTTTTGTCTATGTCATTAATGAAGACATTAAATAACACTGGTCCCAATACGAACTCCTGAGGGGCATCACTTGTCACTGGTATCCACTGGGACTTGGAGACATTGATCACTAGCCTCTGGATGAAACCATCCAGCCGCTTTTTTATCCATCTAACAGTCCACCCATCAAATCCTTCTCTTCCAATTTAGAGAGAAGGATGTTGCAGAGAGCCACGTCAAAGGCCATACAGCAGTCCAGATAAATGACATCTGTAGCTTTCCCTGTGTCCACTGATGTAGTCACTCCATCATAGGAGGCCACTAGGTTGGCAGGATTTGCTGTTGGTGAAGCTGTGCTCTCTGTCTCGAATCACCTCCCTGTCCATGTGCCTTAACACAGCTTGCAGGAGGATCTGTACCATGGTCTTCCCAGGCACAGACATTGGGCTGGCAGGTCAGTAGTTCCCAGGGTGCTCCTTTCTACCCTTTTTAAAGATGAGTACAATGTTTCCCCTTTTCCAGTCACCTTGGACTTCACCTGACTGCCATTACTTTTCAAAACATTAAAATATTGATAATATTGTAGCAATATGAGAATATTTGGTTTCTGCAATTTAAAAATTGTAAACAGTTCTTAGTTAGATGTCTTGTCCACCTTCCAGTATGTGACTCCTTCAGCTGCCATAAAATGCACCTTTATTTAATCTGAAGACAATATCCTTGCAATTTCTGAACACATATAATCTGCATAACCAGTTTTGTTGTAGCTCAATGACAGATTTCTGAATAAGTGTAAAAACACTGTACTTAATTTTAGGATAAGGTTAAGGGATTTGATAATGTAATTTATGCCATATTGCATGAAGCATTTTTTCTTCTACTTTATGATAAACAAGTAGTAGCATTTTTTAAATCTGTGCTGTGCTCTCAAAACCTCTTCCAAGAACCATGCACCTCCTAAGCCAAAATTGTTGTTTTGTGTGTACAAATCCTCACTTCACATAAAGTAAGGTGAAACTATATGAATTAAAGAATATTAAAAAGAAATAAAATATCTCTGATCTGCAGATCTAGGATGGGGAAAAAGATCACTATGTTTTGTGTCTCATTTGCCATGTGCAAATGAGAGTTTGTAGAGAATGCTTCCTTTTCTTTCACAGTCAGCAGGTTTTTTTTAGCAAATAAACTCAGAAATGTCTGTCATAAAGCAGAAATACCCTCCAAGAACTTACTGAAGGATACACAGCAAATTCTTTCAGCCAAGCTTCAACAACCAAAAAAGGTACTAGCAGATTCTCCTTCAGCAGGAAAAAAGGTAAGTTTTGATACAGATCTTTCTTAAACAGTTTGGAGAGGGTACACTACCTACAAAGAACAAGAGAGATCGACACCGATGATGTTCCACAACTAGAAACAAATCATTGGTAAGCACATGGTGCTCGGAGCCCACATAAGAACAGGAATTCAAAGCACCTCTGGCTGCCTAGTGTATACATTTATGATTGGTCTGGTGCAGTGAAGATGGTCTGACAAGGATTACTCTATAACAGTTTTGCTTTTGCATTGGCTGCTGAACAGACAGAAACTGTTCCCTGTGGGCAGCCAACTATTGACCCAACTCCCTGCTGCCTGTGGCGCAGCCGATGGGAATTCCACAGCCAAATCAAAACTACATTTTCTCTTCATTTTCATCTGAAATATGAGTTGTTCTTTTGTACTCTAGACAGTAATTTACTTCTCATTTTCCTTTATTGATATGTAGGAGTTGAAGCACAAAATAATTCTCAAATGTAGTTAAACTGACGTAACAATTGACATTGTGACCATGACTCCTGCTGCACAACAACTGCGTGAGTCAAGGTTTCATTGGTCTTCGAGGCAGAATACAACAGAAAGTATCCTTAAAATGGAACAGTGTTGTAGTTGAAGAAATACATCAATTTGCCTGCATAAGGACTAAGGGGGGAAAAGGTGTCCAAAGTTCTTAGCCAACAGCAACAGAGTAGTAAAATACTTCTTACTAATTTACATTCAGGGGCTTTTCCCTAAACTGTATCTTAGAAATAATTTGCAAATGGTCTTTCTTATGTGCTTTTAAATATTTTTATCACTGAATTTTTACTAACAAAACAAACAGAATGAAGAGCTACCTTACACAGCAAGAGGAAAGACAACGCATTTGAATTATTTGTAAAATGGTAAAGAACGATTCATACTATGGATAAGTATTTTTTATATGCAGTTATTAATTCATAAACTACACTATATGTCATCTCATTTCAACAACAGCTGATGTCTCCATTTCTCCCTGGAAACTTCTTCAGGTTTCATTATAAGAATCATAAATAATATGTGTTAATCAGATAGGGATTGATTGTGTTGGAAAAGCTGACATTTTCATCCATCATTCTAAATGATGTTTAACAATGGATTACCAGCCAGTAATTCCTCTGATATGAGATTAAATAAAATAGCAGAATGTTTCAGCAGGCTAGCTCAAGGAGATGGCAATAAATCTGCTCAATTACTGTATTACCAATCTGTTTTTCACTGCTAAGGATATTATTATTTCATTTAGACTTGTTCATGCATCATAGATTATTTTATTTCAGTCAGTCAAAGGAACTGCAGTGTTTTATTTTCAGATCTGCAAAGAACCAAGTTTTGAGAGAGTACAGTACATGCAGTTCAGCAGGTTTCAAGCAGACAGAAGAAAGCTACCAGTCTCCTTTCAGACCAAAAATAGGAACATTTTGTTTTCCCCTTAGTTTACTTCTCTGAACAGCCTCAACCACAGGATGCTGCCTGAGAAGCTAATCCATTGAAACAGTATTATTTCATCCTCTACAATTTGTACTTCACCTTGGTCCTGTAGTATATTGATAATTCAGGTCGTTCAGACTATCTTTTGGCCTGAAAAACTAGACTGCAAACAACCGCAACAAAAAGAATCCCTCTTTTTAACTTGCCTCATGCTTAGAAGAGAGAAAATATGACAAGTTTATTAACAGAAGCCTAACACAGCGTTATTTTCTTTGCCAAACTGACCTCACAGTCCTGACAAACTCCCCTTCCTTAAAATAAAATAAAAAATGCTGCACTTTACTCAGGGCCCTTGTTCTCCTCAGAATGTTTTGCAATGACAGATAATACTACAATATGAAACACGTCAAGTGCCTGGCTAAGCCATACCGATGTTGGGGAACTTTCAGATAGATGAGTAAGTTTTAATCTTCTATCCCAGACTACAAACTGGTGGAGCAGGTGGTCTGTGGAAAACACATCACACACAATGTGATGATCCCTGTTACTTTGCCAGTTACTTTTCTGTAAAATAAGGAAATATGAAAACAGTGGTTCCTCCACTCTCTAAATAACAGAAAGGTGACAGCCATGCAGTGGCAAGTTATAATCTGTTCCTTGAAGAAGGGAATTTCTCCAACCCTGCTCCAAAACCTGCTTCCTGAGTTTTCATGGACCTGATCCTTTCCCTGTGCTTACAGGTATCCCCTAAAGAAAGATGTTGGTGAAGTAGGATTTTCTTCAAAAACAAAAGCACAAGATCACTTATACTCTAGTTGTGGTGACTCTGTGCTGAAGTGCAGTAGCTAAATGAAGAGAGATGTGTGGAACATATAATTTATTTCTTCCCTAGTATTATCATTCAGGAGTCAGCAAAGATGTGAAGCTGCTGGGGGGCAATGGGAAAACTTGTTCCAGCAAAAAGTCTCCTCCCTGGTTTGCTCTTTTTTTGCAGCCCATCAGATAAGCTTTTATTTGATGGACCAAAACAAGAACTTGTTGCAGAATAGTGCCCTCATGGAAGGATAACCGTATGTATCTCTGCAGTGCTGGACTAATGTAGCAATATGGGAGTCGTCATGGCTAGGTCTGTGAAAAAAAAATCAGTTTGACACTCACAGCTGGTCAAAAGGCAAAGAGAATTGTTAGAAATTGTTGAGACAGTAGTAGAAGTAAAATGAAAATGCTGTTACATCACTCTGTTGACTAACATCACCCATTCAAAAGAGTATAGCAGGATTAGAGAATGCAATACAGACAAGAGTCGTCAGGCCTAACCAGTGAAATAAATATTTGAAAAATTTTAGCACCAACACAGCTACTTGAATTCCAATTACTGCTAAGACTTGAAAAAACTCATCCTGTTAACAAATCAAGAGCTAATTACTGATTTTAAAAAGGCAATAAATGCACTCCAGATGTTGCATTTCAAGGATGCACACAACACTGCAGATTTTAATTTTAGGCACCTTGGCAGTATTTACTCTGTCCAGATATCTAAATGTATTCATGTTATTGATCTTCTAGAGGTTGGCAGACAAACAACGACTGAATTCTGAATAAACCCAAAAGCCAGTTAACTCAGTGACAGGATAAACTCCACAAGCCATATTCAAAGCCACATACAGAACCCATACACACACCTGAGCACATTTATGGCAAGGATGCTGCTGGAGCACAGACTCCCGAGAGTGACTTTGGCCAGTCTCAGAGTTTGAAGTCTCTCTGCAGGCCCTGGCACAAGGAGCACCGCACTTGAGGATGTTGCATTCTGTTGGCTACTGTGAAGGGAGAGAATGGGATTTTTTGCCACCATGGACTGTCTTGCTTGTCAAAACAGCTTTGTCTGCAAGCTGCATAATGGAAAACGTCAGCACTGATGTGGGAGCAGAGCCTTGGAATTGCCATGTCAGAACAAGGGGAGGGTATAAAAATATTTTAATACATGCAATAAGCAGTGGACAGTTTGCTAAGCTATTAGAAGAGTGGTTCAAAGATGTTCATATTTTCCTAACTTACCCAACAATATATACCTATACATATTCCTTATTTCCCTTGTTTTGTGCTTATCAATGGGATCTCAGTATGTCTCCAGTTTCTCTGTACTCAGACGCATTTCAAAGATGCCAGCTGCACTTCTCAAGGATGCTTGTGGTTCCCAGACTGGCAGGCATTTTTCTTGAAAGTATTTCAGCAGGCACCTTCTTCTGGTCTGTACTTTTCTCTTTATAACCAGGTTGCCTTTATGGCTGCTCCCATCAGGTGCTGAGTTCTCCCTAGTCTTTGATAAATTGACAATGCTTGACACAGGAAAATGGTATTTTGCAGGTGACATGGGATGACTGAAACAAAAGGTGTTCTAAAGATGTAAAAATGTCATCTCTTCAGAATACAACTGTTTTTGCCCTGTCTTTTTACTTTCCCTCTGATTCCCACCTTACCAATTTTTTTTTAACAATAGGCTATATGACATTTCCTGAAGCTACTCAAATCTCCCTTGGTACAGGGATCCAGTAACTCATGTACTTTCTCTGCAAAGTAAGGATATTAATCTCTGAACTGTTATACTGGATTTCCTGTGGATATATATATGAAGGAGCCTAAAGGAATTGTATGAGTGCATTTAAAATATTTTTTTACGCTATGTTATGTCAATTTTGATTCCTCAGATTCTGTGATTTCCATGTTTAGGCCACAGTTAGGGAGGCTGAAATTTGCTTATTTGATGTAAAAGTAATTATTCTAATAATAACACAAAAAACATCAATGACAATGTTGCAATTTTTGTATGTTAATCGAGACTGCTGGGCTTTGAAAAGGAAGTGTGTGTGGAGAGGAAGCCTGGCTATCTCTGAGAGGCAGACCCACTTCCCATGCCCTGCAGCCTTCCTGTCAGCACACACTGTTGATTTACAGAGCAACTAGGGAAAGATGGTCGTCCTCCAAATCTTTGTGTGCTTGTGAGTTCCTAATTTTACTGATTCGAAAAGCACCAGATATATTTGTTTTTATTATTATTATTTCTTCTGCATGAAAGAATATGCATTTAGATCCCCAGTGCCAGAGCTTTTTGAACCATCTTTGCAAGTATGCAAAATGCTCCCTGGTACAGCACAGGCTTAGGGAGATAAGACCTCTTCTTATTCTGCCAGGAAGAGACATCTCAGTGAAAGTAGAAGGTAAGGGACGAAAGCAGCCACTGACCCTCTTTGCTTTCTCTGCATGGCAGTAGCTGGTCCAGTGCCCTTGGTTTCTCACAAGCAGACTTTCCTTACACATTGAACGAACAAGATGCAACTAGTCCTGTGTAAGCACAAAGGCATCACGGCAAGCAGCTCTCACTCATGAACTCTAGCAGCAGCTCCTATTGCCTACTCACTGTCTGTTAGCTCCAGAAATGTTATGAAAGAAACCAAGGAGCAGATCAAGAAAGCAGATTACTGCAGATAGCTGAGGCTAAGATGGTATTTTCTCCCCAAGCCAATTCTTACCTTTCATAACACTGAGGAGCTATTAGGTTTAACTGATGATATAATAGGCTGAGTGTGCTGTAAGCTATCTAAAGACCACCAAAGTTTTAAAACCTAGCTTACTAAATAAATGTTGGTGTGGTTACCTCCAGCTTCTTTCAGCAGTAAGTGCATTCAGTTGGGCAGACAAAAGTCCTGTCATTGACAAGGACAACTAACTGACAGACATCTGGATGTAGTTTGGATACATGAAAAGCACACATCCCATCACCACCGAACAGACCTTCTGTCCCTCACTTTGCTCATACCAGGAGAGCCCTGCCCCTAGGCATGGCATTACTGGGAGGTTTCTCCCATTGCAGGGAGCTGGTGCAGCCCTCTGGGCACTCTGAACATTGCGCTCCCTTTCTTATCTGCCTTGTTCACAAATCAACCAGCTGCTTGGAAGTGTATCATGTGACATCAGTTCCAAAGAGAAGAGGTTTGATTACCACACCATGGTGAGATCGTGTTGTTCTTTTCCAGAAAGGCCCTTTTTCCTCACCTCCCATTTTAAAGTTAAAAATTTTGACCTGTTTCAATTCAAGGAAGTGTCTGACAACAGTGAAAAGGAAGGTTGTGTTCATCTTCAAGGCATCTGAGACAGAATTTTTTTCTGATTCTTCAGTCATTCTGAGAATTTTTGTAATCTCCCTTTCTTGGGCATATTTGTCCAGCTTTGTCAGTTGTACTTGCATGCAATATCTATTACCAGGTCCAGGTAAAGCTTCTGTCTCAACAAATGATTTTTGAGTAGTTTTTGTTAGCTCCTCTGTCTCATCAGTAGCAGTATCATGAAATACAATAGGCTGGTGCAGTCCTTCCTTTCTGTCTTTAAGTGTTATCCTTCAACAAGACAAACCAATGCTCTTACCCTTTTCCTTGGACAAAACTGTAGATCTACAATATCTCCTTTTCTTAGTAGACCAATTTCTTGTCATATGTGCATAAAAATATAAATAAAGATAACGCTAGTGATTTTTCTGTGGGTTGTTGTAGATACAGTATGACTTTCATTTCAATTGTTGTAATTAAGCAGTGTTTCTGCTTACTGCATCTCCTGTTTAAGCCTCCTAATCTCTCAGCCATTACCAAAACAGCAGTGTTACACTGATGGCTTCTCAGTCACTGGGACTCTTGTTTCCTCTGAGCTGACGTTACACAACAAGCCTTGTCTCCAAGAAATAAAAAGATGCTATTTTTGAATCTTCATTAATGAATATTTATTATACTCTAGTGACCAAAAAACTGGGAAGTTTACCCTAATGAAGTTAAGTGAACTCACATTGTAATCCCTGTATGGGGTTTACCTGCCCCGAGTGTTCCAAGATAGCACGCCCAGGCATTGTGTCTTCAGCAGGATTTTGTACAGGATTGGCCGTCACTGGATGAAAACACATTAAGATACACAGAAGTGAAAACAAGACTTTTATGCAGCTTTGCTACTATGCTGAGCTGATACAACTGAAACCCGTGCCATTAGCTCACCAAAACACAGCCCATCTGCTTCTGTGTAATTATACTTGTCTTTTATTTTATACAGCATCTGTAATAATAAAGTCTGCAGGTGTTGCCATAATACAGATTATCATGTTTGTATTTTGATCTACTAATTTTGGATAGGTCTTGTCTGTTATTGCATGAAGTTAACTCTCAAACCACAACATGATGTGTTATGCTTACTGATAAAACCTTCCATACACTCCCTCTGTGTAAAACATTTTTTGTTACTTAGAGTTTCAGATTACTCTCTGCAGTCAAGAGCACAGATATTATTTAGGTATATACTTTCAGTAATGATTAGGGAGTTTTCTGCTGTTACTGTGGTTTTGCTTGCTGCTATTTTCCCCCATTTTTTAAATTTTTAATCCATATATTTATTATTTACCTCCCTAGATGCTTAACATTATTTTATTCTAGGTATATCTGTTTTAGTAAGTTCAAGATCTTTTGATGTAGAAATGTGTAAGACGGGCTGAATTCTCAGGAGAAATTGCTCCTCTTGATACCTGAATCAAAGAATTAATAAAATAATGCCTCCAAAAGTATATGAGAGGATGAATGCATTTTCTCACATTCACAGGTTTATATAAATATTTTGGGCTTCGTAGGTGCCATAATATTATGTTACTGAATCAGGAAAATAAATTAAATTACAAATTGTAGGCCAAGAAATATTTTGCTTGGTTTAACTTTGCTGTGTCTGCCTCTTTAAGTTTTAGTTGCTGTATTCAGCAGGTATTTTACCTTATTCGTCACTGATTAAATTAAGAGACAAATTACTTTAAGGGCTCTGACTGCTCTTGATTGTCAGCAATTTGGATGCTTATTAAGTGGTTTAAAGTACATTTAATTAAAGATGTATTGCTTCATATCCAGGAATCGGTAAAACATTTAGCATTTATTTCTTCTTAAATTTATTTAAATATTATCACTTTTTCTGTAGTTCAAGAAGAATTTTAAAAGATTTATGCATAATTTCCTGATTTGAAAGAATTACTAACCACTAATTGCACTGAATACAGTCTTCCTGTTCCGTACCATTTATAATTTTAAAAATTAATTGGCCCTTGCAAAGTGTTATGTATTTGCTTGTTCCTATTAAAAATCTTACATACTCCCTCACTATCTATTCCAAAGCTTAAGAAAGAGTGTTGATCAAAGGAGGAATCAGTCAATGCTGGAAATGGGTCTGGAGTTTAGGCATTGAGCTAATTCACATAATGTGCTGAACATTTTCTTTTTTTTGTTTGGTTGGTTTGGTTGGTAGGGTGTTTTGGTTCTTTCTTCCCCAAACTGAAAACCTATTCTAGAACAACAGGAGTCATTCTTTTTCATGTCTTCCAAAATAGTCCAGAAGGCGCAGCCCCAAAAACAAAAGCAACCATAATACAGAAAGCCATATAGTCTGGTGTTTATTGTGACAAAACATGATTTTAGTGTGCTTTCTTCTCCAATACCTTCAGAAAAGTTCCATGCCTTCACCTTCCCCACAAATCCTTTGGCTGTAACTACCAGGGAGGAGGAGGAGGAGGAGGTGTAAGCCATGAAAACAATCCCCATGATGTTTCTTTGAAGGCTCTTAGTGAAGCAAGTCAGAATATGTGGCTTGTGACAGTCCCTAGCAGTTGTAAAATCCTGTCAGTTGCAGGTATTTTTCACTTTGTTATAGAACTATTTATTTGGGAATAGAAAGAAAAGGTCATGGGCTCAATATGAGTTAAAAAAAAATCAGTGACTCCTCTTTTTTTATGTTTTTTGAAGCTATTATAAAATAATAGGATAAGTTTGTTGAGAGCAATCAGGATATAAGGACTTGGACATCCTTCCCAAAACAGGATGTTGTCTTTTACCTTTAGTAAGAGGAATTTGGGGTTTGACGTTTAAGGAAGCAGAAGCAGAACAGGAGACTTCTACAGCTGATTTCTGTGGAGATGAATTTAACATCCTGAGGTTTATTTGCTTGTTTAATAGGGTCACCTGGGCCTCCTGCTGAATCAAAGGAAAACCACACCTACCTCAGGCCTCCCCTCTTCCTGTAATGAAGGGAGGATCTGGTTAAGGTTAACCTTTTGAGGAGTGGTTTAGACAGGACACTAGAAAGCATTTCTTTACCAGGAGGGTGGTCAAACACTGGAAAAGGCTTCCTAGGGAGGTGGTCCATTCCCTAAGCTTGTCAATGTTTAAGAGATACCTGGACAGTGCCCTTACAACTTGTTTTAACTTTTGGTCTGCTCTGAATTGTTCAGGCAGCTGGACTAGATGGTCCTTTTAGGTCCCTCCCAGTTGAAATATTCTATTCTGTTCTAGATTTCAGAGTAGGAATACACAAATTTGTCTTCCATTGCACAGAGCTCCACTCCCTGTGTTTGCAGAGTGTAAGACAGAGGTGGCAATGACAGTGCCAAAACACTCTCCTCCTCCTCCTCTGGCACTTGGCTGGCTGAAACTTGTAGGCAGATGTGTTAGGCTAAGCAATAATGGCATCAGTGGAGTTTTCCTTGCTGGGCAGGTAGGGCTGCAGCGGGGTGCTACTGCTGTTTGCCTGTGTGAGAAGTTGCTTTTTTACTTTTTTTTAAGGTTGAACTGAGTGCAGCTGCCCAGGTGCTGGGACTGTGGGCTGCAGGGGCCTCTGTGAGGAGAGGCAAGGCGTTTCCCCTCAGCATTTTGATGTTCATATTCTTGCTTCCTAATACCTGAATTAGTAATTAAGTATACATACATATCATTTGGCTGTAAATTAATTTCATAGAATTTCAGAATGGTAAGTTTGGAAGTGAACACTGGCAGTCATCTGGCCCAACCTCCCTGTTCAAGCACAGGGCACTGGACCACAATACTAAGGATTGTGTCCAGATGGCTTTTGAGTGAGGGAGACTCCACAACCTCTCTGGGCAGCCTGCTCCAGTACTCAGTCACCTGCACAGTAAAGTTCTTCATGTTCCAGGGGAACTTCCTGTGTTTCAGAAACAAATTAAGTTCTTAAAATCAAGTCTGTTTTGCCTATGAGGGTAATTGGGAAGTGATCTTCCTGTCTTTTTCTCAACCCCTGAGCTTTCTTGCTTCTTTTTTTCCCCTCATTTCCTCCTCCCACCTCACCAGGGACTGGCACTGTTATGTGGCAACTTGGCTTACCAGCCAGGACCAACCCACCACAGTAGTTCAGCAAAACACAAGTTGTTTGTAAGCTTCGGGCTCAAGACAAGACAACAACAAAAAGAAGAATTTAGGCGGTCAAACTGTTCACTTCAAGTCACTGACACAGGTCCTTCCTCTCTATGCCTGTGCACTGAACTTCACATCAGAAAGTTAGGACCTTTCCTTTTCCTATAAAAACCAGCTTCTATGAGATTGTTTACACAGTTCCTAGAGTAATGAAGTCTGTTTGATCTTTTGCAAAGTCAGTGAGACCTTGGACTGCTCAGGCTTTGCACGGCAGTTTGCAAAAGCTTCTAGCTCACTGAAAGACAACACATTTTAATCTGCAACTCCTATCCACGTTAATAAACACAAAGGTATATACCATCCCAAGTGACAAACTTTCATGCAGCTGCCTATAATCTCTTCTTGTCTAATAGAAGGCATAGTATTCTTAAATCTGTTTAATAGTAGTTTAATTCCTACTTAAGAAACCCTTATTCTGTCAGATTTAGTCATTCTTTCCTCAACTCCTTTATTTTCTTGCCTGAAGGGGTATGTAAATTCAACACAAACTTCAGAGGCTAATATAAAACACCCTACAAAAGACAAGGTTGTAAAGGATGATGGAAATGGTTACAAAATAAACAAAACAGGCACAGTAAAAGTAGTCTTAAAATAAAAAGGCATGTTTTATTAGATCATAATACATGCCAAAATAAAAGTGCTTTTCAAACCACTAAGTATGTTCATGAATTGTATATACAGATTTTTCCTCCCATTTTAAAACTAGAATTTGTTTTAGTATTTGTGGATACTGTTAAAAATAAATATTTCAAAATGTGGTTCAAGAACAGACAAAAACAATAAGGAAGAGGGAACCCAGGCTTGAAATGAAGCCGTTCCTGCTGACGTCAAGAGCAGAGAATGTGTTAGGGCTGAAAATTTAAACATGCCCTACTTAAACTGAGAAGGTAACATTTTGTAAAAGCAAGAGTAAATCACCTAAAAACTATCAATGCAAGCTTTTTACAATATCACATCAAAATTACACAGAATACCCCAGTGATCACTAGGGAATTTGCCACAGTCTAGTTTTTCCAACCCAATTAAGTCCATACTTCGAGGTATAATATGCCCCCCTTCCACTGTAGGCCGAAAGTAAACACGGTCAAATCTCATCTTGCACTTGTATGGAGCCTTCAGGTTGGTATTGGATTGGGTGTCCCAAGTATAGCGGCAGTGTTGTGGTTTATCCAGAAATTCCCAGATATCAATAATATTTTTAGGTAAGTCACCGAGTTTAGCAACCTGAAGGTAGAAGGGGGGAGAAAAAACCAGAAAATAAACCTACAACATACTGAATTCACAATTTGACCTTCAAAAATAGAACTCAGTTGTCACAGTGTTGCTTTTTCCTGCTGCAAAACATTAAGTTGTTAAAAACAAAGATCTTGGAGACATTACTAAAATGTGGTATTTCTCAGCATACTCTAAAGCATGACCAATTCCCGTAGTTCTTTCTAAATCCAAAACACATTACAAAATAAATGTTCAGCTCTGAAATGCTGAGGTATAGGCGTCAACACCATGTTCTCTGAACCAAAGTCATTCTAGTTCACTACAAAAGAGTTTCATGATAGGGAGAGATGACACTGACATTCTAGTAATAATGCACAAATTCCACTTCTAGTATCAGAAGCCAATTTTGAATGTCTTGATTATGGGGGATTAAACTTCCAGGATCTCTTTCTCCAGAGCACCTTTCATTAGTTCTACAAGCTCTAAGAATTGGCAAGTTGGGCAAGTAAATATCAGGTTCTCAAAATGAGAAGATTTTTTTGAAGTCGAAACTTCCTCAACTATCCCTGCATCTGCTCAGATATAAATATTGTCAAAAAAGCATTTTGTTATTGGGAAGGGGGCTCTATATAAATCACCTCAGCCATAACAGTACCTCAGCACAGCAATGCTTATCTCTGAAAACAAGGGTTACTTAGTCACCCTTTCACTTCTTAAGAACAAGTGTTGAGTATCTCTGTTCTGCTTAAGCAGGTTAATTTCTCACGAGGACAACAGAAAAGCCCGAGAAGCTTAGAAAATCTTGTCAGAACACCTTCTCCAAATAACATGGTTGTTTATTTCTATTTACCTCCTTGTCTCTGAGGTTTGTATCTCCTCCAAATATAACAGTAGTGGACTCAGACTCCTTCTGCATTTTGTTTAACACTATTTGCAGCTGCTTTATACGTTCCTCAGAGTGATTTTTCGTGCTCTCCAGATGAGAGGTCATAAGGCAAAGTTCATTACCAGATATGCTCACCTATGTGTGAAACAAAGAGGCAATGTTACTATCCAAACCATGATAAGAAGGTCAAAGATAAAATCTAATCACTAAGTAGATTTCTGAATGATAGGCTGGTTAATATTAGTTTTACAGTGAAGAAAAATGGCTTACAGGAGGATAACAGGCTTTTGGATTTGTTTCAGAGGTTATGAGACTATAAAACAAAGTACAGTAAGTAACTTCGATAAAAGATTTAAATTTGTTAGTATCAAATGCAATTGGGTTTGTATGTTTGGAGAAGAAGTTTTTCGGCTGTTAGAGAGTGTCATAGAGAAAAAGCCAGTTCGGAGTTTCCTGGGAGTTTTGGTTTGGAAGGCAGAAATACAGCTGTTTAGTACATACTGTCTCACTCACATGCACAACCAAAAGGTTCCTCTTCATGGCAGTTGTTGGAAAAGGTATTATCTCATGTTTCAGTAGCTTCACTCTTGATTTCTTTAACATTATGACAGTGAAATACTCCTCTATGTTACCTAAAGAGGACCAGGGAAAGAAATGCGAGGGTATCTTGTGATGTACTGTAAAGGAGTTAAGGTTCTGAAAGACACCTTATTACCAAGACTTGTGAGAAATCAATGTTAATTTGCAAGATGTGCAAACTCTGTAGTGAAATGTTCCATAAGAGCAGTTTGAATTTTTCAGATATTTTAAATGCAATTACTTATAAAATTAGTTATCTGTGGTACTTTTTGGCTACAATTGCTAACAGTCTTTCAAAATGCAGGAAAAAACACAAAGGGAACCACCCAGCAAGCAAGCTTTTCACTTGCATAATTTGCACCAAGCTATATTCTGATATCAAGACACAGAAAATAATTTAAGTGCTTTCTTCTTCACTTTACATATTTCTACAAATGGTTGGGAAGCTCTGGCAAGCAGACAGAATAAAATCAAACGATGTTCTGGGTTTTGTCTTTAGAAACCAAGTGTTTTTTTCTTACCTGGAATAATAGTGTAAGTGTCTGCTTTCATCTGTAGAAGACAAAGATGTGGTGGGATGACCTCTTGTAAAAACACAACGTCTGGATTGTATCTGGAATCAACAAGGCAAGACTTTCAACTAATTACTGAAAGGTACTATTGCTACACTCTGAGGCCAAATAGAACAGGATCAGAGATTTCAGGTGCACCTTGCCCTCATTTTCCTAGATACTGCAAGAATCTTCTTTAAAAAAAAGAAAAAAAACTATTTCCATCACATTTAGCAGCATGACACTTCTGTCACCATTACTAAACGGGAGAATTATTATTAAGAACATGGAACTGACATGGTAATAAAGTGCATAACTTCCTTATAATGCGACATTGCAAACATTAGCAGGGGTTTCACGTACTACATACATGAGGAATTCACCTTAAGCTGCTGCAAAGTAGCTTTGGAACATGTTCTCTAGAAGATTCCAGCCACCACCTCACTCCCTTACAATAGATCCCCGCAGGTAGCCTGTAATTCATTTTCTCCAGTCTCAGTGATGACAAGCTCTTTTATTTCTCAGAGCTGTGCAATCAGCAGCAGTTCCCATGGGACAGTAGTCCTGAAACTGCTGATTTAGACATGACTTTACAGCTCTCCCTGATTTCGCTACATTGCTGAATAGCCCTGGGCTAAGCAGGTGAAGGATAAACCTAAGGTCTTACTTACAGAAGAAAAACACTGTCACCCCAGTTAACAAAATCAAGTGAAAATTTATTTATTGAATTGATTTCTGCTGTTTTGAGAGGAAATTATCACTTGTTTAAATAATTTAATTTACACATTTAATTTAACATTAGTTACTAAGATAAATCCATTTATGTAATTAAATTGCTCATATATATATTCAAGGCAGGCTTTCACTGCTAGAACTATAAAAGATAATCACAGATTCAATTGCTTTTATCTTGCATATTTTCTTTTTTGGCAGACAACAGCTGTTTAGCAAGAGAAAAAAATTTCACTGAAAAAACCTTTGTTGTTTCAAACAGTTTGCTCTATTGTGAAGTTACTCATACTACTGGAACGTGACAAACAAGTTTCTTGCACTTTTACTCTTCTCATGTACAGGATGCAATTATGAAGTATGTTCTTGATGTATGACTGCAATTTGAATAATACTGTTCACTAATAGATTTTTGAAGTAACCATCACAAAACACCTAACCTTTGGGATCTGCCTAAGTTCACACCTCTTCCAGCCAGTATACCAACTTTCAGCTACTCAGGATTTATAAAGTGGTTGTACTGTTGCATCTAACATTAAGATAATTTGGGCATGAAGATTTGTAAATACCTAAAGCAAGAAGCTTTTTTTCCTTTAAATCCGGGTACATGGCAATACAAAGATGAAGCTATACTTACAGTGTCAGGTACGTACAGACTCCTCTAGCTCGTTCGTTCAGATTTCCCAGATCCAGCCCATCAATGTTCCAGGTTATCAGTGAGAAGTTGCTATCATCTTCTTTTTGCTTCGAGTCTACATTATTGTCACCACCATTACTAGTAGTTGCATCTTCTGTGAGATCAATACTAAAGAGAGAGTTTGTTTGTTGACACGCATAATACTGTTCTTTCTGCAATGACCTCCCTTATCTTCTAAAGCATATATTGATCTCAACATCATTTAGAAGCACAGTAACTAAAACATACAGACACCATTCATACAGAGTTATAGTACACAGGTGAAGGAAGTGGTTCTTCCTCCTCCTTATAGGCACAAGATAACATATAGCATTCTGATTTACTAGATGGAGATCAAGCTAATCCAAAGCACTTGAGTAGTTCAACCTTCTCCTCATGCTCCTACTCTTTCTCCATGTCCTTCAGGAATAGGCTGCCCCAGAGAGAATTCTCCACAGGATCACAAGTCCTGCCAGCAAACCTCTCTCCATGGGAGCACAGGTCCTGTCAGGAGTCTGCTCCAGTATGGGTTTCCCATAGGGTCACAGCCTCCTTCGGGCATTCACCTGCTACAGTGTATGGTCCTTCCTGGGCTGCAGGTGGATCTCTGCTCCACCATGGTCCTCCACGGGCTACAGGGTAACAGCCTGCGTCACCATGGTCTTCACCACAGGCTGCAGGTGGAAATATCTGCTCCTGCACCTGGAGCACCTCCTGCCCCTCTTTCTTCACTGAAAGTGGTGTCTACAGGGCTGTTTCTGTCACATATTCTCTGTTCAGCTGCAACTGCTGCTATGCAGCAACTTTTTAACCTTGTTAAATATATTATCCCAGAGTCACTACCACCATCACTGATGGGATCAGGCTTGTCCCGCAGCAGGTCCATCTTGGAACCAGATGGCATCGGCTCTGTTGGACACAGGGGAAGCTTCTGACACCTTCTCACAAAAGCCACTCCTGTAGCCACTCACTATCAAAACCTTGCCATGTAAACCCAATACAGAACAATGTTGATAATACTGATGTTTTGGCCATTGCCCACCAGTGCTTACCCCAAGATAAGGACTTTTCAGCTTCCCATGCTCTCCCACCAAGCAGGTATGTAAGAAGCTGGGAGGAAACACGGCCAGGACAGTTGACCTAAACTGGCTAAAGGGATATTCCATTTCAGAGAGCATTATGTTCAGTGTATAAACTGGTGGGAATAGGCCAGGAAGGGCCAACTGCTGCTTGGAGATGGGCTGAGCATCAGTCAGAGGGTGGTCGGGCATCACTTGTCTTTCTTGGGTTGTATTTCTCTCTGTCTTTTTGCTGTCTTCCTTTCCATCACAATTAATATTATAAAATTTATTTCATTTCAACCATAACACTGTTTTTCTCTCAACACATAGGTTTTACCCTTTCTTCCTGATTCTCCTTGCCATCCCACTGGGAGGGTGTTGGTGCATGAGGGTGTCCAAGTGAGTGAGTGCACGGCACTTAGTTGTGTCTGGGGTTAAACCACGATGGGCGGAGATGTGTAAAAGTTAATTCCACTCATAGTTCGATACCCTTTGTACGCCCTACAGGTGTGCTGTGAGACTGTGTATGCAAGACACAGATCTTAAGTGCCAACTTCCACACAAAGTGTGCACATACGTGTCAATTTTAATTACAGAAATATAAATATGCATACATCTAGTAGAATGCACAGTTTGCACGTATACAAATGCGTGTACGTGTGCACAGTAAAATCTGCATGCGTATTGCTGCACAAGGCATGGGAATGAGAAGAAAGCAAGCCTGTCCCTTCTCCAAGGGACTGGCAATCTCCCCGCGCAGGGACAGGTGGCTGGAGCATCCAGAGAGAGAAAGCATGGCCCGGCAGCCTGGCAGCACCTCAGGGCGAGGGACCCGCCGGGAGGCAGGGTGGGAAGGGCCCAGCACGCCGAGCCGAGGTGCGATGCGGGGCGGGAAGGCTGGGCCGCGAAGGGGGATGGCTCTCGGTCCGGGCTGCGGGGATAGATAGGAACCCGCCCGCCGCCACGCCCGGCCCCCTGCCCGTGGCCCCCGGTCACCTACCAGCCGCCGGAGCCCGCCGGGGCCGCCCGGCCTGCCGCGCCCTCGGTGTCCCGCGGCGGGTCGAAGTAGGCGTTCAGCGCCCTCTGAAACACAGTGCCGGCTGGCAGGCAGGGCCAGGGGCAGCGGCCGCGGCCGGAGAGCCCCGCGGCACCGCCACCCCCGCCCCTACCTCCATGTGCCAGCCGCTGCCGGACAGGAACCGCTGCGCCACCGCCGCGTCGCTGCTGGTGATGGCGGAGAACTCGGCGCACAGCACCTTCCTCCGCTTGGCCACGTGTACCACCACCTCCTCCTCCTCCTGCCGCTCCTCCTGCTGCTCATCCTGCTGCCGCTGCCGCTCCTCCTCCGGCGGCGGGCCCCGCGCTGCCCCGGCCGCCTCCGCGCTGCCCTCCCCGCTCCCCTCCATGGCGGAAGGTCGGGCACAGCCCCGCCCGCCGCGGTTGCCGTTCCGGGGCGCGGCCAGGCCGCGGGCAGCGCCGACAAGATGGGCTTCACGGTGGAGACGCTGCGGGAGGCCATGAAGTACATGGTGGAGTCGCAGGGCTTCGACCGGGTGCTCCGCAAGGTACGCGGCCCTGCGAGTCAGGGCACCCTCGGGCCCGCTCCGTGCCCGCCGGGAGCAGCGGCGGCTCCGCGGGGAGCGGGGCTCCACAGCCCCGGGCTGGCTGCAGGCCCACCGCCATCGCCCCCGGTTCCAGGCCGCGGAACGGGGCGTGGGGGCGTGGCGGTAGCACGGGGCACAAAACACTGTTGTTATGCAGCGAGTCGCCTTAGATACCCCAGCTCCCTTCCGGCAGCCCCTGAAGGTCAGGGCTGTGCTGAATAACCTTCAGGAGTCATTCAGGAGCTGGTATCCTTCCCTGCGCAGTTCCTGCGAAGAAGCTAACTTCCAGGCCTGCGAAGTTACGGAATAAATGATTACTCTTCCCTGTTTAAAATTAGAAAGGGAGCTCATTATGGCATCTCACACCTCACCCTGAAGTCAGAGAGAAAACACAGGCACCTTAGTTCTCTCTGCGTTTCTGCACAAGGCCCTAAACTAATACCTTGTGGTACAAAGAAATGTATTTGACTTGTACTGCTCTAGTGCCTTGCTCTTCCTTATAGACACAATATAGGTATTATATGTACATTAATTGTGCATCATGTGTATTATATGTACATTATGCTCAAAAAAACTGGACGTCACTGTGTTGCCTTAAATTGTGAAGTGTGTGGTACCATAGCTGCTCTGTAGGGCACTCCTGTGAAGCAGTTTCAGTGTTCTCATTAAATTTTGCAATGCTGCAATTCTCCCTTGAATTTCTATTTATTTGTGTAATTGTGAGATGGAGTGATGCAGTAAATATATCTAAGAAAACCAACCATGTAAAAATTCATATGCTTCATATGCATTGTAGAGGAGCAAACGTAATAATGGAAGCAGTGCGTTTGTGGACAGCTCCATGATCTGATACATTTAATAGAAACCATTTGCAAAGCAATTCTTGTTTCTCCAAGACACGTTTGGGAGTATAAAGTTAAAAAAAATATAAAGCTTTATGTTTAAGAAGCTCATTTATTTATACAGAGTGCAATTAGTTTTTAGTCACCTCTTCACTGTGATATCTTTACCTTAAAATCCTATTAAGTGGAGAGCAAATGCAGCATTTTTGATTATAAAGGTAATTGGCTGGAAGTGAGCCTTGGGAGACAGGCTTCCTACCTCACTCTGGAATACTTTTAGACTTCCTGCAATCTTCTGCAATTACGGTGCTATTAACTTGATCGTAATAACAATCAAAGTACAATTGTGTTTGAATTAAAGTAACTGCTGTTTTTCTGGGAGGTACTTGAAGTCTTTCTCACTGTAACTAAATGACTCAAGATTTTTCCTATCATACAGAAGACAGATTTTAGTCTGAAACCTTTCAGCTCCAGCATTAGACTTAGTTTCTGGTTTAACTCCAGTGTGGTATCTACTTAGGGCTCAACGACTGTGAGTTTTAAAGCCCTTTTCCAAAGAAAAGGCATGGCAGTAGTGGCTGGAAGCTGAAGCAGCATGCTGTTTCCTGAGGCAGACGCGTGGGAGGACAAGCACAGGAGGGCTGTGAGAAGTACAGACCAGCAGCTATAGCTGTGTCCTGGAAGCACTCAAGTACTGAACTATTTTGGTCAAGGACAGCTGGCATCTAGTGCCGGATCAGAGCAATGACAAATGGAACTGGATGCCTTCCTTGCCTCGCAGGTGGATTGGAGCACCACTCCCTGACAGAAGTGAAAGCCATCTGTTCCCAGTGTCAAGCGTCAGTGAAGTCCTCATTAGGAATTCTGTCAGAAGCTTAGGCCTTCAGTGAGTGCAGCACAGCACACCTAATTTGAGGCTTGGGATTTTCATTGATCAAGGTGCTATTTCTATATTAGGACATTGCCTCAGTGATTTCTCTTCTGTTTAAACGCAGCTTTTTCCATTTGTAGGTAGACTGTGCACTACATCATCATTGACTTTAGTATCATTTCTCTGCAAAATCTGAATAAACTTTGGCTTATCAGAAAGGGACACTGGCTGAAACTGAGCTCTTACATTGCATTTTAAGTAAGGAATAATGAAACTGGAGACATTTCAGTCTTAATACCTTTTAAGATTAAAAAAATATTTAAATCAACTCAGCTGATAACAGTATGAAAATATGTAAGTTAAAAAAAAGTTCTATAAAAAATTTGAAAATTAGTAGGAGTTATAATAAATATGTCCCCATTTCACTTTTAGTAGTCTAAAGGTACTTCAAAGTCTTAGTTGTAGGAGTAAATATATATACTGAACTTGGCCCAGTCTTTCATCTGCTTTCAGATTTAGAAGGTAGTGCTACTAACTGAAGAAACTTGAATAGAGATTTTAAAATACTGAATTGCAGTAACTTCTTGGTCTCAAAATTCCAGTTTCATGTGTTGGTTACAGCAGGAAGCATGGTACCACAGGTGTACTGTAATTCTGTATTTAACACCTATGAACTGGAATAAAACTGTATATGCAAATAATGATGCTGTAATACAGCATGATGCAGTCTTGGTTACTCCTACCCAAGAATATGAATTTCAGATCAGGGAAGCCAATCTGATTAGTATTTCCAGTGCTCATTTCAAAATACTGATTCTTACTGGGATTGCTCTAATGTAACGATTAATAAAGTACTGATGGTCTCGTTTCCATTTTGTGAGGTAACAAATACACCTTCACAATTTTGGTACACACAGAGCAGTTTTGTGTTCCCTCTAATCTGGCTTTTCACTCACAGAATAAAGCAAAAGGAAAACTTAAGAATGTTGCCTCCTAAGGAATTCCTGACAGCATAGCAAGTATGGAAGTTTTGTTAAGGTGTCAGTTTAAATATTTATCTGCAGATAGTAGTACAGATTAGTAGTACAGTAAATCTAGAAGTACAGATTTTTCTAAGGCAACAATCTTCTGCTCAAAATATATGAAAATACCTAATGTGACAGTTGAATTAGTGTATTTTCCATCTTTTGTCTCATGAGTCCAGAATTAAACAAAATCTACTTTAATTTGGATTCAGGGTGATACTGGGTGTTGGCACTA
Source organism: Campylorhamphus procurvoides (assembly GCA_013396655.1). NCBI lineage: Eukaryota > Metazoa > Chordata > Aves > Passeriformes > Dendrocolaptidae > Campylorhamphus > Campylorhamphus procurvoides. The sequence continues at coordinate 1,216,293 of WBMV01008407.1, read as the reverse complement.
TTGTCAGTAAGCTTTTTATTCCTTTTTTGGTTATACAGATGAAACTTGTTTCTGCAACACCTGGAAACATTGTTTGTGAAATGAAAGTAGAGGAGGAGCATACAAACAGATTTGGCACTTTACATGGAGGTTTGACAGCCACACTTGTGGATGTGGTGTCAACAGCAGCATTGCTGTACACAGAAAGAGCAGCACCTGGGGTCAGTGTGGACATGAACATCACGTAGGTATCATCCACCAAGTTTGTTAAAACATACTAACTTTTCTTCCCATATTGACTCCATTGTACATCATTTCTGTGGTGTGGCACCCACTTTAGATAGATGTTTGGTTTCAGAAGTCCTGTTTCGACAAATTAAGGGGAGGCATGTGTGTATTTGGCGACATTGCCATTTGGTTGCAAATTTTCAGCTAGACTTTTATAAGCTTTTATTTGTTATATGTGTTTAAGAGACAGTGCCCGTTCATTCATAGAATGCAAAGGTATGTTGGTATGTACTCAATTTTAGTCTTTAAGAAATTGGTTCAGTTTCAGTCTTTGCTTGTGTAGTAGATATATTAATGTCCCCTCAAAACCCAAGATCCTAGGGTAAGCAGCTTTCTATAAACCCTTTTTCAGTATTAGTCCATAAAATGTTAAACCAGAAAAAAATATTAAACTAGGAGACAGTTAAAACAGGAAACAGTTTAGCTCTGTTGTGTGCTCACATAGAGGGTGACTTACAAGTTGAATCAGAATTTCTCAGTGGAGGAAGATAACTTTGCTCTAGGTAATTTCAAGATAGTTTTATACTGAGAATAGTTGTTCCTGTAATGTGAGTTTAAAGCACAGTGTCTTTAAAAAATATTTGTTCTGAAATTTTCTTTGATTATGCTATTATAGCTTCTCAGCTTTGCTTCATTACTTTTAATGCAGAGATTATGACTTATTTGAACTAAAGGAATCCTACTTGGAATAACTAACACAGAACATTAAAAATCTTAGAAGAGTAACCCCTCTTCAAAACTTAAAAGAACACAAACTTTAAAACTGCATGGGGATTGATCTGTATCTTTACAAGGTTCTCTCTCCCCCAGCACCTTCTGATTTCTCCACTGGGCAGATGGGACTAAAGCATCTCTGTAAGCTTTATACTACCACTGTGATGGTGGACCTTACTGAAAATTAAAACCTGAAATTCCCCTATGAGGATGGGGTTTTCTCTACAGCAGTATAACAAGAGGCCAACATCTGAATTATTTACACTATAAGTATGCCCACCCAATTACATAACGGCTAAAATCTTAGGAAGCTGCTGTCTCTGGAGGTGATCCAAAATTACCTTTAGGCAACGTTATGTGAAGCAGTATTAATAGCTTTGTTTAATCTGGACTACTGCTTTCATTGAACAAGTATGATTGGATATTGAATATTGCTGTAAGACTTTTTTCCTTTTTGGGAAGGAGCTTTTAAAAAAGTTGTCATGAGATAGCTATTTTAGTAATGGAAAGAACAGAGAGAAACAGAGAAGCTTTTTTTTTTTGGAACCACAAGAGGATCAGCAGCATCCTCTGGGAATGAGACAAGGCTGAAACCCTGCCCTTGTCAACTAAAGGAGCTTGTGTTACATCAGCATTAGACATGTTACATACTTGTGACATGGTGTCATGTATAAAAATGGACTGATTGATGAAATTTATCTCAATAAGATTTATATCCAACAATTCTACATTCTCCTCTGTAGTCCTAACATTTGAATAGTGTTCCCTTTCCTCAGATCATGGTTGGAGGATGTTCCTCCTAATTTTTTCCAAGCTTTTTGTGGGGGACTTTCTTCCTATTCCCTGAAGTGTGTTTTAAAAACACCCTCCTGCTCATGTAAATAAAACCAGTTACTTAATGAACGGAAACAGCGTTTGAGGGCTGCCCAGATTTCCATGACTTCCCTCTAACCAGGGTATGGGAAACAGTTACCTTATGCTCGAGTTCCATACAGAAATGACCTCTGGAGCTTTTGTAACAATGACATTTTGCAGCTGAATCAGCCAGACTAGTTCAGAAAGGCTGTAGGGAGCCAGTAGTGGTTGGAATAGGACTTGGCGCCAAACTGTTAACTAAGGTCTTAGATACCTAATTGTTTCAGTTCCAAAGTGGGCTTTTCCTCAGAACCAAGCCAATGGTTTCTTTCTAGCCTCCATTTTCTCAGAGAACTCTTATACTTACTTACCACTGCCAGTACTTAGAGGGGAGTTCAAATTCTTTAAGTGGGGATTTGCAAGCAGGCAGGCAGAGACACGAGTCTTTGTTACCCACTTCTGCTAATTCCCTTCATGATAATCTAAAATGCAGGAATATTCTTGCATTTGTCTTCTGTACAGCCTTTTACCTGTTCATTTTTTTTCTTCCTTCAAGATACACTTCTGCTGCTAAGATTGGAGAAGAGGTACTGATTACAGCTCAGATTTTGAAACAAGGAAGAAATCTTGCGTTTGCCACCGTGGATTTAACAAATAAGGCAACAGGGAAGTTAATTGCACAAGGTAGACATACAAAGTTTCTAGAACATTAATATAAGAAAGTAATGTAAATAATAATGTTGGACTTAAGGATGCCATATAGAATTATTTTCTCATTTAAATATCCGCACAAAATTGTGTTAATCTCTAGAAAGTGAATGTCTCACTTCCATAAGAAATTCTTAAATTACCACCAGTATTGCTACAAGCCTAAAACTAGTGCCTGTTTTGGGATGAACAACAGAATGTGCATGTAACTGGCTCTATTAGGTCAGAACAGCAGAAGGGAAGAGCCTTTGGACCAGCCATATGGTTTACCAGCATGACAGTGTTTTAAGAGATCCGTTTTCTTTACCTATGGTGTTGTGTGACAAATCAACCCTGTTTTCAGGTCTGTCACAATCACACTCGAAACACCACTATATAATGCTTAAAAACTGTACTTGTTCTGTAAGATGATAGTAGAGAGTTTTTGTAGTGCAAAACTGGTTTGAAATGCTAATGAACAATGATAATTTACTGGATGCTATTACAAATTCAAAAGTATTCAATAAAGCTTTCTGAAAGCACCTTTTTTAAGATTATTTCATGCTTTTTGTAACCTCTTTTCATTGAGTAAAAGTTTGCCACCGTGGTGTGGTTGAGAGAGGGTGTGGTGAAACCCTTGTACGCAAATTCATCTGAGATTTCATCATCTCCCTCTGATTCCTGAAAGTTAAAATGCAGTTATATAATGTGGGCTTTTCACCTCTACCTATCTGAAGTTCTGGTTATATTTGTTTAAAAATCATCAGCTGCACATTTAGAGATGTGTCAAAATAAGGCTGTGGATTGTCTAACTCAGGTTGGATGTAGTAGTTAAGCTGCTGTTTGGCAGCTGAAGACTGGTCTCCTGTTGTACTGTTCTGGACAGCCTTAACTGCTTTCTTCAAATTGATGACAAATGACCCATGGCAAGGCTATCAAACTGTAATAAAAAGAGTGATGTTACATGTGCAGTGCATGTTTTTCTCCCAGTGGGAGATTTGGAAAAGCTAATCTACACTAATAAAGAACACATGTAATTCCTTTTTGTTGTGGAAGCTGACTCATTGTCTTCAGACATTTGACTTTTGTCATGAAATGTGAAGTTGGGGGGGGGGGTTTCCTGCGCATTCCTCAACCTAAGGAAATAATTTTCAATTAGTTAAGTGATTGCAGGCTGAATTTCAATATGAAGTTGAACAAGTTTACTATTCTGTCATCAATCTTTACAAAATGACATTTAAACAAGTGATATAGCTGATAACTAACCCTTCAGTAGAAGTTCTCTGAAAAAGTACCTATAGCCCACCTATAGCATGCTCAGGCTATCAGTGTGTATTTTTGCTGCACATTTAGAACAGTTGTTCATGGTATATACATTCTCAACAAAAGCTTTTTCTCTGAGGCTGTCTCAGAAGCAAGTATGGCTCACATGATTGTGGCTAGGCGAACTTTTAATAGTAGCATCCTCTCTTCAGCAGCACACTCCTAATTGTTTTTACCTCAGCTTGCACTGAGAATCATCCCTGAATCCTCTTTATGGAACACAATGCTTTTCTAAAGCAGTTCCACAAAGATGCTTACTATGGGAGCAACCTTTTTTGTTCTAAATCTTTGCTCAGCAGAACTAGATTAAATTCGCACTGCATTAAATTCTCACTTTACAGCTCACTCTGCCTGGAGCTCTGTTATGAGTCTTAAGCATCTCCAGTTCCTCTACAATTACTAGGATGAGCAGACAGGGGATCCATCACAGCAAGTGGGCACACTTAGTGAGTTGCTGTTCTGGTTATCTTCCTATGATCTTGTTCTGGCATGTCCAGTCATCTTTTTTCTCATTCTTGAGTTTACCAGTGTTCTGCCATAGACTACTCGTGTAGTAGAGTGCAAGGAAATAAAAGTGAACACTAAAACTGCTCCCCTGGTTGCTATAAGCCACCCCCCCCTCACTGAAACACAAGAATGATTTTGACTATTACCTGAAGTAAAAGGCAGAGGGTGAGAATGAGGGAGGTGCCAACTTCAATACGTGCCAAAAGATTGAGAGTGCTCTCAGCTCCATGTGCTGGGGTGACTGTGTCCTTGTCTAACTGTCCCACTGCAACTTAACATGATTCCCCTCAATCAACGCTGGCTGCCTTGGGAACTTACCATAGTTAAGTGGTCTCATTCTATCACTTAGCATTCATCATAATCTACATAATTACAACTGAAAAGCATCGAGGCAAATTGAGAGCAGCAAACCTCAACACAGAAACAACAGTACCCTCCTGTTCCCATTCAAGCCTGGCAAGGACTGTTTCAGTCTGACAGGGAAATGGAAAAAAAACCTCCCTGAAATAACAAGTGAATTCTCTTCTCCCTTACAACAGACTATTCAACAGTCTTTTAAGGCTCCCTAATTAATAAGAGGGACATCATTAATATGCAGGACAGTTATTTTAGAACAAGTTAATTAAACTGATTATTTTAAGACAACCTTGTCTGTTATCCCTCCACCAGCAGCAGCACATTGACCTTGTAATTTATTGCACAACTTAGATGTGGATATGATCTTAGAAGGAATTGTCACCATTGAGCTTGCCTTGCTCTGGGAGTATACTGTTGAACATCATACTTAATACTTGGAAGTGTTCTCTGCTGATTTCACTCCAGCCTACACGTTGAAAATTCTGTCTTGCCTTAGCTGACTCTTGAAGGAAGCAGTGGAAAAAAATTACCATAATAAGGACAAATGGTACATGGCTACACCTGGCATCAGAATAAACAGACCTCCTGGGGGGTTGACCTGGTTCCATCACTGCAGATTTAGGCATAATTCCATTACAAGCAAGCAAATAAAGTGACTTCATGAGATCATCTTGTGAGCCTTAGTAGTATACCAGATTACATATCCAGTAACTGACAGACAACTCCAAGTTGTGTATCTTAGGGCTTCAAATGAGACCAGCCCTCCCATATTGTATTTTGTTGTGTTTTGAGTTTGGTTTTTTTTAAACATACCAAATACTTACACCATATTTGATGTCTGGAGGTCTGTCCTCATGGAGGGCCACGTAATGGTATGCCACACGTTCTGGAACAGTTTTTTCTCAGTGAAAGTAACTTCAGTTTCCTACTTCATGCAATACATTGGCCAGCCAAGTATTGGATGCTAGTTTCACCACATTACTTTTGTACAAATGCATTCAGACTGACTCCCAGGGGGTTGCACCATGTACAGCTGTGCATTAGAGATGCCTTGAGAAAATGAGGAATCAGGAAAGACTCATTCTCTCTTGCATTTGAAACCAGGAGTCCAGATACAAATCAGGGCAAATACTGATCACAGATTAAGGTGCAGTGAGGAGGGGTTTAGTCATTAGGGATTCCACCTCTCAGGATGACTCGACTTGATTCTGGGGAGAGGAGAGGGTAAGGAAAGGATCTCTGCTGAAGTACACAACTGTCAGAACTCCCTGTTAGTCTTTTAGGTAGAGCCACCCCATCACAGGGGTCTTGTGGCTGAGCTGCTGGTTAATTTGCCAATTTAACGATGACCTAGTTGGTTTACAATTCTCAAATTCACAAACATTACCACCTAAAGGGGAGGGGGAAGGGGCACGAAGAAAATTAGGCTGTTGAATAACTATCCTGAACAGCAGTTCAAATCTGTTCAGCTTCATTGACTGGCTCTGAGCCACTGCCATGGAATATGAAAGAATTTCCAACTGCATTATGTCACTGACCATTTTAGAATTCTCTATCTACAGAAGCCATTTAGTCAGTAGAAATCAAGCCCCAAACCTCTCCCTTACCTCCAAGGGAATGAAGAAAAAAACACTTAGATTCCTATTTTGCTACTTGAATTCAGGGACAACACAATGACAATAATTATCATTGTGATTCTGTAATGCATTCACCGAATGCCACCACCAGATCCCAGTCCCAAGCTGCTGTGGTTGTGGGACACAGCAGCCTATACAGTTCTCACCTAAGACAGGTGAATTGCAGGTAAATTACCTGCAAATTTTTATCAAACCAGACATTTGCTATCCCTCAGGAAAACAAACAAACCCCACCAAACAAACAAAAAAAAAAAAGCCTACTTTTCTTCACCAAAACATATCTGGGGCAGTAGTGCTGTAGTACAATTCTGGATCTTTGATTTCTTTTGCTTAAAAGCAGTAGCCACCTGAATAGATTTCAGGAATCCAGAAAAGCAGTTTGTTGAGTGGGTGCTCTAGCATACCGTAATTGTGCTCAAATTAAGGGACCTTTCGGTATGTAAATCCCTTCGAAGCAGAAGTAGGTCATGGATATCTTCAGCCCTAAAAAGCATTTCAGTCAGCCGTGCAGAAGAGGAATTACACTTAGCTTCAGTTAACCTGTAAAGTTGATGCGGCCCTCCACAGCATCTGCACTGCCCAGTCAGCCTTGTGAGCTCCCTCCCAGCTGTGGGGCACAAATCAGAAAGCAGCACCTACTGCTGCAGACAGAACTGCAGCCTCCTCGATGGTACTCCTCACAGCAGAGTTCATCTCTGTTCCAAGACCACCACATCAGGGAAGACTTAAACACCCAGCCTCGGTGCATGGGGAAGCTAGGGGGACTTCCAGTTCTAGTGTGGAGGCTCACTCTTGGCTCAACCCCTGAAGCACAGCAGCCAAGCAGGTACAGACGACACCCACAAACTGAGGCCTTGCTCTCACGCCACCACCATGGCATAAAGTAGGACAGGTGCAGATGAAGGAAATGCCTGTACACAGAAATGTCCTTTCTGGGTGCTAATGATACTAAGGGACAAATAGTAACATTGGCCTTATGGTTTGGCAAAGAATGGTTTGTAAGGAAAAATTACTAAAATGAAAATTTCCACAAAATGAATTCTAGAATAAACGGCACTCAGGCTAGTACCAATCCACAATCATCCACAGTAATATTTTTTCCCCCTTATGTAAAGGGTTTTAAGTGTTTTATCTCATTACTGCACTCCAAAGAGCTGTTCCAGAATCTGTAAGGTTACACTGCTTGTGAATTTGATGCTGCAACAAATGCAAAAATGAAAAATCTGAGTTGATTTTTCAGGCTAATAAAAGCAAATAGCAATTAAGTAAACTCACACTTTATGTCTATCTGCTTAGTGGATGTAAATGTGCTCTAGTCACTCAATAGCAGGAACCTTAATGTAATCTTAAATGAATCCTCCAACAGTCCATTAGACTAATCTCACCATTAAGAGGCAAAAAACCCTTCAGTGATACTTCTCACTGTTCAAGTCCCAGAAATCCAGATTTAACACGAGCTGGCATTCAGTAACTGCACGTAACCTAATGACTCGGTACATGACAAGTGCAAGAAAAAGCAGTGTTCTCTCAGCAGCAGAACAGGAGTGGGCAGGGAAGCGATGCCTGCAGAGTTCACAAACTGGGACTATGTGCAAGGATCAAGTTTATGGCACTCCTATCAGGTTTTAAAGTAATTTTAAAACTAATTCATTGTACGTTGGTGTGCCAAGAAAAAGATGTGTCATTCACAAGGACCATGGCCACCTACCTTTAGTGAAGAGTTTCTCTGTTTTCGTACAGATCAAGTAGGTCTTTCAAAAATGTAAATTAAGAGTCTAAAAAATTAGAACTTATAAAATTACCACCTTTCCACCCCACCAAATTTGTTTCTGATAGGCTTAACATTCCATGTTGCAAAAAAACCCAACAAAACCTTGTACAGATCAGTACTTTTGATCTAAAACTTTCAATGCTCAAATATTAGTAACGAATTAAGTAATCAATTTTTTAAAGAAAAACATCAAATAATATCAATGTGTTTCTACTATCTATCAGCTAACAGATCAATCTTAGTGTAATAAAATAGCTTTTGTGAAAGAATTTCTGCTTTGTTAGACAGACATGACAAAGGGCATTAACTGCAAAGTAGCTACAGGCCTATTACATTTTGGCAATTCTTGTACATTGGTTCTGTCTATCTTACCATATTTAAGTAACTCTTGTGCAGCTGAAAAAGCTTAAAAAGTGAGAAACTTTACAGCCATGTACAGACTATGACATTTAATAAGCTTCTCCGCATCATGCACGTCTTCATTTTTCTCTGCCCCATTGGCACTTACCAAGTTCTCATGACAAATCCTCAAGCAGCAGCCTGGTTAAACTCCATATTCAGCTGTGATATTGAGCATATTTCAATTCCTGGTATTAGCATGCCCAAAGCAGCCACAAGCAGTTAGCGGGAGTAGTAACTATTACTCTTATAAAAGAGACCTTCCTGTATGTGCAATCAGATCAACTGAATACCAAATTAGGTGTGCACCATCACAAACTGTGCTTTGGAAACACTAGTTTTGAGATAAAACCTACACTTTGAAGAAAGCCTACCAAAAAGCCACTAAGCTGATATAAAGAGGGCCTCAAACCATAAAAGCCAGATACTATGAACTGCTTCCATCCACTTCTGAAGGGCATTTTGCTGAAATAACTTAGAAAAATATTCTAACTGAAAGCTCTGCTAAGAGTGGAACAAGTTTAATCTCTTCCCTTGAAAGCCATTCTGTTTAAGGGGAGAGACATCCTTCAAAGATGACAACATATGAGCAAACTTCATATGCTCCAAGATGCTCATGCTCTGAAGCCTCTTGGTCCCCTTTACATTCCTCCCCCCATTACTCAGACAATGCAGCTGGCAACCAACTCATTCTGATGGCACAGCAAAAGCTGAGTTTGTTAGCTGAGTAGAATAGACCACATTTAACAAAACTAGTATTCCAAATTTTTGTTTCATCTCATTCCAACTGTGTTCACCCAAGAAAGTATGGCATTATTTAACTCTAGGATCACAGTCACAAGGAACGAATGAGCAGCCTGTCTTATGTAGCCCATAAAAAAACTAAAGCAATTAAACTGAATGGGTTGTTTCCTGTAATACAGATAATTAACGTTAAGGATCATACCACTGCTGCCACTTGAAAAGTACTGTACACAGCCACTCAGACACACATCTTGAGGTTTCTTCTAAGAGAAACTAGAATGAAGAAAACCAAAACTCCTAATGCAAGAACTACATCATTTGTTTTGCTAAGCAACGTAACTATGGCCCTGTTCTCACTGCTGTGAGATGATGTCCAAAATGACAAAGAGCAAAGGATTGGCACTTAGGTTTTGTAGGGTCTTGAATGTTCAAGTTTCAGGAGTTTGGAATTCATTCCTATCTCAAGGTTCATGTGAACCCTTGATATTGTATGACAGGTCAGTCAAAGAGGCCACTTAAAGCTGGAAAACTTTCAGTGATATTAGCCGGTGTAATGGTTACTAAATATTTTAGAAAGTCTTAGCATTGTGTAAAGCAGCATTTTTTAAGGTATTTCTTTGTAACTTTAGGCACCTATGAAAGTGAAGCTGGAGCTTTCAGGTGGTGTTTTTCTAGGGTGCTTTGGATTAACCTGTAGGGACTTTTAACTGAAAAAGTAAAAATACCTATGTACTAATACAACAGTATAGTAATTCTGTAATTTCTGGCAGATGCTTTTCAAAACATAGGGCCCACACAGACAAGAGCACCTTTGGCACTAGTCTTTGCTAATCTTCATAAACATTTTGTCTGTACATTTTCAGTGTTTACAATGGGTGACATTTGTTAAGATATGAGACTACTAAAATTCAATTAATAGGACTTTCATAAATAAAACCAGTCATCTTTCACCTAATTTATTTAAGTTCCAATTTTTTCCAATTCCAAACAAAAGCTAAATACAAGTTTTAAACAGGTAAGCACTAGTTTTATCCAAAGGGAGCAGGCTTATGCAGTTTTATTCCAGTAAAGTACTCAACCCTTACGCAGAGCCTTCTTTGTCATCAAAACTATACAGTAGTCTTTCTTTTATAATTGCACAATCTTAAAATGTTCTGCCAGAACCAACTTTTGACACTCCAAACACTATTTTACATTGGTTTATAATGTCTATTCCAAAAGAAAAAAAAAAAAACCTCAATGGGTTTTCCGTAAGAAATGTTTTAGAAACCAGTATTTCCTGCACAGTTCACCTGCAAGTTTACAAGTCTCAACTCTCAAGAAAAAATAATCCTCTACCAACACTGTTTCTGCAGCTATTATTTTACCTTTTTCTTGAGCTGCTTTAGCAACTTCAGACTCCAGGTCTGCCTCATCTGTATAAATGCATCCAACTCAAAAGAATACCTTCATACAGTTATACAGCAACTTGGGGAAAGAGATCCAAAACAAAAGTGCCAGTAAACTTAGACATGGCCAAGCAAAATAAAAGAGGCAAAAAATGCCTACACATTAAATGAGATGCCTTTTTTTTTTTTAAAGAAAGACTTCTTTCCCACATTTACTTCCTATTGTAATAGCCACTTTTTCGTTCATTAAAATGAATGATAGTGCTCTTAGATACAATCATTAACAGCAAAGCTATAAGGCTTTTATACCCGTTACATTCACTTCTCACCCTCCAAATACTGATGGTTAACATTAGAGATGTTAGGGGGCATGACCAGCACAAATGGGAACACCACCACAAATGATCACCTTGTGCTTTCGGATACATTTGTTTCAATGTACAGTCCCTTCATTTCACATTTTAGCAAGATGCTGATGCAGTGCAGAAGTGTGCAGAGCATCCTCTCTTTCACAAGGTCCATGCAGAAAACATCTAAAAAAATTGCAAAGTTCTGAGATACAAATGATTAAAAAAATCCAGGATGATCAAGTTTCACAATGTATAGTGTTCTGAACATGAGTCCATTTTCTTCTAAATTCTGAAAGAATAAAGTGGTGAGGAAAGTGAAAATCCACTGCTGCACTCTGTGATCTTCCCCATTTTGCTGGCCAGTACCTTACTCTGGCATGTAAGGACAGAGGTGATCCTCTATGGTACCAACCGTCCAGTGAGTGAGCTGCTCCTGTGGCAGGTACAGGCAGATGCTGCATAACTTGAAGATTGTAGCTTTGTTTTTTGGAGTCTAGAGGCAAAAAAACCCAGAGAAAAGCTATTATACCTAAAAGTTAACTCAAGACTAATACGCAGACCCGACAGACATTTAAAATTCCGTGTTTCAAACACAAACAGCCTGAACTTAAAAATTAGTCTGCAACCTCTATTGAATAAAATGTTTCCACTATTCTGTTCTTTCTTCACTTGAATTATTTCTGTATTATCACCCAAATTAAAACAACGTTTTAATTTTTCCAGAACACTTTTAGGTCCATTTTGAACTTATTTAATTTTTAATGCAAGAACATCAATTTTATGTGAATGCATCTGTGGCCCATAGTTAGTTTTTGCATATATGAATCCTATTTATAGTGTGTTTCCTCTGAAACTGCCAAAATGCAATCATGAATGCATGATCAGTTTTTTAACTTGAGTATTTTCCAACAAAAACACTGATGTTCCCAAGCAGAAAAAGCTTTTTATGATTAAAACACACTTGTTAATATGAGGACAAAGGAAGCTTACCTGCAAGTGCTGTCTGTCAATGAAGAGAAACACTGACTGGTTAGGGTTGTTGACAACAATTCCAGTCTTGTCCTTTCGGCTCAGAACATGCAGAAACTGTTTTTCATAGTCACCGTGATGAAACTCAAACTTGGCCTACACGGTGTGAGGGAGCAGAATAAAGCATTTATTAAGATAAAGTTCACATGTAATCTGTTAATTTCCTTCAATCTGGGGCTTTAGTTTCTTTCCTTTTCTGATCTATGAAAAGCAGGAATTGGGGACCACAGCAATGACACACTTGAGTCTTGGCACCATTTAAAGAATTCCCTAGTTTCATTCTGCCAATGCTAGTTATTGCAATGATGTATTAATTCAGAGGTACAACTTTAACTGCAGATATAAACCCCAATTTACTTCGTTGTTTTGGCAGAACACCGCTATGCATCAATTTCTAGGCAAAATTATAATGCAAAGGTTCCATCCATCTCAGACCCTCTGTCATGTAACCAGATACGAACCTTAATGACACCATCATATTTACAAAAAGATACATTTGTACTAAGAGGCACATCTAATCCACTTCTACAAATACAAACACATCTATACATACGTGTTGTTTGCAAAGGACCTTCACAAGCTTAAATTTTGGAAGGACTAATATAAGAGTACACAAAGACAGGAGGCAGAATTTGGCATTCAAAACACTGATATCTTTATAAATAAAACAGCTTCTTTAATACCCACGGAAGTCACATACCTTACCAACTTATTGTTTAAGGAGACCACTTACCCTCCCCTCCAGGAGTAAGTTACTTGCAGAAGTTAAGAATCAAAACCAAATACCTGGACAGGCCTAAAGGGTTCATCAGATCCCTTCCACCGAGAAAACAGGAGACAGACTATCTTCTCAATATCATTGCGAGGCCATAGAATGAAGTCCATCTCCTGGGTACAGCCGATCACATCCTGTGAGCAGTAAAGTGCTACACTTATATTCCATCCATTAGTCAAAGATGCCTTACACTGAATTTTAGTATCAGTAGCCACTCAATCTAAATTACAACTTTAAGAAAACATTAGCAAAGACTGTCTATCTTCCAATATTCATAAAGCAAAACCACTTAGTTGTACAGCAGACTTGTTGCAAGAACTATAAACGCACCTACTAAAGGACCAAGAGGCAAGAAAAAATCCATTCCAAAAGCATATCTCTGAATGAGACAAATGAAAGGTAAAGCTTAAGCACTGCATATTTAAACAGTTTTAGAACACATACGCTGCTATTGGCCTTCAAACTAGATCCCAGAAACACATGGCCACAGAACCTTCATGTAGTAAACAAGTTGATACAATTAAAAAAGGCAAGATTAGCCTTAAGATTCACAAAGAAAAGAACACGTATTGGAAGACTGAGATTCAGCAGGGGCAGAAAGAACACTTACCCTGCGCATAGACTGGTAGCGGGGTGCATGGAGCTGTACTACATCCTTCTGCAGAAGCTCTAAGGAACTTTCCAAAGAATAGCTGGAATCCCGCACACCTTTCAGGATATTTTCTTCATAATTATTGGTCATGACTGGTATCACTTCAGACACTTCAAAAAGCGCTGACTTTTTCTTCTAAAAAAAACCCACAGATTACTTTAAGACTACAATCCTTTCGAGACACCTATAGCTAACGGTTTATTTCAGGATTTGTGATTTTCTCTATAAATGTATAAAGTATACATCACGCAGGTTAGGACTTTGACACAAGCAACACTAAAATTTACAGGCAAAAATTTATAAATTAAACAGAATCAGACCAACAACTTTTTATAAAAGGTGAACACATTCTTGTAGTCTCCAAAGATGCAAATTTACATACCAATCTTGCAAATGTGACAGCTGTACCTAAACATTAATAGAATTATTGCTTTATCAAGTAGAGTACATGACTTTGAGCTGACCAAGAACCCTCTGCGAGCCTCTCTTTGCCAATCAAGTAACACCTTTTTTACGTTTTTCAATTTTTTTATAGTTGGCCTTTTATGAAAAGTGAAATCTTTCAATGCCACATTTGGTGACAGCAGGTGATTGAGATCCCATGTGAAGTTAGCTCTAAGTTACAATCCTCTCAAAGGAGGATTGTTTTAATTTGCTAAGTAACTGGTATACTTGCTACAAATATTTTAGTATCTCTCAAGCAAGCCCAAAACATTATGAGAATGTGAAATAAGTTTTTGCTGTATATAAAATCACTTCAAGTTGTACTTCTGTTCCTAACAGCTTTCTTGTAGCTCATGAGAAGTCTTGACCTACTTAAGAGCTACATGACAAAGTATATTTTACCAAACAGTGCTCCACTCACCGCCATCAGAACACACATTACAGGCAACTGTTTGCTGACTAAGCTAACCTGAGCTAAATTCCTACTTTAAAGCAAACTGGTATGGGATGGACATCTTCAGTTCACTGATATAAGCAAGGCACATGCAACAAAGTTCCATAAAACAACCAGATAGTACTATGAATGCTCCAACTAAACGCGTTAAACTTGTGTCATCTAAGCAAATCTGTTGGCACTGCTCAAACATTCATATCTCTATTACTATGAGTCAGTACCCAGAATTATATCCCAATATATCCACCTCTGCTTGCACTAGAACTTGGGAATTTTACAGAAGATTTTCAAAGCTTTTCAGGGAACGGTCTTCATTAAAAACACATAATTATTACAGTGAATGCAAAAACTACACCTTTGAGGGGATTAAACAACTTCGGTGCTCATTTACATGCATTTTGTACGTTATGGACTCTGTTGCCATTTGCTATTATCTTCACTTCATCATTTTTCAGCACATTCACTTCCTACAAGCACCTTCTCCACCTTCTGTGGATGGAAACTCTCCTACAATTGGGGGTCTACAGGTAGCTTTAGAAATATCACCTAGCTCCCCTCTCCATCCGGCAGAGGAGGCAGCCAAGCAAATGGAGATTTCTTCTTTGCCCTCCTGCACTCCTTTCAAAATGGTAGCAACAGTTTCACATGTACGTGTGCACTTGGGCCATTTCCACATCCCCTTTTGCGACTTCTCCCTTCAATGCCAAATCTTCCCTTCTGCTTTCACCAGATGCAGTAACTTAGCAATCGCCCCAGCCAGGCCTCCCTTCACAACTTAACTGTTCACAGCCAACAATTGTGCAAGTCACACCCCAGAGTTAAAAAGTTACAATGTTAACTTTGAAAAATAACTGCCCAGTACAGAAGTTACCAAGTAACCATTTAATGGGGCACTGGCACCCTCTGCGTTACACAACTACAACATACAAACATGACAAACACTGATTAAGTAAATATTATGGCAATTAGTAATTAAAAAATAAATGTTAAAAACCAATGGTTTCTATTAAGGATAAAGCATTTGATGCAATCAGACAGCAAGACTTTGCACAGCACACTTAACGTGCAACAGGCAACACAGAGAGACACTTTAAAACCAAGTTACCTTGTCTTTGAACACAAAGGCAATGTACATCTTGAAGTCAAACTGGTCAGCTAAAGATTCTTTTTTCTTTCTAAGCTGAGCACGAAGTCTGTTCAGAGCTTGTTTCTTCCGGGAGTTTGGGTCCCCCATTTTGTAATACAGGTGGTACTAAAGCCTTTGGAAACTGTCGCTAAACTATGGGCACCTTTTCGTAAGACTCAAGTACAACAGAAACAAGTCGTTTGATTCCTGCTAATACGACTGAATAGATCAAACGCTAATGCAACCCAAAACCGCACCTCAGGCAATATTTATGAAAATGTCGTATTGGAGGGGCCAGGAAACAAAGTAAGTAGTTGTCCAGCCATGGCTGGAAAAGAGGTTTTACAATAAACCAAGAAAAAAAAAAAAAAACCCAAGAATTTTGAAGACAAAAATTTGAACAGTTTAGCCACAGGAATAATTGGGTAAGAATGAAAAAGAAAACAACCCAAGCCCTAAACAAATCTTATCACAATTTATGTGTACAATAAAAAGCAACTGGCACAATCCCAATCCATGGGGGGGTACTTTTGCTCTGCTTACAAAAAAAAGACCCGAAGCTGAAATTATAAATTGCGTTCTACCCCAGCCAGATTCATGACTCTACTGATTATTATTCTCAGCCTTCCACTATTGCTATGTTGCCCGTCTTTCTCTTTAGAATTATTACACTTGGTGGAGAGCAGAGAAAAGGGTGCAAAGGAAGAGCGCACAACCCGGGAAGTATGACATTTCTCTGCCAACAACAACAAAATCAACTACAGACAACACAGCGCTGGTTCGCAGGGGAGCAAAGAGAAAAGACAGCGGAGTCATTTCTAACTTCATCCTGCTCATCATTGCCCTGAGGCTACTGCTGCGGAAGAGGAGAGGGATCATGATGGCCACTGACAAGGGGCGGACAGGGGTTTGAAGGGCAGTATTATCTCACCTAGAGACCAAAACCTGAATCAGGGCCCCAAACGCGGGCTCGCCCTACATCCCCCGACACCTCCCTCGCTCCCTGGGCTGCTGATCCCCCGGTGACCCTTCTCTCTGTGCCTGGGGGTGCTGCGAGCGCGGTCAGCCGAGGCTGTGCATGGCCGGCGCCCTCTGCAGACAGGGCGGCAGCGCCCGGGGCGGGAGACACCCAGCAGCACCGCGTCCCTCCCCTCTCACTTCATGGCCACGACTCCGACAACATGGAGTGCTTTTGGTATTTTTTCTGCTCCTGCTTTTCGGTGTCAGAATTTTTGTGAGGTTTGGTTATTTTTAAATTGCAAATCTAGGTTGCAATTTTAAACCTCCAAAACGCCCTTCCCCCCACTTCAAAAAAAAAAAAGGCAAATTCCCAATTATCAGGTTATTTTCTTCCTCTCTCCAGACATTTTTTCCCCCACCACAGGTGTTTGATTAGTCGGGGTTAAAAAGTTTTTAGGTTAGCAAATTCGTCGGACTAGGTTAAGAAGAGAAGGGGGGGCAAGTATTCCCCCTTCCTTCTCTCTCTGGAGAGAAAGGAAAAAAAATTGGAAAACAAAAACAAACCAAAAGGAACCCCTCCCACAACTTTACCCCCCCCCCAGCTGAGCAAGAGACTGAGAGGCTCCGAGGAGAGCCCGGGGCCGTGACCCACTCGCTACCCGCAGCCGGCGGGCGCAGGAGGAGCAGTGGAGGAGGAGGAGGAGGCGGCGGCGCTGCTGGCAGCACGGAGAGGAGCCATGTCAAGATAAAGCCACGAAGCTGCGGAGCCCCCCCATCCCTGCCGCAGGGGACACGGTGACCGGGCCGCCCGCTCTGCCGCTGCTCGGCCCCGACCTGGTCCCCATAGTCTAGCTCAGCGCCCCGGAGCCGGGGAGTGGGGAAATGGTGGCGGAGAGAGGAAGAGGAGGAGGAAGAGGCGAAGGCGGCGGCGGAACGAGGAGGAGGACGCGGTCCCTGCGCTAGCGGCTCCTACGGAGGAGGGCGGCAGGCACAGAAATCCCGGAGCAGCGGTGGAGAAGGACGGGCACGGCCGGGAGAAGGATG
>WBMV01008407.1:1045650-1198793 GCA_013396655.1 Campylorhamphus procurvoides | reverse complement strand
GGACTGAGGAGAGCCGGTCTTCCCCCGGGCGTCCTCGGAGGCGGCGGAAGGAGCGGGCGGGAGGGTGCAGGAGCGCCTGTGCCTGGGCACGGAGCTAGCGCGGAGCGGAGCTGCGCGGCCACCACCGACCCCTCAAAATGGCAGCGCCTGAGTCACACAGGCGCCGCCCTGCCCGCACTGCCGGCGCGTACCAAGCGCCCGCGCCCTGGGGGGGGAGCGATCTTGTGCTCCCGGCAGGAGGGTTCAGCCTCCGCAGCCACCGACCAGCTGTGCCGGGAGAGGCAGGNNNCCCGCCCCCCCCTCCCCCCCCCCCCCGTCAGCCCAGGTGTAACCGGCCGCACGCCCCGCGTGGTGCCCGCGGGACAACGACCCGGATGGGGCCGCTGTGGGCAGAGGGGGAGGGCAGGGCGGGCGGGGGAGGGAGCGGAACTCTGCTCTCGCCCGCCCCGAGGTGGGGTGTGCCTGGGGCAGCCCCCTCCCTCCACCCCAGCCACGGCCGGTACCCCAGCGCCGGCATGCGTCCCGAATTCCGTCACCTTACTGCTTAAACTTGTTTTGGCCTTAAGCGTGGGGGTGTTACTGGTAAACAAGCCTGGCAGTGGCACCTTTTGTCTAATATCGTCCGTCGGGGTTTGTGTTCAGCCGGTCGCACGTAGCAAAGTAAAACTAAATAAAACAACAATAAAAGTCCAACGTGTATTCAAAGCTGAGGTGGTGCTGGGCTTGTCCCCAGCAGCGATCTCGCCAGCCCGTGTATGTCGGCCCGTGCTCCTCAGTGGCGGACAAAACGCTTCCTGAGGAGGCTGGCTAAGGGTTATAAATAATTGCTGTTCCAGAGACGCAAATCTAATCCTTGGAGAGAAGTAAGAGTTTTTACTTCTGCAGTACCAGGACAGGCTTAGGGCTAGCAGGGACACGACGGCAGCGAGGTGAGGGCGCAGCTTGCTGGTAGCTGCGTCCCCTCCTCGGCAGGCCCAGTTGCCACCTCAGCACGGCCCCGCCATTTGCTGGCCCACCCCTCGTGCCTTCCCTCAGGGTGCCAGGGAAAACCTTCCCATCCATTACAGAGACCGGAGGCGCTTCCGAAGCACCCAGCAGTGCGTGATTGTGCTGGGGAGCCAAGGGCAGGGTGACTTGCTGGATTGTGGCTGCCAGGGTGGGTGAAGGCATCTCCCCCACCTTTCTCTGGAAGCTGGCGCCTGTGACTCACCAGAACAGCAATGATATTACACAGATTACAGGCAGAAGACAAGTGCGGGCACCGTGTCTCTCATTTGATTGTGTTTCAACGCCCATGCAGCATTGGCAATGGCACTCTTCTGTAATTCCAGAAGATTTCAGTCTTCATTGCCCCTGTCACTGCTCTTACCTTGGTTCTCCTTGTTCTCTCCTGACCTTCTTATTAGTTATTTCCTTTTAGCACACCTTTCCTAGGACACTTTTCTCCTGCGTGTCTTGTAGACAGCAGCTGTGCTGACCTCGTTGTCCTCCCCCAGCATTAGTCATGCCCTCCGATGCAAACACTCCATCTTGCCTTCCCTGACACGGGCATTGCCCACAACATGCCTCTATTGTTTGAACAAGAACAGAGTAGAAACAGACAATTTTTACCTACTTACAGATTGCTGTTCATTCCCCACGGCAATGCCTATTGAAAGTAACCCTTTATTTGGAGGTAAAAAAGCAAGGCAGCTGAATAGGAGGATTACATTACCTCTGCACTGCTGGGGCTATTTCAAAATGCCTGAGTTTTTTAACTATAACATCAGTCTGTCCTTAACAAGAGCTGCATTTAGATAACCACTTTTCCAGCCAGCTTTTTCCAGTTTTGTTTTCCATGCTGCCCTGTATGACATTTTGTGCTGCAGTCTTGTGCCCACTGCTATTTTAAGCCGTGACTCACACTTGGCCTGTGACCCTCTTTGTGCCGGCACAGCGGATGCAAAGAAGGCTCAGCACAGCAGCACTGCTTGATGTGGGGATTGCCCCAGCACGGAAGGCCCTTGGAGGGAACTGGCGCCTTGCCTGCCTGCAGAGGAGAAAGGAAGGAGTTTTCTTCCAGCCCAATAACTCCAGCTGCCCTTTTGAGTGCAGGGATGCAGTCACAAGGGATTGGGCAGCTGCCCAGCCCCAAGTTGAAGAATACATCCAAAAAAATTTGTCAAATGTAATGCTGGCATGAGAACAGTTTTTCTTCTGGAAGATTTTCTAGAAGAGCCATGAGGAGAAGAATATATATATATGCCTAGACTATATATATATATATATACACACACATATATATGTAGAGGAAACAGGAGATCAAGTACAAAGTATTACATGTTAAGCAACCACCACCTGTCTCCTGCAAACTCAGGCTGCTCAAATCCTTCCACAGCATTTCACAAGGGGATGGGGAAGCTGAAATCACTGCAGGTTCCTTCTGTAAAGATTGCTGCTCCTCCTTATATAGCCAACTGCCTCTCTTAAAAAGCTTGGTGAAGAGTTTTTTTCTTTTGCCTCATTGACTAGTAAAGGTATTCTGACAACATTACACAAATGAGCACAGCAACCATGCCAAGTATGTTTATTATACATATATATACAGAAATATTTGCAATTAAAGCAATGAGTAATAGCTGAGTCTTGTCCTACTTTTATATAGTTGTGCTTCTTTTCCTTCATCAGGCAGAGTGGTGAAGCTTATACCGTAGAAAAATACCATCATCTTAGTTAAAGCATTAAGTAACATTTCTTGCTGAATGGGGAGCTAAGACTTAGCAAAATAAATATTTATATTCTATTGATCCATAATTCTCTTGACTAGATAATTGTTTATTATTGTTATGCTTCTTATG
The DNA here is from genome assembly GCA_013396655.1 of Campylorhamphus procurvoides. Lineage (NCBI taxonomy): Eukaryota > Metazoa > Chordata > Aves > Passeriformes > Dendrocolaptidae > Campylorhamphus > Campylorhamphus procurvoides. The sequence continues at coordinate 1,195,956 of WBMV01008407.1, read as the reverse complement.
GTTTTATGCAAGTTGTAGCATTTATAAGACAAGCTTGTGGGCCTGAAAGCTGGTGTGTATGTTGCAATTATAACACTTGATCTAATGAGAAACTGCCTCTCTTCAAATCTAATTTAAAGTAATGGAAGATCTGTCACTAAGAGAGGAATGTGCATGGTATACAAAACAAACCTGACAAGTGGCAGTAGATGCAAAATACATAATAGTTCTCTTTTTTTAGGCTTCAATCCTATTAGCACAGCAAAACATTGCTTCTTGTGCATGTTAAATCCAGGCTGAGCAAAACAGTCAGTAGAGCGGGTCAGCTTCTGCTTGGTTAGCACAGCACAGACAAATCAGCTGGTGTCCTTGAGGCTTACCCCCAGAGTGAGGAGGACTGTACCACACCAGTTAGCTGCAGTCCTGTAGTCTTTGAGGAGTCAGATGCATACCGACCTCTAAGGACTTGAGTCTCAGCAGTGGGAGTGACACTCTCCAGCTGTCATCCTGGAGAAATACAGAATCACACCCTGTGTGAAGGTAGGAAAGACCTTGTCACAAAAATATATTCCTTGGGAGAGAAAGTGAGTCATGTTCCGAGAAGCACTGCAAGTTAAGAATGTCTCCTTCCTGGTAAACTTTTCCCTTTTCTGCTCTGAAAAACTTGTGTTTTCTATTCACCATTTTCTAATTTCCTTGCTGTTTTCAGTTAAATAAAGCACTTGGTTACATAATAGCTCATGGGTTTTTCCTGTAAATGAAAAAGGATCGATAACTTTGTAGAACCATCTTGTTTTTTGGGGGGTTTTCCCTAAAATCTGTGTAATTTCAGAGTCTAATTCCTGTTTTCAGAATGAAATGTTTACTCATAGGTATGTGGGCAAGAATGTACTCTAATGCCACTGTTCCTAATTTCTGGCTAAATAATTAGTTACTTAAATAATATTTTCTAGTTAATAATTAGTTTTAACAGCTTGTAGCAAATTGGTCTTCTTAGCTATGTTATAGACATAGCTAAGAAGAGATGAAATTGATTCTGTTTTTTTTCTGTTTATACCTTCCACACATATTGTACTGGCTGTGTGTTAGCAGTAGTATCAGCCCTGAAGCTACTTGCTTCAAAAAGAGGTCTATGATTAATTCAATGCCAAATATTGATGCATCAGGCAAAAATAAATTAGTATTCTTTGTAAATTTGAACAACACAAATTAGGTGGTAATTAAAACTCTTTCATGTACGTCAGAATATACTAATTCACACTTTTCTGCCTTCAGAGAAAATATTAATTCATAAGGCATAACAGGAATGCTTTCATGTAAAGAAATGTCAGTGTTTAATGTGTACAACATTCTGTACCTCATGTTCTGGACAACTGTATATCCACTCGGAATTACAGAATCATTGAATGGTTTGGGTTGCCCACCACTGTCCACCAATTGTCATGGTAGACAGAAGTGGATAGAACAAAATTAACTCCATCCCAGTATTTTACTATCTGCTAGCTCTTTTTCACTGTGCTGTGTTGCCTTTAACTTATGTTCTCACTTAGTGATGTGCCAACGCAATTGTCTTTATTAGACTGCTTTGTTCTATAAAAAACAAAAATAGTCATGTTCCAATGTAGGTTTTGTGTTTGTCAGGAGGTGCTTGCAAGAGTAAGGGTAAAATTTGAAACAACTTATTTGTTCATTCTGTAAATAATATTCTAATTACTTGTAGTCTACAGATTTGGAAGTAGTTTTAGATTATTAATTCCTAGCCTTTACAGAGACTGTTTAATTTTTAAATCCTAAAGCACTATATAAATGTTCTCTTCAAGGTAAATCCATAGCTGAAGAAAATTGTGTACTCTCTGGAGATACCTAATAGCAGTAGCCATCACTGAGAACGGGCTTGCATTATAAATTATACCTGGACTGTGCTGTGTATATAATCCTTTCTTCGTGCACAGTTTCATTAACATGCAGTCATCCGTGCTGGTTAACCTCGGCAAAAGAAGGCAAATCAGGAATTTCCTGTCTGTAAGACACGAAGCTCTTCTATACGACGAAACAGCTCAGAAAGAAGAGGCTGAGGCAGGGAAAGCGTGATGCCACGCTGCCACCTACTGTCCTCCGGCGCATGGCTGGGAGCCCTGTCATCCCTTAGAGAAATATTTGGAAGAAGGGCCCAGAGAAGAGCAGCGAGGGGTCCTGAGAGCCACAGGTCTCGTTTAGCGAGTCAGAGATCCCAAAGACGGCCTTGGGGCTTCCTTCCCCGGCCCTTGTCGCAGGGCTTGCCCCCAGAGCAGGGCTGAAATGAGACATTCACGTGTGTCAGAGGCTCAGCACTGCACTGGCTTCCCTGGCCCTCTCCACTGTGGTTTTATGCATCCAAGTTTCAGTCGTTGCTTATATTAAATACCAATAAACAGGAAGGTATTTATTATACCTTCACAATTGAATATACAAAATAAAAAAAATACTATGTTGTTTACCTGTGCTTAATGTAGCAGGTAGAGACAAAGAGTCCTTAAGCACCCCAGAGCTAGATGATTATGTGCAGAGTACAGTAAAGGCCTTGATAAAAGGCCCAGTGTGACTGCCAGGTAGAAATACTGTTTTGCCAGCACTTGATTCAGATAGCCAAGTCCAGACTCTCTCTGTACAATGCTTAAGAAGTTTCCACACACTGGCATCTAAGCAAGACAGGACTCCCGAGCTGGTGAAGACCAGGAAGTGCCTTCCCACCTATTCCCATGTTCCAGGCACATGAAATCCTCCAAGAAGATTTTTTTCTCTAGTTGTCTTTTGCCATAAAAAACTGATAACATTTATCAATAGGAATGGAGAGTATAAAAGCTTTAAAAAGTACACATTCTCTGCTGCCATGAATAATCTAACAAATTGGCTGAGCTCTGTGGGAAACCTAGGTCTATTTGCTTACGCTCACTTGAAGTGCAAATAGTCATAAGTATTCATGATAGAGAGTTTTATTTTTTATGAAACAAACAAGATCAAATGCATTATATTGCACTCAGTCTGAAGCAAAATACATTCTGCTAGCTTTGGGTTGATGGACTTTTGCTGTATAAGTCCCTAATCCCTATTTAAATTCAACCTTTGGCCACAAAAATGGGAATTATTACAGTAAAGTAACCTGAAAGCTTTGGGGGTTGTTTTTTTTTTTTTGTGTGTGTGTGTTGTTTTTTTTCCTCTGAGATTTTCATATAACTATACTGGTTTCCTGCAATTAAGACTATGAATAGGCTTCTAATAATAAACTCTCAGGGTTCTTTTTGAAACAGTGACAGAGTTCTTCACAAACCTTTCAAACTGAAGAAACTCTGAGACACAATGGTTCGTAAGAGGACATGTTCTTCACATGGATAAATCGAAGGAGTGGCAGCTTTGTAATAAACCCCCAGATTGTATGCCTCCAGCAAGGAACAAATTAAAAGCAAAACCAAACAGAACCATCACATCAGAACCATCTCCCATTACATTGTCCCTTTCCAATTACAAGTATTTCCAAAAGCATTTATTCTGCTTCTCAACTGTAAATCCACCTGAAAACTTTTTATTAATTAAACCTGAATTTTGAAAAAGTAATATTTGAAAAAGTATCATTTGAAAACATACTATTTACAAAAATCGTATCACAGCCAAGAAATACACACATTGCATATAAATCTATGCACGCATCTAATTTAAATAGTTTTTATGTTTTTATTGCATTTTTATATTCCTGTATACATAAGATGTTAAACTATGAATGCTTTTAAGTTGTGTTTAGGTACACATTACCTGTATCCAGATCTCTCTGAAAGAAGATTTAATGCTGGTAAGGTTTTATGCATACATTTACCGAGAGTTTAGCATACCTGCTAGTGTTTTGAAATATGGAAATTTCAAATTTTCTTCCAGAATCAAGGAGAATTAAACTGACTTAGGAGCGTGAGCTTTTTTCTTTTCCAGTACTGTAACAGAAGAATATTAATTTAGATAGACATTTTGCACGTTATTTTCATTTTCTTGATAGAAGACAAAGCTAACTGAGGTGACAGCTTGCTAATGACACTATGGTATTCGAGGTAACGGGAACAAAGCTGACAAAAAGTGCAGAAGGGTGTTATGGAATTGAGTAACACATGAATACAGCATTGAAATTCAAGATAGACAAACATCAAAGAATATATCAAAGTGTTAATAAAAAGATCTTAATTTCTCATATCAAGTGGCAGACTTTGAACTGACCATCACTCAAGAATAAGATCTCAGAGTTATGGCAGATTTTTTCGTAAGAATGTTGGCCTCCTGTTCTGAAGTGGTTAAAAAGGCAAATCAAATGGCATACAGTTCACAGAAGAGCAGGAAGATGGAACAGGTTTCATGTAAGGGACAGATAAGTAGGCCTGGGAGAAAGAACTGGAGGGCAGCCTGTGTAACAGTGGCCTAGATAAGGATAGATTGTTTATTGTCTCTTCAGTCCAAGGACAGGGAACATCGAGTGTCAGTGTAGGAATTGGGTTCAAAGGGAAACAAAAAGGGAGGGTGTTCCTTAGACAGTGGTTATTTGAGCCCTAGAAGTACTTGCCAAAGGATATTGTGGACAATGCAAGTTTAAATGGGTCAATGGGAGACTGAACAGGTTTATGCAAGACAGATCAGCTTTATTTCCTTATCCTTGTTTAAAGATTTCCTAATGCATCATTTTTTATGTTCTGCCTTTCTTTCTTTCACTGGACCATGACACTGTGCTTAAGACATTCAGCGAAGTGCCATACAGTTTATTTCCAAAGAGAGGGCTGACAGAGCGGCATGCTAAATAAATACTCCCCTCTGCAGTTATCCTAATTTCTAACAGCTCCATCGTATTGCTTGGGAAAGATGTTGATAGCTGCTCTGGGAGACCTTGATCGCAAGGAATGACCTCAGCTCTACCAATGTTTACTCAGAAGTCAGCAAAAGATACTATTAGCATAAATAGAAGATAAATGCGCAAATATTTGCAGGAACATAATTGTCCAGGGGCCTCTGGCAAACCCAGCGGCAAACCTCAGGCATAATTAATAAGAACCGTAGCCTTCATCACCTGCAGAAATAATTACTGCGGATCACGCGCGGCGGGTTTGCTGTGTGTTTAGATAGGAGGGATGACAATAAAGCGGAGACCTAATTAAAATTAATCTGATACAACCTCCTTATTAAAAACAAGCTAAATTAAAAATAAAAAGGCCACAAATGAGGGCGTCCTCCCCCTCCGCCCCCCCCTCCCTCCGCGGCCTGAGGGGCGGGGCGCCGCGCGCGCGGCGTGTCCCGTGATTGGCTCGGGGAGCGGCCGGCGGGTCACGTGACGCGCAGGGCGGGAGAAGGCGGTGGGAGCGGCGCTGAGGGCAGCGAGGAGGAGAAGGTGGTGGTTGTTCCCGGGAGCCTGGAGGTGAGTGCGGGAGATGGGGACGGACAGGGACAGATGGATGAATGGACGGATGGGGCTCTCCGTGCCGCTTGAGCCGCCGGGGCGAGGCGGGGGCGCGGGCCCTCACGGCCGCGTTTGGGTGTTGGCGCGCTCGCGGCTCGCCGTCCCCCATTGGCCGCGGAGGGCGCGGCGGGGCGGGCCGTGCTCGGCTGGCGGGAGTGGGGCCCGCGCCGCCTTCCTGCCCTTCCCGCAGCCAGCTGGGGGTGCGGGTGGCGCTGCCCCCGCCATTCCCACGGCAGGGCTTCTCCGTGGTGTCGGCGACGCGGGGCGCTGCCGTCCCGGCGCGCTCGCCCCTCGGATCTCCGGCAGGCGCGCCAAGCTTCGGAGGCTTTGGGAGAGCCTCGTGACCGCGACTTGGTACTGCCATAGAAGCTGATAAACCGAAATTGTAATGTTCTGGAGCTAGTGTCCCCCGAAAAGTTATAGCTGTTACGTTGGATGTTATGTTAATTTATTTTTTTTAATTGTGTTGCAGTTGGTCCCATGCATTCCAAAATGAAACAGAAACTGACTACAGAAAAATCCTCAGGATCTTTGCAGGTACGGATTTTAAAGCCTTGAAGTTAGTACCTCTTCTCTGACACAAGCTTTATATCTACTGAAGGAATACAAAAGGATCTGTTGCAATGAACTTCCACCTGGCTTCTGTCTAGTTGGTTTGAGTAATCTGGCAGTTTCTGTGGCTTGGGAACATGTTGTTCTTCTTGGGCTTATGAATACTTTTTTCTTGTTGCTGAGCAAGTCCTTTTTACTTTGACGCTGAGCTTACTGTCTCTCCATGCGATTTTTCAGGGGCTAAGTGCCTTTGCTTACTGAATCTGCCTGGCTGCTAAGGGGCTGTAGAGTAGGTTCTGTAGTGGGGATTAACTCACAAATAGTTAAATTTGTCTTGTCTTCAGCATGCTTTAACTGAAGTTTTCAAGCAGGCAGTTTGCTTTCTAAAGTCACCTTCATAAATTGTAGTTGCTCTGAAATTGGTGGAAATGCTTAAAAGATTTAGGTTTTTAAGATTTGACTGATAAGTAACTAAAATTCATACCTATCTATTCTTGTTAAAACTTTTAATGTAGGCCCCAATCAGAATTGTACAAATACCATATATAATAGAGGCTAGTGGTCCTCATGTCATGAGGCATATTGATTGTATTGAAAGCTTCTGGTATTAATGAAAATTGCTAATTGATAAGTCTGACTTATACATGTCAGACTTGTTCCATAGTGTTTCTGTGGTGTAAATTCTTCAGTGAGGCTTTTTGCACTTTCAATGGGTTAACTCCAGTATTGGTCAATAATTTCTTGGCAGAGTGTACTTCACTAACCTTCAATAGCAGTGAGCAGTGTCTGACACACGGTGTGATTCCTGTTCCCACAGCAGTTAATGTTTGTCCTTGAGTTGAGCAGTAGGATAATTGGTGGCAGAAACTACCGTGGGAAAGGCGAACTCATGTCATATGAAGTATGGTGTGAATTGTAACTTTCTCACGCTGGTGTGGCATTGTATTCTGGCTATTCTTGCTTGGTTGTCTGCCATTGTTTGCTATCCCATGGTGGCAGTGTAACCAACCCAATCAGAAAGCTTTAATGCAGGAAAGAGGTATTTATGCATGACAGGAAAGGTGATGAACAATAACCTGTTTGGACTGAAGCAGGGAAGCTTTTGATCCATTTTAATGGTTAATCAAAATAATGCATCTATTTAAATGAGCACCAGCTCACAGTGTGTTCACAGGTTACAAAATCAGCTACTACCTGCAGTGATGTATGACTTTACCACCTAAACACACAATTGCAGCCGCTTTTGTCTCTGTCCCCAAAAGTCTCATACTGCTGCTCTCAAATGCAAGTTTGAGAGTTTCAGCTGAAGTTCATGTATGTCACTGCATTGTAACTGGCCTTGAAATCTAGTCAGAATATTTCTGCTGTAAGATGTGTTCAAGTTCCATTATGAAGGGTGTTTTCTAGGGACTGAGCATAGCTTCACATGATTAAGATATATGCTACAAATAACTAGATCCCATTATTTACAAAAGTCTTAGTATAGACCAGTGTGTCATATTTTTGTCTTGAGAAGAATAACCATGGGTTATCATAATGGAAGAATGACTAATTATCAGTTTATGTAAAAAGGAATGGCAACTGTCTAAACAGTATTTATCTTTTTAGAAGTACCTCACAGATACCACATGCAGTGCTGACCCGAGACGGACTCTTAAAATGATTCAGCCCTCAGCAGCAGGTAGCCTGGTCGGCAGATATAATGAGGTATGAACTAAAAGATAATCTGTAGATGTGTAATTATTTCAATGCACAGTGAAACGCTTGTGAGCTTTTAGCTGAAAACTACTATATTTGAAAAATGTAATATAAAAGCTAAAAATGTTGCTCTGAAGTTAAAATTGCCTGTGTTTTATACAGAAGAAATCTTCAGTCAAAAGGAAACTCTGGAATAACAAGTTTGCCTCAAAGGCTTGTGATGCTGAGGTGTCCGTGGACAAGGAGCAAGAAAATGAGAATGATGTCATTCAAGTTGCAGATCTTATGATGAAAGGTATGTGATAATTTCTGAAGTGTTTTCTTGCACTTTAAATGCTATGCTGCTGTTGGAGTACAACTTGAAACAGTTTCTTTGTCATTTAGACAAAGGGTTTATTGCTTTTTGTATGCCTAGCAGAAATTGATGATACTTATCCTCTGTAAGTATAGTAAATAAAGTATAGATATCTAATGTTTAAGAATGAGTTTATGGTCACCAGTAGCTGAGAACCATTTTGTGCAGCAGCATTAAGAAGTCTTGTATTTTGTTACCTTGGCTGGGCTCTGAAGTTTTCAAGTGACTAATAAATGAAAGCCTGTTCTGACACAGTGTGCTGTATATGCAGTTTCTCAGAACCATTATGCCCAGCACAGACAGTGGCTTGAGAATAAGACTTCTGTCTTCCACAAAGTACACGTTAAGACCAGCATGTGCAATTGTGACCATCTTGCAGAGCCTGCTGCCATGCTTGAGGCAGCCTTGTGAAGGTGCTGCCTAGTCATTAATGCAGTGTAGCATCTGTTTCCTGTAAGCTTATGTCATTAGTTGTAATTTTACAGCTAATCTCTGAAAATGTTATATTGAGTTCTTAGAATCTCAACTCCTAGGATACTTGTATATGTTAGACATTGTAAGGTTTCAAGAATTCAGACTTACTGTAACCTCTTAATTCAGGAAGTCCTTCCCCTCAGTATTGGAAAGAAGTGGCTGAAGAAAGGAGGAAGGCTCTGTATGAAGTGCTTCAAGAAAATGAAAAGGTACCTACTGAAAGATAACTATTTCACTGCTGACTGTTGTCTTCCTCTTCTAACATTTTGTTATTTGAACGCAGTTGCACAGAGAAATTGAACAGAAGGATGGTGAAATTGCCCGCCTAAAAGAAGAAAATGAAGAGCTCATGTCCCTTGCTGAACATGTGCATTACATGACCAGTGTGATTGAGGTATTTAAAGCAATTTTCAGTTAATGTTGTAATTGAAAAAGTGAGAAACCAGCAAAGGTATTTATAATGAATCATGGCTTCTGTTCTGTGTGCTGATGTGACTTCATTTTAAATGGCTGTCTGACTTGCTTCCTGCAGGATTGCTATAATTCTAGAGGCATAAAGGTCCTTTTTCCTACCCTAGAACCTATAGGAGTAATGGGAAAGTATGAAGATCATGCTTTCTGAAGGAGGGGGATTTAGCTTGTCTCTTAACATAATTTGCATGTTGGAGATGGGGGAAAGGAAAGGTTCATTTTCACTTTTTTGACGTGACTTAAATTCATATGCCTAGTAGGTTGTGCAAGACTGCTGGTTAAATGAAGTGCCTTTACTTGCTCTGTTCTTTGAGGAGCTAAACTTGAAACAGGAACACAAAGTAGAGCAGTGAGAGGGAGAAGGGAGGACCATGCTCTTTAAAGTCAAGGTTTGCTGAGGCATTGCCAGTTTTGTGGCCCAAAAAGGGCTGTGCACAAAGTCATACAAGGTTCATAAACTTACAAATCTCAAGCTCCCCCTCTATTCCTTGGGGACAGGTGGTTGTGTCACTAATTCCATGGCTTCTCTATGAGGAGTGGATTGTCTGTAACAGCTTCTGAAGCTGTAATAAATATGTAGATGACTTGAACATCAAGGTTCCATCTAGCCATCAGCTAGGTTGGTTTTGCAGGAATTAAGCTTGCAACTAGGATATGAAGCCAGGCAAATATTTTGATTCTGCAGTGACTAGACTTGGGGAGGTGGAAACAAAATTAAATACTGTTGCAAGCAACTGGATTAATCAAGAAGTAAACTTCATCAAGTTAATTTTCAGTTAGTGCAGTTATTTAGATCAGCCTTGAAAGACACTTCTAATTTGCTACACTTGATTTATTTTAATTTTTTTTTTAATTCAGGGAGTACTGCTTGCCAGTGATAAACCTATGGATAGAAATTGTATTACTTGACTTGAACTAATATAGTTGGAAACTTCTCTACAGTTTGTCAACAGTTCACTTATTAGTTGTAAGCTACTCACTTCTGAGCTTCAAAAACAGCCTCTTAACAGTCCTGTTTATCTTCCTTAGATCAGGTTAGGTGAGGAACTTGTAGTTTGAAGTGCTAAAAAAAATTGCTGGGTCTTATAGTTCATCTAGAGTTAATGTAACTTCATTATCTCTGATTAAAAATTATGGAGTTAATTGGTTGTACAGTAGTTTTTCTAAAATTAAACCTATGTGCTACTCCAGTAAATATTTAACTTGGGAAGCAGTTTCCTATATTTTAGGTTGCATAAGAAAACCCATCCTACTGAAGAACCTAAGAAAATTTAAAGCAAATGTGATCTGCAAGTTAGAGGTAGTAATTTGAGTTGAACTTGACTTAAGATTTTTGTGAGGAATGTTTTTAATTATATCAACAACCTCCAAATGGAAGTAATTAGCTTGCTTAATTCAATATGCAGGATTTTATTTCACTGGTTATTAAGTAGAAAAAGTAGTAAGTTCACTGTCCACTATTTCTTTGTAGAGGCTAACTGAGCAAGCACCTGACAAACTTGAGACACTGGACAATCTGACTCTAAAGGAATCCAGACAAGAAAATGAACAGCATAACCGTGAAAAAGGGCTGTCACAAGTATCATCTGGCTTGGGGGAGAATAGATGAGATCTTACTTCAAAGGAAGCAGATCATTTGCAGCTGGAATGACAACTTTGGAATAGGCTTATGTATGTGGCTTTTAATTGCAGACTTCCTCTTGAAAGAATATATTAAACCTTCTCAGGTATAGAAACTCTTGTGTGAGCGTTACAGATGTTGGTGTTTTTAACTGGAATTATGTGGCAGTGGGAATATCTGGATACTGCATGGAAAATTTACTACAGGCTGCACGTAGTTGCTTGTGTGAAATGCAAATACTGTGAATTTCAACTGTTGTGTAAATACCTTATCTGTTGGTCTGACATGATACATGAAAATTGATAAATAAATCTTTGCCTTATCAAAACAGTGTCTTAATTAACTGAGGAATGGCTAGTTTTGGGTTTAAGTCAATTATGACAATTGTAAATGGAAGCTTTCAAGTTTTTTAGGGAGTGCCTGGGCAGTTTTTAACTCTTTAGATTTGTAGAATTCTGAAGAACAGAGGGACTTTTGGTGGATCGAGGGGAAGCAAAAACTTGTATGCTGTTGGTGAGGCTTCAGAAAGACATGCATGGGTAGTAAGTTAAAATCTCAAGCTTAGTTAATTTATGCTTTTCATGTGTTTTTTAAATAATTTTCTTTGCCTTTTAAAGGGAGCTTTTTAAAAGTTGTAGAGATGCGAGCTTAAGTAGAAAGTATTAGACTATCTCTTCTAGTAGTACATTCATTTGCTTAAAGAGAGAAGGTGGAGTGTTCTTGGTCACAGTAGCAGCTGTGCTGAAAAATAGATGGAGACAAAGCAGCCTACACTTCAGAGCTATGCTGGAAGGAAAGTTAATGCCTGGTATTTACCAGAATGTGAGATACCTCTTTACCAAGATAGTAGTGTTTTGAAGGATTTAGGGGAATAAAAAACAGTCTTTAAAACCTTGAGCACCTTACCTGGCACCTGTATGGAGTGGGGTGTGGCTGGAGAGTAAATTGATACAGGTTTTCCAGTCCTCAGTGAACTCAGCAGTTGTTCTGTAACAAAGTCGTGTGAGGACTGACTTTGACAATGGTGGCCATTGCCGTAGCTTTTAAAGTTGAGTGGCTTTCAGAAGGCAGAGATCATCAGAGGGATCTTGGTTCATGGATCTATCTGGCCTTGCCAAAGATGGTTGCTTCAGGGTATGTGTGAAAGTCTTTGGAGCTATCAGATTGGCACCTTTAGATTCCTTCTGTATCTTACTCCCTGTGGCTTTTGATAAGTTAACAGATGTTTTGCAGCTGATTTCAGTTGTGAAATCCAGGGAGTGTCAGAACCATTGTAGGAAATAGTATGTCTTCTGGCTTCCATTTTACCTCAAGTAAATTGATGCTGTCTCTAAGAGAAAACCGACTGAATGCTTGGTAATTGTTTTGTAGACAATCCTTGGTTATCTCTTCAAGAAACATGAATAACACTTGACTTAGACTTCTACCTCGGATTCTAAGCAACCTCCCTGGCAAAATAGTTCAACAATAGTAAATAAGAAAATACATCCAGTTGAATTTAGTTTGTTGTTCATAGTTAACCGATATTTTTTTTCAGAGGTGGCTCTATTTTTAAACATCAGGGATATTGCATTTGCAGAGACTGTAGAAGGGAAGAAAGCATTGTGGCATAACTAGCAGGCCAGGCAGACCAATTCAACTGAGACAGCAAGTGCAACTAACTATCTCACCTCCTGCTCTGTGAACTGCTGTAATACAGGTGCTGTTGTTGGAACACAGAACTGCCAGAAAACAAATTCAGAGTCTGTGTGCAGTATCTGTATCTGTCTTACCTTCAGGTTGCTCAAGAAGAATGCTTATTAGGTTTAAATCGTGTTTTTTCTGGCTTGATTTTTATTTAAATAATGAAGACAAGATAGTCCCTTGAGAAGCTGGAACCTTCTGTTGAAATTTACTGTGCATGGAATAAATCATGAGAGTTCTTCAAGTAGGCTAATGGATGTATTGCACCATTTGGTCCACCTGCAGTAGAATAACCTTTTACATCAAAAAGGTGTGTGCCATTCAGTAATATATTCTATTGCTTCAAACCAAGGCTACCATAGTTTTGTTAACTGTAACTTGTTAGCAGAATAGTTTGTTGTATAAGCTCCTGAAAATAAACATGCTGCAGGAGGCCAGGTGGGAGAGCCAAACTGTGCCATAGTAATAAAACCCATATACATGCTTTGTCACAGATGCATTAAACCTTGGTCACTCTGCCTATGCCTATTATATCAGATCCAGTAATGTATGAAACTCTTGTCGAAGTTTTATGATGCTGCACTAATTGCTGTTTAAAAATGTTCTAAAAGGTTCAAGTTTTGTTTATTATTCTGAAAATTCCGTAGTGCTTTTTAAACACGCATGCAGTAGCCTTGTTACATAGTAAGTCTAGGAACTTTGTATTCATGTGGGAAAGGCATGTCAACTGTATAGAAATTATACAGAGATTTGTGCGATTAGTTCTCTTACAATCATTTGACATTTTTGCTTAAGTATATAAGGAAACTCTCATTTATTACTGAAACAGTTATGTAACAGCTGAAAATCAATCAGTCAAGGCAAATTTCATGTCCAGCTAAGTTGCAGAGAACATTTGATCTGGCACAATAAAGTTATCAGCTCTAGACCCTAACTGCAGAATGTGATTCTTTCCAAGAAGTCATAAATGCTTTTGTACACTGGTTTAACCAGCATCGTGACTCCTTCACAGAGGGTATGAGGGCTGCATCTACTCTTGCCTAGCATTTCTCCCATAAAATAAGCATGTCCAAACAGGACATAATTTCTTACACAGAAGAGTAAAGTAGGGGGAGATAGGTTGTTTGCAGGTGTCAGATGTTTCAAGAAGGAACAGGTGTGCTGGGACCAGCAGGGGCAAGCAAACCAGGGGACAGGTGAATGGTTTGAATGAGGAAGAATTCATAATTAATTTTGCAAAAATAACAATTTTAGTGTGAACTCCCATTGTAGTGGAGAAGTGAATTAGACCATAATAGCTACTTTGCTGGGCGGCTGAAACTCACGTGGTGTTTGGCATTGGATTGCCTACATGAGGGCCTGTAGCACTGTCATGTGTTCCAGTTTATGTTGCAGCCTCTACATAAGTAATTAAGTTGGTCATCTTTCCCCCTCCCCCCACCAAGGAAGCACGGTGCATATTCATTTACTTTTCCTCAAAGGCCATCTCAGGTTGCTCTCAGAACTGGATTTGAGATTTGAGCAGAAGATGTGCAAATCCACCAATGCCATGTGTTTCCAGTGCTCCCAATGTTATTAAGACTGTATTGTATTGTTACCATCACCGTTTTCTTTAGCAGAAAATGTTTATTATGTGTTATTGCCATTCTTACAATAACACAAAGTAATTCAGTACACGATAATGGTGTTCTGAGGAACCTTAATTTGCTGCTGTTTGTTGATCTGCCAGCAACTGCCTGTAATGAAATATGATCTGGCCATCTGAAATGGGGTGCTGTGGATCCTATCCTCAGGATAATTCCATTGCAAATCAGGGAGCCATACTTAAGATACCCAGTCCAGCAGTTGTCCTGACTCCAAATTTTGAATGCTTAAAGTCAGCATTAATCTGTATTCTAGAGTGCAGGAGAGGGTAAAGCTAGAGGATACCTTTTCTGAAGATATGGTGAGTACAGGAGGAATCTTGCCAAAAGCAGTGTGAAACTGGGCAGCCTAACTTATGCTGCTGCTGTAGCTAGAGTAGTATAGAGGTCCTACAGGCTTCTATATACTGGGCAAAATGAAGAGAAACTGACAACATGGCAGGGATAGTGAAAACCACCATAGCTCATGAAAACCATGAGGTGAGGATAAGCCACCACCAGGTAAACCCATTTCCCAAGTGCACTTCTGGCCAGCTCATCTCTTCCATCTGCACTGCTGCTGAGCTACTTTGGTACAAAACGTTTTCCTAACACTTTTCTGGGGTGGCCCAGACCATTATATTTGTTTCAGTCAACCTGCTGCAGCCCTGAGAAAGAGGCTTTGTAATTGCTGCCTGCTGGTTCCTTCTTTACTAGTAGGGAAGCATCAGTCTTGTGACACCTCTGTGCATCTGTTTTTTCCTACTCTGCAAAGGAGAGCTCCTGCATTAACATTCTAGGAAAAGGCAGTCTTATCAGCTCTGCAAGCTTTAAGTGTACAAGTTACTAGACAAATACATGGTTTGTTCTTTTTTATTTACCTTCAGGTTTTGGATGCTTTGAGGTCTGTTTACTTTCTCGAGGTTGTCATGAGTCATGTTAGAAGATGGTTCTTTGTTTTATTTAATTTTCTAAAACAGTATTAATACTCAAAGTGAAATTTAGCCTCTATATGTCTGTACCCCACGTTCAAGCTTGTCAGTCTTGGATACCACAACAGGAACTAAATTTGATCTAACTATTCCTACTAAAATTCCTGTGGCTTTCCTCACTGACTTCATTTGAGAGTAGGATTTGCTCCTTTCTATTTGATTCTTACAAGCTTTATCCATGGTTTTTAATAGTTATAATGGTGTAACAGATCAGCTTTAGGCTAATGAACTTCCCCAAGGGTGGCTTTAAACTACAATGAAATGAGATATAAACTCTTTTAGGCATAGTACCTCTGCATGTGAACTGCCCCATGCTCTCTGCATCTTTGGCTCTGTGTTCCATACAGTTCTATGTTCCCTGAGATGTGTGGTATAAGCCTCAGTGTTTGTATGAGGATAAGGAATATCTTCCATCTGAGGAGAGTCTGTCTTCACAGAAGGGAAGAGTAATCAGTGGAAGTTTAGTAACAATCCTGGAGCCTCTTCAGCATATTTTCTGCTAGACCCTGTGGAGCCTTTCTTTATAAGTATCTTGAATGATACACAAAACTGGTTTGCTCTGAGCCTGACAGTGGAGAGGCTGCTGATGGAAAGAGTGACTATACATATGGACTGATGTGCTTAGTAATTAAAAAATAATCTTTATTATAACTTAAATGTGATAGGAAATATGGTGAGTACAAATGCCACAAAACTAAAAAGAAAAAAATTTAAAAAAAAATGCAGAAGTTGATACAAAAGGACGTGTTGAAAGGATTCAACTGATGGGACAAGTGTGGTATAAAAACCATAACATGGCTACTTCACCTTCTGCAAAAAAGTTTATATCACTCAGAAAACAAGTAAGCATTTTGCACTGTACAAAATGTACTTCTTTAATTAAAGGAAGAATATATATATTTATAAATATACAGATATGTACATTCTTGTAACATTCACAGTAAAAAAAAAAAGCCAACCAAAACAAAATGACCCCTGCCTGCCAATGTGTTTGGCTCACAAGGTTTCCTTTTGATGTGAACTGTTTGCAATATTTTCTATGTCGTCTATGCAAATATGGATACTTCAGTTGACATCTAAATAGCGTTTCATGCATAATGAACACAGTACAGGAACACTCTTCTGTTAAATTCTATTCACCTCCTCTGTTAACTTAAGGCTCATAATCAACAGTTTGAAGCACTCGCTGTCTTTCATCCTTGCAGTGTGGGGAGGAGAGATGTAATCATTTCCCCCTCTGTTTATTACTGCCTCCCAGGTCCACTTCAGTTTGTTCTAGTTCTTTCTCTATAGAAACTATGATCCACTAATTAGAGTGTATGAAATCCAATCCTGCCTGCAACTTACAGGACAAAAATGGTTTGGCGGATTTGTGCAATTAGCTGTATTCACTCCTTCTTAGAACAAATAAATGCATTTTACGTTTTCATTTAATTTTCAGAAACCTACGTGATTGTTTGATTCCCCCTCACAAATCTCTGGATTAATGATGGTTTGCTGCTGGAGGGCAAGAGAAAGGAAATAAAAGACCAGTGGAGGTATTTAGAATGAGTCACCAAAGTGACACCTCCCAGGGTTTACATCATGCTGTTTCTGGAGGCAAAACTTGAAGAAACTTGCTCTCTGTTTCATTACTGAGACACATCTGAGAAAGCTGAGCAGTGTTTCCTGCCACTGGAGTGTTGCTGGGGACACTGCATGGCAGCAGGTGCTTGGCTCAGGGTTGAAGGGAAACCTGCTTTGCAGTGCTGCTCAGGAGGCCTCCTGATTGTCCTTGTTAGATACGGTATTGGGTGTCTCAAGCTTTCACAACTTCAAGGAAGGAAATATAATAGGAAAATATATGAAGATGCCAAATTCTAAAAACCTTGCAAAAGTTTGTTGAGGCTGAATAACTGCAATTACATTATTTGTTATGGATCAGTCAAGAAAGTATTGTCCTTCAGCATCCAACTGTTCCATCATGAGCTGCAAAGAGGAGCCAATAGGAACACTTAAGATGGATTTTAGATTTTGCTTTTCCTTAAGAAATCTGTAAATTGCTACATTTGGGAACACTTTTAGAGTTCTTCGAAGTCTTCTTCCTCCTTCTACCCACACTGAAGTGCAGCTCCATCCTACTTTAATGCCTGTTAAATATAGGCAGGTTCTTTTCCATCTAAAAAGCTGTGGCAGCTTCAGTTCCACGGCGGCTTCCAACTTTAACAAATTCCCGGGGAAATTTGTCCAGCTGTTCATATGCCAGTCTCCCATCTTCACCTGAATGCAAAATGTTAAAGTATAATAATGGATTATGTCATTGCCCTATAACATTTAAAATACTGGGTTCTCTGCTGTTAGAAAGTACAGATCTGTCAGGAACTTCTTGCCCTTCTTAGAATTTATCTTGTTGAAAGCAATTTCAGAAATTAGTTGGAAAATTAAACATGGTCTGAATGTTCAAATTTTTTTTATTTTCTCATGCAGTTTGCTTGGTTATTTAAAGCAAAACAGAAGCAGATGTGTGATTAGAAGATAGTATCTGTACACTTGTCTTCCTGAATGACCTACTGTGGTTGTCAAGGTCTCAACTGCAGCTATGATATGCTTGAGGCAGATGATATTTATCCATTTCTACCTTGGACAATATAAAGTTGTGATGGACTGAACTGCTGTTAATGCTTTAAACATTTGTCAAAATCATAAAAAGCCTTTCTGTCAAACTGCAAAGAAGCAACTGCCTGTCTGTGACCACTGAATTACCACCCCTCTAGCCCCTCTTCCCCCCAGTATGCCTTCTGGCTGGAATTTGGACTGTGACTGGAAACTTGAGATAAGACTATTGTCTAATTATCTCACATCTGAGGAGAAGTAAACAAGGCCCACCCAGCAGTGGGGGTTTTGAGTGTGTGAAGGCAAAATCTTTCTACACCAAGCTGAAGAAGTAAACTGCCTCCCTCTGGGAAGACCACTTACACAGAGGACATTTACGTGAGAGGCAGCTGAGAAGGGTCATAAATAATAAGACTCCCAAGGCACCCCCCAGATTCATTCCTGAGACCTTCTACCATCAGAAGACTTCACATGGTCCAAGTGAGGCAACAAATCCAGAGCCTGTCACAAGAGACTACAAAGTTTTCCCCCACCAGTGGAGGTGCCTGGGCATCTCCTGAATGTGTATTAATCCACTGGACTCTATGCTTTGCAGGATCATCACCACCAGGAGACCAGAAGACCCATGGGATGCTGCCGGGTCCATGGAGTGGTGATGCATTTTCTAATTTAATCTCTTCCTCTCTTTCTCTTCCCACCCCCTCCTTTTTTTTCTATTTCTTTCTCTCTCTCTGCCTCACATCTACTGTAAAATAAAATCCATACTGTTGACTTTGGCATGTGGTCCCATTTGCACCTTAGTTCAGGCAAAGGAATTTCTGATGGCATTAGTTACCAGATTATAACAAAAGTTTATCCACTTCTCACTTCCTGGCACTTTAAAGAACTGAGTCTATCCTCATCTTATATACTGCTGAAAAAGAGGAAACAGTATATTTGCTAAACTTAACTATTTGTGACTCTCAACCCCTTTGCTCTCTTTGGTACTGTCATCTACATGCATCTTGATGAAGATAGCATTGAGCCTAGTGTGTTGAATTGGCCATTAGGAACCAAAATGGTCTCAGTATGTTGCCTAGAAGAGGAATGACAGAACAATCTCTCAGAGATTTCAAAAGAAGTGTCTCTGGGCTAGTTGTTTTATACCCTACGCAATAACATGTTCAACAGCAGAGTGAATTCTTGCTGAACTGGTGAATTAGAGTACATTTGAAGAGTTTGCATAACTAAAATCACATATGAATGCAACCCCATGGGACTGAAATTCATGCCTAGCCTAAAGGCCAGAAAAATAGAATTTTTCTGTGCCACTGAAGTACTGGTGCCCTAAAACTCTGTAGCCACACTTGCAGTCACACACTCCTACTATAGGTAAATTACAGGTTAATGAACAGGGTGTCTGTTGCCTCAAAGACAAATGATGGTCAGTGCAAGGTACCTGAGGTACTATGTGACAGACTAGGGTCTGTCCAAACAAACATATAAAGATAATTTAGATTAAATGAACAATTGACAGTGCTAATGGCACATAAGAGTGTGACTATGGCACTACGGGGGTGATAGGAGGGGATCTCTGAAAGAATGGTGTGTAAGACACAGCAGACTTGTGCTGGTCTTGACTCCTCGAGGCTGCTATGTTTTCAAATTCATTATCAATTATTTCTGTTTCTCAACTTCTCCTTTGCTATTCTTCCTTTTCTACTTCCTCCTCCAGATTCCCATGATTCAATTTCTGTTTTTTTGGCTTGTTTTCAAAATTAATGATTTTCAAGAATTTATATTTTCTAACCTATTCGAGTCTCTATGTAAAATTTTGTTTCAATTTAGAGTATCACATTTGCATAACTCAGGTGTCTTACATGCTGCTCCATCAAAAAGTAAAATTAAAATACTGCTCCAAAGTAGGCAACTCACCAAGGGAGAGCAGGGTTTCAGACGCAACTTTTCTGATCTCTTCATTGTCAGACTGGCAGAGTGTGACCAGCATTTTAATGCTCTCAGTAGCCTGGAAAGTGCAAAAAGAACCACATTAGCACACATACACTCTGGGGTTTTTCCACAGACTTCCATAGAAATAGTACCCATCCTCTGCATTGCCCTTCCTACTCCAAAGGAAGGGGGCCTTGGTGGACACAAGGAATGGGGTTTCCCTGAGGGGAAGCATTTGAAGAAGACATATTTTTCGCTGTCAGTGTGGACCCTTTCTAATTTTTCTACCTTATATGCTACCTAAATAAATCTGGCCTCCCAGCTCTGTCTGCTGCTTCTGACTGTAGGATGGGTGATGGGCTGTGGGCCAAGGCCATAGAAGTGCCAAGGTAGGGGGTAGCAGGGAGAGGAACAGGAGACAGGGATCTAGGGAATGAGTTTCACACAGAACTGTCTGAGAAGGCTGCTTTTGCCAGCCCAACTGTGTCTACAGGGACATCTTGGCTGGCCAGCCCAGTCACTTCCGCAGGCTCCTCACCAACACCTGCGCTCACCAACATTTACAATTTTTTGCCTTGCCTTTGCTATTTTGGGTGGGAAGCAAGGAATAATCCTGTTCTCTGCTACAAAAATGTCAGGTCTCAGGAGAGCAGCTGTCATAGTGTCTCTGGCAGGGTATTTAATACAGCAAGAAGAGGGAAGAGTGAAAGGAAGGGCAGGAACTGCCCTGGTGTGACACACGGAAGAGGCACTGAACCACAGAGTCAGCATCTGGATGAACCCTGCTGATCCAAGGGGCACAGGCCTGTTCTATGGGCTCCAACTGAGGGCTTAGCTACCAGAGCCATTAAATCTCACCACCTTGTCTTCAACACGGTCACCTGTGCATGGGCAGGTCTGCACTGGGTGTGTAATGGTCACTACAGCTCGAATGCTTGAGTGATGGGGCCACAGCAACACAGAGCTTTGCTGCGATCTGCAAAACCTCTCAGAGCTTCACCTTGTGCAGCCAAGGTGGTTTGATGTGGATTAAACTGCCACTGGCTTACCCCATCCACAGTCCCACCTATCCATTGCAGCGTTTCCATCTCTGAAATAGTATCTTCCAGAAAGGCTTCAGCTTTTTCTTTGAAGATCCCAAATGATGGTACTTCCCCTCAGTAGCTTTTTTTGCCCCAGCAGTTAGTTGCCATTCGCACTCCTCAAGACACACTGGAGCCACACTGCTCAAGTGAAACGTGTAGCTCCACTTCCCACCACTGATTTCCAGTCTGACTTTCCCTGAGTGATCATAACCCCATGGCAACCTGCATGCAGAGGTGCAATATCCCTCACTGTTGCCTCTCAGGGATGCCTTCTAGGATCTCATTCAAGGGAAAAGTTTTTTCATATTTAAGCAATACTGGTTTATATATTGGAAGGCATCAGCTGTGACTGGGATGAAGTTACATTTTAGAGCTCTCTTCTCCAGGGGAAAGATTAGAGAGAGAAATAATCCACAGTGAGTCTGCCTCGTGGAACACATTTTTTGCTCCAGAATTCCATACCAGTCAGGCTTGGGTGGCTGCTGTTTCCCATGGCCCTATACAGCCAAAACAAAAGTCCATTTTACAATCCTGTCATAGGCTGGAGTGCAAAGATAGTACCAGATACTAGCTGAAGCTGTAGTGCCCAGATGTACCAATGAGTTGTCTTAAAAAAAGCTGTGACCTGTCTCTTATCTTCTGCTACTGCAATCCATATACATTATAGTTAATTTTATCCTGGGAAAGGTTTTTTTTGTCCTTCTCAGTCAGTACTCTATGGATGAATATTTTTTTTCTCTGTGATGTGGAACTAAGTCTCCTGAAGTCAATATGAGAGGGAGGAAAAGATGCTATGTGAAAGATAAACTTGGCCATTGTCACAGAGACTGTTTTTGTGCAACTAACCTTCTAAACCATTCCCAAACAGCATGGTATCTGAAAACGATGGAGCACAGCAATGCAAAACAGAAACACTACTGCTGCTGTTATTGCAATTTCTATTTTGTTTTTTGTACCTATTGGATGTTCTTTGAAATAAAGCCAAGCACCACAGTGAATTCCTTGTCTCTTACCTTGAGGTATCTCAGAGCCAAGCAAGCTGCTTTCTGCAGCTGGAGGTTGGGCTGCGTTAGTGCTTCACAGTAATAAATCAAGGCCTGAAAACAGATAAAGGAGAATAGCAATGAAAATGTCAGTGCCTCTGTGGAGCATGGAGGTATTGGTGCCCTACTAAATGGAGAGTAATTGCAGCCTGCCTCCCTGGCAGTGAGTGTGTGGGATGGAGAGGGACAGTCCCTGCTACAGTTAATGGGGTGGGATAATTCCCTACAGCAGATCCAGGTCAGGCCGCAAGTCATAGCTTAGCAGCTCGGGCCAGTTTTTGGTGAGGAAAAGTTCATGGTAAAGGAAGTTTTAAAATAATGATTACAAGGTTAGTATGAGCTGCTATACCAGTGCACTGCTTGACCCTAGAAAATACTAGCTACTTCTGAGCAGCAAATCTCAGTGGCAGTCAGCTGTGCAGTGAACTCACCTGCAGCATAAAGCTGCATAATACCCTCGGAAAAGGCACACTGTGATCCTTCCTGCAGGCAGTGAACCAGGTATCAGCTACACATGCCCATTTCAGGAGAAGATTATATTTTCCCTGAGCAGCTGCCTTCATGAGGCTGAGAATGGAGAGGGCTGGTATGAGGTACTAAGAGGCTGGAAAAATGGAAGATGAAGTAGGAGGGCAAGCAAAGAGGAGACTAGATTGACAGAGAAAAGAAGCAAAGAGTGACTTCCTTCTTCTCCTCCTTCTGCTGTCCTTCTATTACTCTTCCTCTTCCAACTGCCTTTTCTTTCACTCTTTCCTAACAGAGAACAAGAAAGAGAGGAGGGAGAGGTCTGCCATGAAACAGCAGAAGCCAACCCCTAATTTCTTCTTACTCCTCCCTTCTACTTAATTTCTGTGTTTAACCTGGCTTTGCTTGTTATTTTTGGTATCTGTGGTAGACTCAAATCTTAGATCTCACAGCTGAGCTGTGTTTGCCCAAGGCAGTCCATCCCCTCCAGAAATCGTGGGAAGTTCCACAGATGGCAGCCTCCTTTGAGAGAAAAAATAAAAATCTGAGACCTATGTCTCTGCATGTTGGTGATGCTGGGAACTGTTACCTTGAAGCCTTGGACTGAAGCCAAGTCTGAAACAGGGCAGCAGAAATGCTGAAGTGTGGAAGGTAGCTGGAGAGCACAGCACTCAGTAAGTATTTGCAGTTTTGGTTAGTACCTGTTTAGCGTAATGACAGGTAGAAGCAGACTGGCATAAAGACAGAAACAGACCTGCATATCTGCAGAAAAATTAGACAGCATATCCCTTTGGATCAGTTTAAATTAAGCTTGGAGCAGTCATTTTATATGCACAGATATTTGAGACACACAGGTAGAAAAACAGTCATGATGATACAGGTCTCTCAGGTGACAGGTGATTTGCTGCCACTTACCTTCTCCCTGAAATGCCTGTTTTCTGCGGTTGCTGTCAGAAGTGATGCCACAGTCTCACTGACTTCATTTTTATTTTCATTGAGAAGTAAAGCCAAAGCTCTCAAAACTTCCTGCTGTGGTGGAAGGTTATTGGAGTTTATTTTGGACACATTTTGTTGCAGTTTTCCGTCTTTCACTGACTGCAGCACCTGAACCACAGATGCTAAAAGTGCAAGAGAAAGGTCCTTGTTACTTACTTTATCCTCTCAGTATTTTGATTGCTCATTTTCTTGCTAGCAATCCTCAATTTACACTATACACACAAAAGACATGAAAAACAAATCCCTATTTGAGCAACTGAAGCATTGCAGTGTGACTGCACGGAGAATGGTCTGGGCTTTAAGTTGGTCTGGTTTCTCAGATCATCTTCAGAGGAGTAAATGAGTAGATGGGCTATGTGGGACAGTGCAGTGCTTATGCCTATCCAGAGCTAAGGGTCTGCCTCTGACATCTTCACTTTCTGCTAGGAGATGTAAATTCTCCCTGTAACAGGTGAAGCCTGATATCCTTGTCAGTGTATTGACCTTCAGAGCATCTTTGTGAGAACTTTTCCTAGGCACATTGATGTCTGCCACAAAGAACCCTCTAATGTGTTTCAGAGGAGGGATGAAATACCTTTTTCCTTACAGGCTTTTCAGCAAAAGCTCCCTGGTATGCCCAAATAAAAAGGAAAACTAGGCAGGGTTCCTCAAAACTCCCTCTCACACAGAGAAGAAAACTTGGCTTGCCAGGGGCTGCAGTCTAGCACACATTGTGGAGTGCTTATTTCTCTCTTTATCTCTCTGTGGCTGAGCCTGCAAACCACTGACATGCTGTGATCCCCTGGCTCCTGGGAATTGTTCAGCACTTCAGAAGGTGTCTCCAGAACATATGGTGATAGACCAAGACATCATCCAAGCTGTGGGCACAGAAAACCTCCCAGACCTTTGTCTCAACCCACTACCATCAGCTATTTTCTAAAAACCAGTGTTTTCAACATTGTTTTTTTCCCATTTGAATATGGAAATAGAAATGACTGCAGGTCCATCTGCATCATCTCCTTTTCCTTGACACCCACGACCATTCAGGTGCATTTAGACTTAGTAGCCAAGGCACTTCTTTGTCTCTTTTCTCTCCCTCTTTTATAAACTCAGCCTCAGGACTGAACTTTTTTGTGCTGAACTCAGAAGGACATGGATGTACTCCCCAGTTAGCCAGCAGAATTTATATACCCTACCTTCTTTTGCGAGCTGTAGCAAATAGCTTCCAAGGTCATTAACACTGTGGCTGGCGAAATAGTTGTAATACTGAAAGACGGTAATGATCTCGGAGGACATGCTGGAGTAGAGGACAGGCTCTGTCCGGTCCAGGATCTGAGACACCAAGATCCTGAAGACTGCAGGCAGCCATGGACAAAGCGACAGGTTAGTGTGAGCAAAAACTGCTGGCAAAATGCCACAGTGCACTTCAAAGCCAGAAAGAAAGAACCATATCGGCAAAGCCAGTTACTTACCAATGTGCCTAACCTGAACCGTGGTCAGATTAGAAGCTAGGCAGACCTCCTCCCTGTCTAGGTCTCATAACCAGAGGACATATTTGTAAGGATGAACCTCTGCCAGTTTATGGATGGCTAGTGCAGCTTCCTATCCAATTAATACAGCATCATTTCTACTCAAATGATATCCTGAATTGCTAAACACCTATTCACATTCTCTGCCAGTTACATCTCCACAATGTCACTGAAGGTAGGGCAGATGTGTACAGAGACAAAGTTTAACTTTGCTGGTTTTTATGTCCCTGTGTGAGCATGTGGCATGCACAAAGCTAGTCTGAGGCACTCTCTGTGAGAGCTGGAGCATGGAGCAGAAAGGAAAGCACTGCCCTGGGTAGGAATCTGCAGGCCAGGTGCTCACACCTGAGCAGGTCAGCCTATATCCCCGTTTTGTCCAAGGGCGAGCTAGTCAATATAGCTGATGTTTGAGATGTGGTACACCCCACTCCAGAAAGAAACCTGTGCTCAGAAAAACTCTTGAATGTGGATTGATTTCATCCCAGTGCACATAACGGTGCATGGACATTATATAGACAAAACTAAATGTGAGGATTCCTACTTCATTGACTCACTTACAAACCTCTATTTGTGAATAGACTTACTTTCTGATTAGCTCATAAACCTTAGAGCAGTATTTACTTTTCTGTTCACCCTGCTTTTTCCTCCTATTATGATCTGATTATTTTGGGCCAAAACTGTTTCAAGAGTTGTAGCATTAGCTTTCAAATGAGATCTTGGAGCTGTGGCCAAACAGACCTCCAAGGGGTTGGAAAACAATGCAATGGAGATTGAATATTGAGTAAAGTCCAGTACACAACTCTTCTCCTTTCTGATCCCTGACACAATTTTTTGCAGTAGTTAGTACCTGTTTCTGCAAGTCCTGGACACTCTTCATTCACAGTGGTGGCAAAATTGATATCCAACTGCTTCATCATCTTGTCTGCAGATGTGTGATACACTCCTGAAGGGCCAGTACACTTCATCCAAAAAGCCAGTAGTGACAGCTTCTTGTGGAACTCTGGAATTGCTGAAGGAGAAGACAAAATGAACCATGAAACAAAGGCATGCTGGAAGCATCGACTTCCAGAAGAGAAAAAATGGTAAGAGTGGAGGAAATCTCACCACGGACCACTTGATAGACAGTCACTGTTTGCTGGGTCACCCCGTGCCATTACCTTCATAAAGTGTGACCATGTGTTCACATCAGCTTTGTAACATATTTTTTCTCTTTCCCATGGCAGATGTGAGAAAATATGCTCCTGATCCAGTTCTTGACACTGACGTCTCATCGTTTGAAATACCACAAAATACTAGGGGAATAATGCAAATGGTCTGCACAAGATTGGCCCCTGTCCTAGCACTGCTCTGTGGCCTTGTGTAAGTTGCTCAGTTTTGCCTCAATTTTCTGACAGAAATACACTGAGTTGTATTTACCTATCCTGCCAGAGCACTCATGAGGGTAACTATATGTTTGTCAGACTCTTCCAAGGATTAAAATAGATGCAGCAACAAGAAAAATAACTAAATAGTTCAATGTAGAGATGACTAAAAATGAAAATGTTCAAGGAGTTGCCTCTGATACTTTAACACAGATCCTGCCTTTCCTCAGGAAAGAAAGGTGGAGAAAATTGGCTCTTCAGATGTAGCCATATACCTACCCCACCACACCAATGACAACAGTCCGTCTTCTGCACATTAAGCAGAATAAGAAGTCCTTTCTCTTCTCACCTGCTTATTTCTAGACACCAGTGCTGAAGACAGATGCAGGTGGAGCCTGCCCGGCTGTGGTGGCTGCTACACCTATTGGTAACCCTGAGTCTGCCTTTCCTACAATGGCATCTCCTGCAGTGATGCTGAGCTCTGCACAGTGACTATTTCAGCAGGCATGCATGCCCAAACAACATCTTTTCAGAATGAAACCTCCTAAATTGTCTCTTACCGTCAGTAAGAGAGGTGATATTTCCCAAGTTTTCAGTGCTGATCTCCGCAATATTCTCCATCACGAGAATCTGCCTGGACAGCTTATCCAGGAGGTCTCTTGTCACAAATGGTGTTTTACTGGAGAACACAATTTGCTGGTGAAGACAAATGGGAAGAAAGGAAATGGAGTCATTGAACCAAAAAACTCCACAGTCTCAGAAGAAAAAAAAAAACTCCAAAACACCTGAATTGCAATGGCAAATTCATTGCCTGGAACCACAGGATCCCTGTAACTTAAAAGTATTTTGTCTCTGCGATATTTTATGGTCCTGGTTGATAAGCATCGTTGCTTAGATCTTTAACATCTACATTCAGATCCAGACACTTGAGTATCCAAGCAGCCACTTGCCTAAGTAATTTCTGATTTACCCACTCCACTATGCTAAAGAAATCAATTGTCATAAGCCTTAAAGCCACAAAAGAGTATTAGTCTGAATTTTGCATAACATAGGCCATGGACTTTCAGGACACTCCTGTCTGAAGGAAGACCACAGGTTGTTATTATTCCCTGGCATTTCAGCTCTGACCAGGTGCCTTTGTTAATTTACTGCTTTCTCCTTGCTAACACTCCGTCGTACTGACAACTGTGTTTTCTTCAGCAGTTCCTGTAAATACTGTTCATAGCAAATCTGCTCTGTGTGTGGACATAGTTCTAGCTTGACTCCCTCAGCTGCATACTTACAGTGTACTCTTGCATTTAATCCAAAAACCTTCCTCTTTCTCATGCTTGTGACTCAGCAGTGTCCAGAACAACACTAAGGGTGCTCACTCTGTATTGCTTCAATGGGCCTTTGGGAAAATAAATCTAGTTGTATCTAAGATGGAAGAGTGAATAATTGTAAAGAGGAAGTTGCAGCATGTTTTAATTAATCAGGAAAACCCTGATGCCCTCACCTACTGGAGGTTTAAAGGTACATTTCCTGTGCATGGGCTCTGAAAAGAAGCTATTAAAAACCCCCTCCAGTTAGTTGTGAGCATGAAACTGACAATTTTGATGTCCCAGTGGGGCTGTCACATGCTGCCTTCACCATGTCTGTTGCAGAGAACCTCTCTGCCTCACGTGTAGAAATTAATTTCTGTTCTTGAACACTGCAGCCTCGACTGGGGCTCAGTTAGTGGGCACAGGAGCTTGTGTTTTATCTCTGAAGACATGGGCTGCCTTAACTGGGGGCTGATCTCTCTGAGGACCTCCCAGCTAAGCCAACAGGCATTTGTAACCCAGAGCAGGGAATGCCCCTGTCACCTGCTGCATTGACCCTCAGCCCTCCTGGGCAGCTCTTGCAAACTGCCCTATAGTTCACATGTCAGATCTGCTCCAAAATGGGCCAGGATGGAAAAGACAGTGGCTCTTTTGGCTGGGGGTGAAGGAGTCACCATTCTACCCCAGCATGGCATCTGTTCCAGCCCTAAGCTCCTGCTGTCTCTCAGGCACAGCACTGACCTTGCCAGCCTGCTTGTACCCATGTTGCAGGCAGGGATAATTTTAAAATGTAAGTCCCAAATGAGGAGGGCCTGGTACCTGAACGAGCTGGGTGCAATACTGCAAGTGCTTAACTATGGTTATATCAAGGCTGTCGTTCCCTGTGGTCAGGGGCAGAGGGCTGCCGGCCACACTGGTGCCCACACCCGTGTCCTCGGTGAGAGCTTCGCTCAGGTGGCCTCTGGCTTCTGGGTGCTCTGTCCTGTAACTGAGGGAGGGAGGAAGGGAGGAGGAAGTCAGTGCAGGGCTGACTGCTGCCACAGTAGACACACACACACGCACGCTCACACGGGGTGATGAGCAAAGAGCACGGCAGAAGAGCTGAAAGCATTCAGAAACTTGGTGATGAACACATCATATCACAAAGGAGCAGTGCTGCCCTGGATAGGCGCAGGAGGGATATCCCCACCAAGGGGACAGACCTGGCCCCTGACTGGTTTGCTCTGAGTGATGTGATGTCCTAACAGCAAGCCTTGTTAACCCATGGTTACTGTCCCTCGGTGGTGACAGCTTTCTCCTGTCTGTTGATGAATCACCTGCCCAGTTGCTCCGGATTAAGCACCATGCCAATCTGTGCCAGCCCAAGCAGTGAGCTGCTAAGAACAGCTCTGTGCTTTCCGTGTCCTCCTGCTGCCAAATGTAAGGCTCATTGTAGAAGGAAGGGAAAGTCTCACTGTGTTTTAAGTCACTATTTCCAACACTGTCTTGCTGTACAAGTGGTCCTTCCTGTGTTTAAATGCGAAGTCTGAGGTCAGTCCCCAGATGGCAAGTGTGTTTGGCTGTAAGTTCAGAAGTTTCAACACTTGCAATCTTTACACGGAGTCACACACTTACACATCTAAAAATGGAAGTGGAATCTGTATTCTCTGGGGATGAGCCAGAGGGGAAAAAAACTCCTTTAATTTCTACTTTAACTCATTAAAGCTAGATTCTTAAATCACCACAGACTGGACTGAGCTCAAAGTGCCAGTTTAGCAAGTAACACCACTTCCCAAGTTTTTCTTCCCAACAAGTCTTATTCTGGAAAGAGAACATGAGATGATGAGAACTGCATGGTGGTTGCTTGCTGCACTCAAAATTGCTTTAAACAAGCTACAAGTAGTATAGTTCCCTGGTTGGAAAGCACAGGGTGTGAGGGAACCATGTTCTTTTCTTTTTTTTCCAGCTCTAGTGCCGCTTACGTGCCTGCTGGGCATCGTGTCAGCTCAGAGTATGCAAACATGCTTTTAGGATCTAATGATTGAAGCACAGCATCTTAAAGTCACACAACAATGGCAGGCCACGGCACAAACACCACAGCTTTTTGATTTTTTTGCTTTTTTTGCATTTTTTTTTTCTCAGAAAGACCAAAAGTGATGAAAGAAGGGCAGGTAACACGCAGGGCCATGAACAGAGTACCAGTCATCACTCTTACATTGCAAAGGAAACCTACATCATGCTGCTTAAATCTGGCCCTGTGTTATTGTTACTGACAAGCTTAATCCACTGCAAAGACTCATTCGGCTAGAGAGAAAAGACAAAGGGAGGGGGGAAAAACCACAGAGGAATTAGTAATTACATCCAAGGAAAGCCAGGTCCAAACCTATGTCAAGGAAGAGGCTCTGCCAGTATTGATGTCAGCTTAATTTAATTTACCCTTTGCCTTTGAAGAAGAAATTGCATATATTTGGACAGGGAAAAATATGGTCCTGGAAGCTGAAGATTTTGTATGCAGCAGCCACAGGGAATCCTCTGACCCTATAAACTCATCAAGGATTAGTCAGTCTTCCTTGAATAAATTGTGCACCAGGATCCCCTGTTAGTGCCAAAGAGCTAGGGTATCAGTTTGG
Source organism: Campylorhamphus procurvoides (assembly GCA_013396655.1). Lineage (NCBI taxonomy): Eukaryota > Metazoa > Chordata > Aves > Passeriformes > Dendrocolaptidae > Campylorhamphus > Campylorhamphus procurvoides. The sequence goes on along the minus strand of WBMV01008407.1, from coordinate 1,166,159 downwards.
CGTAAGCATAGCTGGCAGTTACTACAAACTTACCTATTCTTCTCAATCTCAGTGTCTGAAAATACTGAGTCTGCACCTCCTCCACCATTACAAACCTCCACACCACCACCATCCTCATCATCAAAGTCAGAGGTGTTCAGGAAATCAAAGCTTTCTAAAGCACTTTCAACTGTTAGACTTAAACTGGAGGACCTGCTTCGGCTTACTGCTGGCTTGCACTGCAAAGGCAGAATGAACCAATGAAAACCCCAGATATTAGCTACTACTGAAAGATAAGAAAAAAAAGATAAAGCTTAAAACTTTCAAATACTTCATTTTATTTTTAAAACTTCATTTTATTGGGTGTTTCATTTCAAGCCTTCATATTCATAGCATATACAATCAAAGTCTGAGAATTGGGAAAACCCTTCCATTCCTCATCCCCATCCTACCCACTCTTTTCCCCAAAGCAAAACTCTCAAAGACAAAATCCAATGTGTTTTATAGAAAGGAGAGGTATATCTTGAATCCAAGTTTTGCAGCTTTCGGCGTTCTCCAAAAAGAAAGATGGCAATTAATGCAATGGAAGTTGAAAGGGGAATGCACATTCAATAACTGCTATTCTAGCTACAGAAGCCAGTTTATACATATCCAATGATTTATTCAACATGTAACTCCAACAGACCTTAGCCAGGATTTAATTTGGTCCCATATCTTCAGATTTATTAATAATGGAAGGAGAGGACTTATGTGGCCTTTGAAGCCAAATGGCTTACCAAGGAAAAGCCAATCAAGTATCAGATTTCTAGGTGACAGAGAAAGGCAGTATTGTAACTCAGAAAATAACAGTGCTAGAGAGGGGAGAAACCATCCTACTTCACTGCTGGGAAGAAATGCAAAGGAAGCTTTGCTCTAGCTATGTAGGAAGTATGGAAGGCCCTGACCCCATGTGGCAATTCATTCAGATATGCCCACAGAGTTGCTTTCAGGGTCAGTCTGCAGGATCACATGTAGCTTGAGGCATCATCTCCACTGGTTGGTGCAATGACTTCAGCATCTTTCACAGTATGTGATTATTTGATCAGAAACAGCCATAAGCCAACAGTGCTCTTTATACAAGCTGCATCCTCCAGTCCCAGGCAGGATCCAGGACTCTGTTTCAGCTTGTAGAAAGAAATGCATTAGCCTACAGATTCAGCACCAGCTAGAGCTGAAGGGGATTGGAGTTCTATTTCCCATTCATTTGGAAACAGTATTAATGAAATAATGGTTATCCATTTGCACTTATGATGCTTGACTCCTTAAAGTGACTGTACAGTCATTAGCTGATCAAACACACTTCCCAACAGATCTGTGACATGGGTGGGTGCTGTATCCCTCTTCCTTTGCAGCACTGATGGTTTTAGCTACCACTTCCTTCAGGGCTGGTAGTGCAGCTTCTTCAAGCAAAAGCAAACAGCAACATGTGGGCTTCTTCTTTTCTCTGCTCATCTAATATGTCCAAGAGAGATTTCTTCAGCCACAGCTCAACCTTTTTGCGAAGGAAGCCCAGCACAGCTGCTGGTGATGCTGAGTGTCAGTCTGCAAGCTGATCAACAGGCAGCAAACACACTTTAACAAATCCGGAAGAGGCGTCCATCCCAAGTGTACAGGAATCCTGTCTGCACACGTCCATCTTCTCCACACCCCATCCCCTATCTGTCCGTCCGTAATTTCTGATCAAAGGAGCCTAAGGAAACAGTCTCCATTGTCCCGCTGCTGTTTGGATAATTGACCTCTCTGTACAGGCTGCAGAACAGCCATGAAGTTAGAAAGTAATAGTAAAGGTACCTTTGTTTGCTTGAATTTCCTTGGGAAATAAATAATGCAAGAAACAGGGGCTGCAGGCTGTCAAAAAAAGCACTCAACTTGGGAAAGTACCATGTGGAACACTAATGAAAATAAGGAGGTTAACAGAGTTTCTTTGTAAAAACGTAATGCAGATGAATAAATGTTTCCCTCCTTCCTTCTCAGCCATGTTTTTGAATTAGGAGGCTTAAATGACTCTCAGACCAAGCTGCATATGAATATGAAGCATTTGAAATGATTATTTCCCATATAATACTCTTTGCACAGCAATGCATCACAAGTTATTATTCATGGGGGAGATAACGAGTCACAGTGATTCACAGTAAACATATTAACAATACACATGCAAATCCCTTGTCTTCCAATTTTCAGCATTTTCTGTTCATCCTGGTGTAATGACAGGATATCTCTCATTATAAAAATGGATGGGGGAAAAGGGAAAAGGCTTGGAAGAAGCCTAGTTGATGTGGGGATGGCAAGCTTCAGTGAGACTTTTAAATCCCTTTGGCACTTCAGAAAATTCAGCTTCTATGGCTACAAGGCCTGATCCTCAGCTGGTACAGTTTTGCACAGCTCCATGAAGTTCAGGGGTAGTATGCTAAAGTACACCCACTGAGGATGTGACTCACAGATTTCAAAGGCAGGAGTTTGGCTATATTTGATCTCCAGTATGGTACAAGCAATGGGTTCACAAATGGTTTCTTCAGAGAAGGGTGTAATTTAAATAAAGCTCTGCCATAGCACCTTTTTCCCCCAGACTTTGATAAAAGATCCATTGCTTGAGAATACAAGGCTACCATAAACACATTGTCAACAAAAGTTTAAAAATGCAAAACTGTTAAAGGATGCTCCAGCAGGAGCAAATCTGCTGCCACCGGGGGAATTTTACTATTCTCAAAAAAGCCTACTTTGATGTTTGGGAGGCAGGGGAGGAGATTCTACCAGTTCAGATTTTCTTTAGGGTAGTATTTTCTGAAAACGTACTCACTTTTAGGATGTCATCTAGATGCATCACTTCTTGGTCCAGGTCCTGAAACTCTTTATACTGCTCTTTATGTGGCTCAAGAGCTAAGAGAAGCCCTTGCAAGGCTTCTTCAATGCTTCCATCAAGATAAGACTTATATCCTTCTGACTCCCCACTAATTGATCCCTCACATGGCAGCCTCTCTGGGGTCAGGGGTGTCTCCGCTGATGTAAGCCTTTTAACCAGCTGCTTCGTGATGTTTCCCTCATAGGTATCCAGCTCCACAGGCTTGAGCTCTGAAACTTCATCCGTGTCCTGCAGGAGAGACACCGGGACACTTGTTTCTATGAAGACATGATCGCTTCCCGCATCAGAGTTTTTTTGGCAAACTCCAGGAGCTGCCTTTGGGGTGGTCTTGTTCTCAGCCACTGCTGCCTCTCCGTGGGATGGCAGGTCCTTCGGCTCAGCGACAGAGTCTCTGCGGGAGTCACTGCTGCTACAGTCCAGGCTTGAGCTCTTGGAGGACTCGAGAGCTTGGTGCTGGGTGGGGGTCGCAGTGATGTCAGGGCTGGAGCTGACATGTGCAGAAGAGGACTCCGCTGAGTTGGCAGGGGGCGTGGAGTCTTCATAAGGCAAGTCACCAAAAGTGAAGGAAAGAGGACGCTTCTCAGTGGTCGCTGTTCCATTTTCAAAGACATCATCTGGCAAATTCGACTAAAAAGATAACAGAGAGAAAATGTTTTTCATGAGGCATTGGAAAGAAGAGAAAAAATAAAGTATGTGTCCTTGAAAGAAAAAGGCAAGAAAAAAGATTAAATAGGCATTCAACACTTGAGAGATAGGAAAAATGTTTCAAATCCAACTTCTGTGTTCATCTGGTATGGCTCTCCATTTCAGCAGGAAAACTGCTGGAAACCCTGGGCTTCGCATTGCTCTGTTAAGCAGAGAGCTCTAAGGAGTGAGGCCCAGAAGAGAGACATGAATTCTGCTCACCCAACTAGATTCTCTCAGACAGTGTTTCCAGTGCCCTGCTCTGGTTCCTACAGCACAGCTATTTTTAATGGGGTTGTACTTAAACTACCTTGTCTGCATTTTGCTACCTGTTACAGATTTGTGTTCTGCTTATTTTCTGACTTCTGAAGTGGCAATCCCCAGACTGTAATAGTTTGTTCCAAAAGTTTCTCTAGTGTCACGGTGTTTAAATGGTGATATTACTGTGCTATTTTTTTTCCGTTGAAAGTATGTTCTGCACGTGGCATGGATCTCTGCAGTAACTGTTCAACAACAGTTATACAGGAGTCACATCCAATACATGCTTGTGCTGAAATGAAACAGCACAATTGTGTAGTAGTGTACTGAGCAGGACATTGATCATTTAAGAAGCAAAACCATCCTATACAGGTTGCAGAATGATCACAGCATATATATATATGTGTGTGTGTGTGTGTGTTCATCTCTGACTGACCTATGGGGAAAAAAATTATCTGCCTATCTGACCTACAGATCTTGCTTTATTATGTGGCCAGCTCATGGAAATGCACAGCATGGATGGAAAGCAACTACTATTTTGCTGACAATTTTCTGGAAAGAACTGTAGGCATTCACATGTTGTTAAGCTACATCAGGTTAAAGTGTCCAAAACTTGCATCTTTTTTTTCCAGTACTATTAGCAGCTTTTTTTCCCTAAACACAATTATACACAAAGGTTTATTTCTTCTTTCCCTTGACATGGATATGCTTTTAGCATCAGAAAGTCATGTTACTAGGCAAATGTATAGCATCAATCACTATAGCAGGTGACTTTTAAGAACACTGTTGGCTTGTATTTCTGCCCTGCTCTCTGCCCACAGACAGTTGACTTCTGATCATTATCTCTGTAGAAACCAAGAGGAATTTTGATTTAATGCAAGCCACATGAGCTCACAGTTATGTCCTCCCCACTAATCAGTCAGCAAAATGAGTGAGTTGCAACAGAGAGCAACACATGAAGTATGCGTGGGAATGCAGATGCCACACAGAGATTGAAAAAATCCTTCACCAAACGAAAACCAGGACTCACATATAGCTCTAGCCCTGCTTTTGGGCTTAGCCTGAGCGATGGCAGGTCACTAAAAGAGCGACTGCGACGAAGCTTGTCAAAGAAAGTGTCTTGCAGAGCATCTAAGATTGTCAACTTTGGCCTGTCTTGCAGGGGATGCAGCCATTTCTTCATCAGTTAAAGCAAAGAGGGTGTGAGGAAGGGCAAGTTAAATGAATGCTTTGTAGCAGAGTACTAAATTACAGGCATGGGATGCAGCACTTGTAAAATTAATTTCTATACAGATGGCCTGATTAAGCATTCAGAATTCAATGCATGCAAAATGTAGGAGCACCCTGTGAATATCTTTGGTATAGGGGCAAATTTTATCACAAGATACTTAAAAATACTTGTGCTATAATGATTGTTTAACTACTGTTACAAAATGAAAACACATTTTATAAAGATTGTTCAAGTATTATAGCAGTCAGGCAAGAAGAATAGGTATCCAATAATTGGCCACATAGTTTCAAAGATGCCAGGATCACAGTCACCCTCTTTTACGATTAGCAGCTAGGAATGCACTTGCTTTATAAGCATTTGTAAGGGTAACCTGCTGGAACCAGAGAAGAAAAGCTTAAACGTGTAAAGGAATGAAGTGCTTGCAGTGTTTGAACTGCTCTAGGGCTTCTCATTACATAAACATGAAGCTGAAGAGAGCTTACAAAGAATGAGTGGTCCTTGAAGGTTGGTGTTTCAGGAGTGCCTTGGCTGTACATGGACATTCTCCTCTGGAGAGCAGATGCCTTGCTCACATTTCCTGTGGATGGGGTCAAGTCTTCAACATCAAAGGGGCTACAGACACAGAAGCGTGGGGAAATAAAAAGGTTGTTAGGCTGAGTGAGAAGGACTTTCAGGGCCACGGAAAGGCTTTTTGAAAAGGTGGTTTATTAGCACATCAAAACCCAGAGGCAGCAAGTTTTCTAACAGAAGTGTTTAAAAGAAAATGCTGTTAATTAGACAGCAGCCTCAGAAGTGTGGTTCTCAGTTCTGATAAAAGTGTACACTCAGAAATCATCTGTGTGTAGTCTGATGTTATTCTTCTCACATGAAAAGTATTCTTGGATTTGAGTTGCCAAGTGTCATACATACTAATGAGAAAGGCACTCTTCTGTTAATAGAGCTGTTGCATTATAAAGGAAACCAGGAGCTGTTATTACTGACTTCATGTTTATTGCATTACAAGAAACAGCATAAGTGATTGTAAAAGTTAAATGTACCAATGCTTCTTCAGAAATGACATTTACCTTTTTCATTAAAATGTGGTGAGAATCTGGTTTGGATCCGAACACCATCAGCTCATCTATGCTGACCAATGTGGATGGAGATTGCTAGGAGGTTTCCCACCACCCTCCTGGTGTAAAAGCTTTTAAAAGCTGGCTTTTAAAGATGGGACAACTTCTGAGCTCTGCTATGCTAGCATAAACCCAGCACTGATTTTTAGACTAATGCCTTTTTAATCTTGGGGAAGAAGTAAAAGGCAATTCTGACATCTCGTCACTATTTGTTTCCTGTGCCTTGTAACATCATTACTTACCAAACCTAATTTAACAGCTGAAAGTAGGCCCAACCCCCTTTGCCACAGGTAACACAGGCAATCTGTGGCTGACCATGAACTGTTTCTCATATATCAAATTGGGCCACAATTCCTACCCAATCTTACTCAGCATAGAGCAAAATGGAGAGAATAGCCCACATGAATGAACATTTTCTCTTTGGTTAAAGTTTTACAGCTGATTAATTGATTGATGGATTGACAGACCAATTGGTTCTACTTACTACCAGGTGATTTCAAGGTTCAGCTTTACTGTGCCAAGGTCATTAATGTCTACTGCAACCACCTGAGGCCGAGCTGCAAACAGTTCTTTTGTCTCACAGGTTACACTTCCCACAAGGATATGAGTAGCAAGTCCTTTAACTTCTGTGACCTGTAAGAGACAAGAACAAGACATCTAGTATCAGACATGGCACTGCCATCCTTAATCAGAAGGCAATAGTTTTGATTTTCTGGCCTGGCCCCCTTGTTAAGAGGGTGTGATTATATCTATTGCGTTACCTAAAGGAAAATCTGGGGCTTGGTTGTGGGTTTTGGGGTCCTTTTAATAAATTCGTAGTTGAATATGATCACAAGTCTTTGTTATCCCTTTTGGTTTTTTATGGGTGTCAGAAGAGAACCGCCATATTGGTTCAGACCGAGGGGCTATTCAATCTTGTATTTGGTCTTTTGCAGAAACCATAAGCAGAGCCCAAGGAAAGAATGAGAACAGGGAGAGCATGTAGCTTCGCAGAAACTGACAATTTTTCAGACTGGGAATCTCCTGATGTAATTTGCCTACTTAATGATTCCCAAGAGAGCTCTCTTTCAAGTATTCATCTCTTGTAACTCTGAAGCCAGGTAACTGTTTGCACCAATGATGGCCTTTGGTGAGGACTTCCACAGATCTACTGGTGAGGAACTGCATCCATATATGTTGTTATAGTAAGAGCACAGCACTATTCATAACTCTGAACATTCAGAGCAACAGTTATATATGCATGTGCTATGCAAACCAGCCTTTGGCTGTCTGCTTGAAAGACAGTTCCTGAGCCTTTTATGTCAAAGCGTTTGAAGAGAGTCCAAATATATGCACATTTTAACCTTAATAATACTGGGACTCATGTACTATCAGAAGGGGTTCTCTCCAACTTTCCACCTTATATCTGTGTTGTTAAATTGGGGAGAGTGACTCACCTTGTGTCGCAACTTGCCTTTCTATGAAAATCTACTGTCTCACACATTTGGGATTATTTTGTTAGTGGTTTTGTAATCGCCTGCATCTTTTTTCATAAAGTCTTTGCAGTGTCTAAGTAGGCCATTTCCCATAAGACTTTCAAGACACTCCTCTGTTTAAGCTGCCTAAACAGAGACAACCTGGAATAGTTTTAGCAGCAATTTCAAGACAGGGGTCAGAGAATGGGTATCTCTATGTTGGAGGCTTGTTGGAAGGAAAGCATATGGACTTTCAGCCAGGAGAAAAGCGTGTTGGGTGGCTGGGGGCAATGAAGGGATGGAGCAGTGGTAGAAAGACTTCTGTTTGGGAGGAAAACCTCTCCCACAGCACTAACAAACTAGTTAGTCTTGTAACTAAACCGAACCATACTACAGTACTTCACTTTAATGGGTGTGTCAGAAATACTAGCTGTGGCTCATTTCTAAAGAGATAAATGATCTGCTTCTTTGTTTTTGCTGATGGTGCATGAAAAGGTAGGTTCTTGACTTCTGCCTTGCTTGCAGGCAAAGGAGTCAGTATACAGACCTTAATGGAGATCAATCCAACAATGAGAGGGAGAAAAACCATTTCTTCTCCATCCCAGCTTTGCTTGCCATTCACTTCTATTTTCCCTTTCAGTTTCCATCGCTGGCGACCGTAACGCATGAAAATCTAAAAAAGAAAAATCCTCTTATTTTCTCAGGAAATCTGCTCTTATGATGTACAAATATCAGAAACAGAACTGGGGAAAGGGTCTGAAACTAGTTAGAAGAGTTAGTGGCATAGGTGCTACCCCTCTGCTTCCCACCAAGTCAGAAGGAAAAGTCTGTCCTGAAGGATCTCTGTCTCTCAGCTCTCCTAATTGCTTCCTCCTTCATGTAGCTAGGTAACTCGTAACAAAACTGCAAGACATTTAATTCTATTTACAGGAAAAGTGGCAGGCAAAAAGTGGCAGATTTGGAAGGGCAGGATGAAAGCCCCCACAGTCCTTTCTAATACATACAAACTGGCTGGATCTGCTGCCTTCCCAGGTGGGGTGAGCTTTTGGCCGTTCCCCATCGGAGGCCTCCCCAGCTGCAAGGTTTTGGCTGCATAGTGATGGAAACGAATGACACCCACAGCACCCACAGCAGTGTAATGTAAGAGCAGCAAGCCACTTTGTGCTGAAGGGCTGGTTGGGGAGACCTCCTCTGACTAACCACCCTCACAGAGGAAGCACATGCTGTTGCAGGCATGAGAGCAGCAGGAGACATTCATCACAGGGAACAAGAGTGGTAACAAATGACTTTGACCAACATAGCTGGGAAGCACTGGTTTCGGGGATCCATTATCAACCAACTGCAAATTTCTTCAGTTAGTTCTGTTCTGAATAGAGCAGGAGGCTTTTGTTTTAATCTATGTCTAATTAATCTGCTCCTGATGTTACCTACTGAAACACTGCAGTGACCAGAGATCCTGATATATCCTTACAGCAGGTAACATCTGAGTCTCAAGAAATGGTTATTCAGTGTCCTTCTGCTATGCTGCTTTATGATGAAGTGGAGACTAAGCACACAGTAAAGGAAGCTTGCAATAATGTGTTCAATTTGCTCTACATGCATGAGATGGGGCATATGCTTTTTTACCAGTGAATTAGAAATGCTTGTCCCAAAAAACCCATTTTTAAACATTGTAAAAAAAAATAATTTGTAGTTCTTTGGATAGCCATCACCCAGTGCTCTGAATATGATTTCCAGTTCTTCAGACAGATGCCCTGACAAAGACAGACACACAGAGAACTGCAAGGTTTTTCAGAGCACATACGTGAAAAATAATAGCTGTTACTTGGTGTGCTGATGTGAAAAGGTTCACATGTAAAAGGTTTCACAATGTAGAAAGCAATCATAAACCAAAGCAGACGTACCTCATATTGATCTCCAGGGCAGAGCCGAGCAAAGCCAGCCAGACCTGAGAAGGAAAGACAGAGAGACTGTGGGGTGGGGGAGCTGGGCTGCCAAGCGCAGCTGTACCCAGGAGTGGGGTGCAGTGGGGTGTACAGGGCCACCACTGCCATAGTTGGACAGAAGAGGGCAACTGCACCCTGTAGCCCCAGAGCTGGTGTTTATATCCCCCCTCTTATTGCCGCCTTCACATCCTCCAAACCAAGACAACTCCCATCTCTAATTTTCTATTTTCTTTTTTATTTGTATAAAATTCATTGGGCTGTGGTTTCTTGCATGTGAAAGATTTATACTTTCCACTTTTTTTTCCCTGCAAGAGCTCAAAGTTTCCTTTTATATAATAATTATAGAAAAAGAACAGTTTCCTGATGTCATCTGCCTTCAGAAACTCAGCTCAAAGCTCTTACTATCATGAGATGTAGGCGAGCTGCTTAACACTAATCCGACCGAGTTATGCACTTCAACACAGATTCCCTTTTAGCTCATCTTCATAGAGACACAGCAAGTGAGAGGGGCTCCTCCTGCTTGGCATTTTCATAACATTATCATTCCCATAATAGCTTTCAATAGTAAGTGCATCACAAAACATGACTGACATCCGTAATAGGAGATTTATCCCATTCTTCCACATAGTGGGAGAAGTAGCACAGCAAAGCACTTGTGAGATATGACTGCTTTTGGGTTTTTGTTTGGTTTTTTTTTAAGGTAGAACATGGTGATTCTATTTCTATATTGGCACCATGCATGTGAAATAAAAGTTTCCTGAGGGACCATGCTGAAATCCTATGGAAGTTACCATTCCTCTCCTGGCCTGCTGACCTGCTCTTCTACAGGATTCAGCTAGCTGTTTTTCCCATGAAGGGAACCTCTCTTTTCCCACAGATCTCCTCAGTAGGTAGCTATAGCACTTGTTTTGGCATAAAAATTGACCCAGCTTTGCCTGTGTGAACCTAAATCTATGCCCTTAGTGTTTCAGTGCCCAAAGAAATCGTCTTGAGGACACATACAAAGTCTGTGGTAGACAAAGGAATGAAAACAAAGCTACCAGGAGTTTTGGGCTGCTTTTATCCTTATATGTCATGAGTGAACATACATGGGTGTGTTAAAACCAAGGCAAGTAAGAAGAACCCTAGTGTTGTCTTTATTTTGGGGAATAAATTAGTCTTGCTAGCTGGACTGTAGGAGGAGTAACTAGATCCCTGCATGCAATCATGGACTGTCCCTGTGATCTGCTTATCTGCCTCTTCCATTTCTTTGACCAGAAAAGAATTTTCTTTGCTCATCTTACTGTTTAGCAGAACAGAGAGGCCCTTGTACAGAGTTCATATTACCAATTCCTTTCTCATTTATTTACTGTTTATAAATAATTTAAGATTACTAGCACTTCACTACTGCTTCTCTCTCCTTAGGCATACTTTTTTAAGTGAATTTGATCTCTGCTAGAACACATCACCAAAAGAATCCGAGGAAAATAAAAGGTCCTTTCTTTGACCACTGGATGGGGTGGGAGGATGAGGAGACACATCTTAAAACTCTATACGGGTGATGTCCAGAGTCAAGGTCTGTGAGTGGTGACTGGCCCAACAAGGCTGGCCAAATCTTTTCAGCCTGATGAAGAGGGGGCTAAATGCTGACTTGACAACACGGGATAAGTACTTTCATAGGTTACAACTCTGGTGACTGAACAGCTTTTGAGGACTAAGCAAATAATAGGAACCAATGGCTCTATCATACAATTTCAAATAACACACCTTTGTAAAAGCACTGGGTTTGTAATGCAGACGGGACAGGAGATTGCTCCCAGTGTGTCACATAAGTAATTAGGGGACAGGGTCATTATGTGGCTGTTGTAAGGTGGCAGGGGCACTTGGAGTTCATGCAGCATGTACAGCTCTGCTGGTGTGCAGGATGCTGGACTCATGGACTCTGGTTGCTGGTGCTGGGCTCCCTGTTACAGAGCGCCCAGTGTATCAGGCCAGCGTATTGTGAAACCGCTGGGTATTCCACCTCCTGCTGTCCTGGCACTTTACAGGTACAGGGGCACTTCCCTGTACATCAAAACAGGATACCTGATTCCATACAGGAATTTCCACATTGGGTTTCCCTGTTTAATTGTAATGGCTGACTAATCCTGAGCAGTAATCTAAGTCTGCTGGCAAGTTTATTATCTTAATTTTAAAAAATTATTAGGCTCTTTTTTTTCTTTAAATATCAGTCATAAAAAAAACACAGTGTAGCTCCTCTGCTTCCTGACAGCACTGTGTAGGTTGGCTTGCTTTCAGTGTAAGTGACAGAGGGCACAAAACAAAAATAACTTTCACTGGAATGGCTAGGAACAGATAAGCTTTGGGGAGAGGAATGCTTTGATTTTAAATTAGATCCTAAAGTTAGCTGGATATGCTGCAGTATAACTTAAGGGGGAAACTCTGCATGATCTGCAAGCTTTTGTGCCAGAGCTGTTGTGAGCCCCAGCAATAGCAATGGCTGGATTGCCCTATTGGATTCCTATTTCTAGGAAAAACTATCTAGATAGAAATCTTAGATGCCCTAATTAGAGAATACTTAATGATATGGCATTTCTCTTTGCTGTTTTCTAATTTAGGCTTCTTTATGTTATGCAAACTGTTCAGAAGTAGCTGCTGTTTGTGCCCTGCTCCCTCAAGAAAGTGCACTACCTACCTCCTCAAGATTACCCTGGAGTTTTGCTGGAGGATTTGGGCATACAAAAGAGAAGGGACAAGACCTCTTCAGCCCAGCCATTTGCAACACTGTGGTGCATTCTGCAACACGTCCTGCTGTAGGAACTGTGCATTGCATTTACAGCAAGTAAACAAATGCTCTGAGGGATCTGACCTGATGCAATTCCCTTTATACACTCTGTGACATTGTGTTTCCTTCAGCACATCCATGCTGTGGTTCTGCTGTTCCTGTACAGGAACACCTGGCTCAATTTCCATGTGTGCATCTTGTAACTATACATCTATGCATTTTTGACTGCCTTTCCAGCACTGAAGACTAGGGGCTTTAGAACCTGAGGGATAGAGCTAGGAGAAACTCCAACAGCTGCTGCATTTGTCTTTTCTAATATGAGAGCACAGAGTAGCTATTTTAACTTAATCTAAGATTAATCTTAATCTTATGCAGTGCAACCATGGGACACAACTGTGACAAGGCAGGCAGAATCAAAACTCTCTATGAGATCTGTGAGCTCCAAAAGCTCCACCAGCAGTCCTGTGGATGTTTTAAATGGCAAGATTTCAACTGAAGAATTAAGAGTTCATGAATATTTAGATGCTGGTTTTGTTTTATAGAACTATTTTCATGCCAGTGATTGAAGATCCAAAAAAAGATATCTCCTCACAATCTCTTCTTTAAGACATTGAGTCTTAAAGGGATAACAGCATTAGCAATACCTGATGATCCACTGAGGCTTCAGGTAAAACTGATTCCATTGTATTCAAACCCATAAAGTCCCCTGTCATAAAGACAAGGAATAAAATGGGAAAGTGAATAACACCACTGACTTATCTAAGTAAATTACCCCCAGCTTTTTGATGTTTTTTACATTTGGTCAAATATAAGAGTAGTAGCCATTAGCAAAAGTAAAGGACTTAGAAACAGCTGATGTCAAATTAAGAAAGTATTTTGAACTTCAGCCCCATGGAATTTCACATAATTTCCCAGTCATCTTCTTAAAGGATTACTGAAATAGAGGCAAAAAGTACATCAGCCCTTGAAACTGATTTGCTTTGGCTGTTGGAAGGAGTGTTTGTGGGAGGTAATTAGCCCAGAAAACAAGCAGCATATCAGAAAGTCTCTCTGTAAGCTTTGATGTTCCTGTTTCTGTGATCCTTTCCAGTGGACAGGGGTGTAACTTTGGGGTTTGAAGTCTCAGCAATCCATGTGTGGGGGGGAAACCACACCTGTCATAAATACACATCACACAGCATGTCTTGATACCCTCACCAATGCGTTCGGCAACTGCTATTGTTCAGGAGAAAAAAGAGCAAAGGTGAAAAGGCAATTACCTTTCATCTTGATGCAAAACTCGCCCAATAGGTTTTCCAGCTCTGCTTCTATGGTACACATGTTCTGTGTTGGACAGGAGAACAGTGAGGTCAGACAAACCCTCTTTGGGCACTTTTTTTTTTTTCCTTATCTTTTTTTCAATTTTTAAGCTCCATTTGGAAGGATAGATTCTGTTATGCAAATGAAACATATTTTGCAATCAAATCAATCTCAGAGCCATGTTTATTGTTTAGCTAGGTCCAACCCTAAAAATGGCAGCTGAGCTATACTTGCTTGCACCAACACTGTGCTCTTCTGCTGCTGCACACTAATCCTCCTGTTGGTAAAGGGAAGCTGTGGCTCTTGGAGCATGATGTGGTCACTGTCCTGGTCCTCCCCAGCCAGGACATGTGCCAGCAGCAGCTCCATGCCAGAGTGTCTCCCAGCATGATTTAATCTCTCAAGAAACATGGACCACATTACGAAAAAAGACAATGGAAGTTGGCTTTCAAACCCTTTCCAGTTCTTCCTTCAGATTTGAGAGGTTGTTCCAGCATGTGTGCTGGGATGTTTGCAACACTATTAGACTGTTGTCCTGTTGTTCATCTTCTGCCTGTTTAATAAAATACATCTTGATCACAGCAAGTAAAACAGATAGGATGCAGAACATGTCTGTATATACGTGGCTTCCAGTCTATCCCTAAATCCGCAGGCAGGAAGGAGGTAGTCAGAGTATAAGTGGGTTTGGGGCAAATTTACTCTTTTGTTCTTGTGCTGCAGTTCCTGGGTATAACCCAGCTCTCACAGAGCATAAACTGTTATTTCAAGTAACTTTTTGGGCCCACGTAACCTGTCTTTGTAAGTCACAAGATATTCATCTGAAGACAAATGAATAGTAATTCTTCTTTTAATTCTTCTATCTGGATGAAAGTCTCCCTGAAATCAGTGACAAAGTTCCCATGGCTTTCAAATAGTGTGAGAGTGAAAAGAATAAACTGATGAGGATGTACCTCTGTGTACTCCTTGTAGCTTCTGTTGATTTCTGTTAAACTCTCTCGAGCTGCTTTGCTGGCGGGAGACATTGCAAAGGCTTGCTTCATTTTGCTGGCACCATCACAGAGACGTTTTTGGATACAATAGGCTTCATAAAGCTCATCCACCTAGTGGGAACAGGGCAAGTGTATTAAAAAAACCCCATAAAACCCAGTAAAATAAACCCAATGCAATGAAGTAATTTGCATTGAAAGGAAACTCAGCCAAACCAATGTAGGGGCTGAGGAAATGAAGCTGTAATACTGTTTCAGCCTATGTGAAAGAAACACAAGATAAAAATAACTTCCACCACCAAAATCTCAATACAGCAACAGTAGATTCTGCGAGCAATACACCTGCTTGCCCTGCATGCCTTTAAGCGTTTCTACTTCCTTTCTCCCTGTCTGGTAAAAAGCACAATTGTGCTCTCTGTAGAATCGTAATGGTGAGGCAGGCATGCAGCAAGCTTATCAAATATATCGGAGTGGAAGAGCACTTTCAAAGGCAACTGCAACATCCACACTGTCAAATGGGACTGCAAGTGGTAGATGACACATTTAACAGGGTCAGCAGTGTTTCAAGTTTCCCTAATGTCAGGATCGAGGCTGTTAAAATATTTGACTAATAAACAGTACTGGAAGCTAGGAGTGATTTTTTCAAATTCTCTGCATCCATCCTTCAGGAACTGGGAGCCATACTCAGAATCAGCACATTAAAGGGCTTACAAACAGCTGATGTCAAATTAAGAAAGTATTTAGAACTTCAACCCCCCAGGCATTTACATAATTCCCTAGTCATCTTACACGCCTTTGACATGACTTAGGCACCCAATATGTCATTAGCACTCTGGAAGTTTTGCAAAACATAGTCACATACTCTTTAACATTTCACCTAGATCTGTCTTCAGAGGGCATTGGATTTACACATCTCATGCTTTGGTTTCCCTTCTCCCTCTAATCCCTGCATTGAATTATGGAGTATACATTTACTCCATATGAGTTGTTTGTTAAGAGTCTGCAGTGGTATAGCTGGTCTATATATATATATAAGTGTGTGTGTGTGTGTATACATATTTACCAGCTATATACAGTAATATATATTTTTATAAACTTAATTTGTGAGATATAGAAAATGTGGGTTTCTAACCTAATTTTATCAGGGTGGGGAGAAGGACAGGAACAGAAGAAGTTGTCCCTATTTTTTGCTTCTAATATCTCTGCTAAAACAGGATATTTTTTTTAACCTAGAATAACCTTTTTCTTTGTTATCTCTGACATCAAGAGATCACATGTGCCCCATGATGCTTTTGCTCAGTAGTGGATTTTCATAGCAGAATTTCTCTCTATGAAAGTGTCCAGTGCCTTGGCTTCATCAGTCTATGACTTTGTGTTGCTGCACTAGAGATGAGCCTAATGTGACAATCCAGACATGTTCCAAATCCCATTTTCCAAGCCTGCTTAAGCTCTAACAAAAAGTGCTGTTGCTAATTTGTTTGGAACAGGACTTGTCTTCCTGATGACTTCAAAGCCTTTTGTCAACTTTTACAAGACTATCTTGGATACCTGGTGGCTGAAGCCTTTGACTTGAGGCACCCTAACCAAAACAGAGAATGCTTTGCAAAGTCATAAAGTTCAGCAAACAGAAAGGGAGGCACACGTAGCATTTCGCCATTTTGAAGTTATAAAAAGAGATTTCCGCAGTCATACCCTCTCCTATTTCTCTTGCAAGTCAGCAAGCTAAAAACACCTACTATAAATAGCTGTCACTTGGTATTTACTTCTGCCATCGTGGTGGAGTGTTAGCCTAGGATTGATACTCTGCTCCCACCCATGTGAGCGTGGTTAGGACATGCTCATCTGCTCCCCAAATATGTGAGATCTGCTGCTGTGTAAGCCATTTCCCTCACTTTGCTTCCTCTACAGAGCAGCAGCAGGTAGAGGACAGAAGGCATCTCTATGGCCCTGATTATGTACTGCTGAAAAAGACCTTCCCTATCATTAGAAAGAAAGATATTTCCTCACCTGCCCAAGCCTGTAAGCTGTAGTGCTGCACAGCTTGTTTCCTTTTGTCTCTGTTGCTGTGGGTTACGGAAAGTGAACTAATGTACTCGGCAAGCTTGAGTAATACTGACCAGCATTACCTCTTGGGTTTTGGTGCTTTTCAGTCTTGTTATAAGCCAAGAACCCATTAGCTCTGAGCAGGCTGGAGTGGGAAGGACTCGAATGGAAATGTTCTTCAAGTACTAATTTTTGCCATTCATGTTGCCAGCAAGAGAGTAGGTGGCTTGAGGAACAAAATCTTAGTCTATCGCCTTATGATTTATATTTTTATTTTTGTCTTCAAGAGAAAGAAAGACCGAAATTAAAAGGTTTGGATAGGTTGTCATAACTGGAGCACTTCAAGCTGTGCAAACACTTTTCAAATGACTCTCAAAAGATATTTCACCTGTCAAAAATAATTCATTCCTTTGTCAAGCTCAGAAAAGTAACTAATTGCTAGCAGATATGTTTATAAGTAAGAGAATACATGCCGTGGATTTTGTCCAGATCTAAAACTGTTAGTTTAAATCACATGTTAGTGTAAATCACAAGTACCTCTACCAAATATTCTCACTGATGTATTCAAGTGGATGTGGGCCTCAAACCATGGAGCAAAAGCATTAGTAGTGAAATCCAGGAATAAATCCAAACTAGCTGCTGTGTATGCTAGAGATAACTGCTGAATTAAATTACTTTCAGATGCAACTTTCTACCTATAGTTTAACAATAAGTATGCAGTGAGATAGATTTTTCCCAGCAAGTCTCTGACCTATGTTCTCTCTGTACGTAAAACCACGTAGGAGTGTCTCAGGGCACGGCTGAACCTTGGGGCCTACAAATTGTGTGGGAACCCTTTCTTTGGCTCTGAACACCAGCCTATCATGGAAAAAATACCAAATCTGGGAGAGGCTTTGTCAAGGCAGTCTCCCCAGCACAGAGGGGTAGCAGGAGGCCAAGGGTTTGTTTTCCTAATAACATAGGAACAGATGCACAAGAAAGATGATAGGACAGCTCATTACCTTGCTAATGTGGAACTCCAGTCTTCTCATGTATCTTTCGACTGCTTTGATTTGCTGAAAGAAAGGAAAAGGCTGAGGGTGATGCACATTTAAATAAATCAGTAAGACACTGACAGGCTAGCTCTGCTAGTCCCCATGGATCTGAGATACTCCTCCTTAAAACACACTGGACTATGAATTTGGAATCAGTTGTCCCGCCCTACTGCTGTTAAGCCTCTGGTGACAATGGAGCTCCCTGACTTCTGTATCTAATATATATTTTTAAACAGAAAAGAGTTTTTATTTGGTGGGATTTCTCCAGATTTTTCCAATTATTTAAAAAAAAAAAAAAAAGAAAACAGATCTTTTTTTAACCTAAAAAATAATATCTTCAATACTTTGAAATCCTGTATTAAAATTTATCATGTTCTGCATTTCAAAATCCATTCTTATCTTTAGCAAAGTAAACCCAAGCTTGGCATTTTGACTGAAAAAGTCAGACTTGTTCAGGAGATATTTTTGAAAGCTTTCCTTTTCTTTCACCCATATTCTCCTGCAGGGAAAAATACTTTCAATTTTTCCTTTCTCAGAAATGGCAGAAGCAGGAATGAACTGGAGCTTGACCCAGTACTCAGGCACCCTGGTGTGCCCTTGCCAGCCCCTATCTGCCTGGAGCTGGCTGGGCAAAGTTGCACAAGGTAATGCATTTAATGGCTGTCAGACAGAAATAGGAGGTCTCGCTCCTTCCTTCCCTGGCTAGGGTCTGCCTCTTTCCCTGTGCCCATCCCAGGGCCAGTCTGACCCAGCAGACCTCAGGAAAAAGGTTAATGGCATACGTTTGATGCCAGGTTACTGAGCACAGCTGGCTGGGGGAAGTGCTTTCCAGTAAGAGAGCCTCTGGGAAGAGAAGGCAAATGGGACTCCTTCCTTTGAAAGTGCAAATTACCAGGTTAACTTCTCTCTCAACAGTGATGGGATAGCTTGTAGATCTGTCTGAGAGAGGTTTTCCATGCCAGCTGTGTACATGGTATGGATACTAATGCTTCCTTGGAAAATGAGCATCAAAGGGAGTAACATACCTTATCTAAATCATACAGGACACCCTGCAACAGAAAACATGAAACTGTGATTAATGTACAACACAACAGCACCACCAGAAAGTAATGTTTGTTAGTCAACAGAAATCACAAACAAGATCATGGCTGGAAGGGAAGAAGAGCATCAGTGCAAATTCCCTGTATCCCACTCCCAACCCCTGGCTGCTCCAGCACCTCAAGAATGTCACTGTGCACCTATACAATGGCAAAGCTTGACACATACCAGGCGTGAGTTTCTTTTCATGTCTTTTAACTGAGTAGTCAACTTATCCAGCTCTGTCTGGTGAACCTCCAGATACTCACTGCAAACACAAACCAGAGAAGGATGCATGAGCTCTGCAGCACATACCGAGCTGGCGGATGACCATCCTAAAAGAAAATCTTCCCAGCAAATGGCTTTCCTCACTGGATGTGTTTACAGACAAAAACTCATTTACATTGATCTGTCTTAAAAGCAGCTCCCTGCTGCCTTTTTGGGAATAAATAGGAGCCACTTATTTAACTGAGTAAAAGAGCTTGATGTTCTTTTTACACTAAAGAACCAGTTTCAAGTAAGCTAATCTGCTGCTTAGTTTATGGGCTGGTGCCCTCCAGTCACTGACCTTGTATCTGGCTAATAAAAGCCCTGTTATCATCTGGGATGTTATCTGAGAGGTGATACAAGCCTTTGATAGTACTCTAGGAAATTCACGGGGCAAAAAAAAAAAGTCTAATGTTGAAATCACAGACTTTGGGACCTTTACTTGAAATGCGAATGGAAATGGATTCTGCCCCCTGTCTTCCTGTTTCCCATACAAATATTTCAGATCCTAAATGTTAAAATCCAGGCTTCAAAGGTGTATGTTCCTCTCCTGTGAGGAAGGATCCCTTTTCTTGCGATATGCTTCTCTAGGCTCTAAAACATCACAGAAAGCTTCAATCAAAAAGAAGGATAAAGGCTCTTACTCCAGCCCACTCTTCAGGGCTCGGTAGACCTCTTCCATCCTTTTAGGCTGGGGCTCTTTGGATGTGGTGCTGTTTTTATGGCCCAAATTATGCATTTTCTTCACCTTTGCTTGGGGCTTCTTGAGTGCAGAGGAATTTTCAATAAAGGAGTTACACCTGCAAAATGAACATCAAAGAGGAAGAAATCCCTATAAATCATAGAAAACTCAAATAAGTGTAGCTTGGAGAAATCTTCTGATATTATCTCTGCCAGCAGAAAGGAATCTGCTTCTGTGCCTGCCAGTTAAAGGACTGCATTTGTTTACAGGTTAAGAGTCTGAATAGCCCAGGACACGCGCTGTCTGTTTTTAATGTGCCCGTTGCCTTCCCAAGACACAAATACTGGTCTGGAAATGACAGGCTGAGTCTGGGGCTCATCAGACATTTTTCTGTCTCATACCATGTCTGTCCTAACTCACATTGCTTACCTATAGCCGTGAGAGGGCTGAGCTACATCCAGCTGCTAAAAATAAAAAGGAGCACAGGAAGCCTGGGGACTCCTAAGGAAGACTGGGACTTGGTTAAGGGCACTTCTGGAGGATAGTATCAGACCACTGGTCTTCAATATGGACCATAGGTAGCACTGGGGGACAGTTTAGGTGCATATAGCTGCCTCTTTGGTGACTTCACTGGGGGTAGGTCAGCACCTAACAACCATCACTGAGTTGAGCTGACAACGGGAGATGACCCTTTTCCTGCCATTCCTCCTCAGTTGATAGCAGGTGGTCTGGCACTAGGAGACTACAAAAGTTAAAATTAATTGTAAAGTAGCCTCTGAGGGCACCAGGGACTGAATGACTTGGTAGGTGCTTGTCTCAAAGCTGTAAGTTCTGCCTAGCTAAAGGGTGGTGCATGTAAAAGCTCCACAGTCAACCTCAGGAAAACGTTTTGAATTCATAGCAGCACAACAATGATAAAGCTGTCTTATAGGTAGCAGTGGTCTTTAACTGGGGGCAGTGGGAAATGTTTCATGCCCCTTCATGCACACTTCACATGTTGAAGAGATCCCTGCGTAAGTTAGTAAGTTAAAATGATCCTCCAAAATTCTCTCACAGATCTGAGGCATGTGAGGAAGCCCTGCATTCACAGGGGAGAGGTAAAAAGGTGGTTGGTAGTTCAGACAGAGGGTAACAGCTTAGTTATACAAACAATATAGAGAGGTATTTTAGCCTAGGACACTATTTGGCAAGGTAGAGAGAAAGAAGTCCTCTCACCTCCTTTCTGCCTTCAGCCCTTAAACCCCAGGGCTCCCTGAGGGCCTGATTTCTAAATTCCCCTTAGAGAACAAGGGCACTTGCCTGGACCGTCTTTCCTGAAGCCCGCTGAAGCCAGCAAAGGACTGGCTTCTAATAATCCCATTAGGACCTCCCGGGGAGAATGACTGTGATCCTATTGACATGATTTCAGGGAGCCTGGAAGATATTCCTGAAAAACAACAGAAAGCAAGTCAGTGATGATGGAGGGTAGGAGGCAGGCGGTGAGCCTGGGACAGCTTGGTGTCTGTCAGTGAATGGTAAGGGGGTAACTGAACCCCATGAGGGCCCACAAGACAGGACATGAATCTGTCTGCATTGTCAAACCATCCCTGCTCAAAACTAAAACAGTTCTATTTTAACTTTTGACTTGCAGACCAGGGTCTACTAAAAACGTGCCAGAGACACAAAGACGGTCTGGATGTGGCACTAAAAACAACATGCTTCAGTGTTATAATCCCAATGCAATCCCTAATTTCTGCCATGCCTGACATGCTTCACCCCCAGCATCTCCATTTGCTACATCAGGGTGTCCTGGACACTGTTTTGGGAGCATGCAGTGCTCTTAGGGGGCATTCACCATCACTGCCAACTGTGATTATGTATAATAATAATGAAAAAAAGAGAGGGTTCATTCATCATGAATCAAGTCCTGCAGCTACCCTTTGATCCTTGCTCATTTTCCCTGTGACTGTTCCCACGTGGCTGCTGAGAAGGAAGATGCAGTGGGTGTATGCACAGCCATGATACTCCATGATGAGAGAGGGATGCTCTCCACCAGGAAGAGAGATGAGTAAACAAGCTCCAGGCACTATATGCTCTGCATTTCATGTGTCCAGGGTGGAGCTCAGCAAGAAGGAGGCCCTTGCCCTGTGTGTGTGCTCATTTCCAATGGCCAGCTTGGTATCTGCACCAAAGTAAGGTGATTTCAATCCATCTGCAAATAAATAGGAAAGTGCTATGGTTCACAGCAGCTCCATCAGCTGCCATGAGGGGAAAGGGAGATGCCTCCCTCTTCCTTTCCTCCTTAATCCACTGTTTTCCTTGTCTTCTGCCCTCAGCAGACAATTAAGTTGATTTTTCTGCTGATATGCTCTTGTGTTGCTCTGGCAAGAGGAATGGCCTCACTGATCTGTATGAGGAGTACCATAGCCAGCAGAGGCCAGGGAACAGGGATGGTGGAGGAGGACACTGGTCAGTAGGTGCTGCCAGACACTGACTCTCCTATCCCACACGACCCATCCTCTCACTGTCTCCATCCTTCCTGGGATGTCAGCATCGCTGCTGATGCCACTGTACTGTGAAATGGACTGAGAAACTAGGCCAGCTTAAAAATAACCTGACAGAAAATGAAAGAGGGGTTTTTTATAGTTTTTCCTCTATCTATTTTAAAAGCTGGACCCAGCCTGCCCCATGGCCCCAGTTCATTTCACTCCAATAGCTAGCCCAAGGCATGAGCTTGGAGCCAAAGCAGGATAGTGTGGCAGGGGCTAGACAGAGCTGATGTTCTGTGACCTATGTGGCTGAGGAGGTGATCATCCTCATAGATGAGTGCCCAAAAAAGCAGCCACTCGTCAAGGCCACAAATTTGCAATGTAAGCCTTCACAACTGAACATATTTATTAAAGATAAGTGGCAAAACTACATGGTGCTTGCATGGCAAACACTCACTGCAGAAAGCAAATACATGGGGAAACATTGTGTACTGCCCAGTTATATTTAACATGTAGCATTAAGCTGGGCAAATACTCTTTGAGGTGGGAGTAGGTGCTATGGTGAGCTGCTACTCTTCTGTGGAGGGGACTGCATTGCCTGAGGAGCTGCATTGTCAGGAATATTTCTGCATAAGCTCTGCCAGAAACATTCCTTCCCGTTTCTGCATTGCCAGTGCTACTGCTAATGAGATGTTTTCTCTATTGCACAACCAAACCAGCATACATCTTTCTGTTTTGGAAGTGAGGGCTGCCCCCCTGACTGGTCAGCCTCAGAGATATCACCTGGGGTGCAGTCAAAGACAGTTTTCTCCTCCACTGTGATCAGCAGATAACAGTATGCATGTCCCTGGCCTAGGCTGGATACAGCCCATCCAGCACAGGGCTCAGTTTAACCACAGCAAGGAGAAACCCTTGGGACAGAGAAGTCCCTCTCAGGCAGACCAGGACCATAAGAACCTGTGCCAGGAAGAAACCCACGAGTACGAGAGACAGGGGAGAGCGTGGGAGCCAGAGAGGCTCAGGAGCAGCGGCTCCTCAGAAGCTCAGAAGAAACCACAGTCAGGGTGCACTTTGGCTAACTCACAGAGGGATAAACATGCTGCAGCCACAGCTGGAGATACTTGAGTCTTTGGTCAATGGCCCTACACTCAGCCCTAGCTCTGTAAGGCTCTCAGCGAGCTCTGCTCAGGCTTGCTGATATCTGGCACAGCACTTGCCAGAAGGCATTTTGCAGCTTCCAGGGTCAAATTTCATATCCCTGTAGATGGCACACAGTGTCTCCCCGTGACAGCTCATGCTTAATACCTCAAACTCCACCAAGAACATGCTCCTGAGAGACACAGCAGAAGCCACCTGATCATAGCACTCTGCAGGTCTGTGCAGCAAGTTCCCTTTGGTTTTGCAAATAAGACAGTTAGGCTGCAATCTGTATGTTCCCACATACATACAAGGATTTGCATTAAAAATTGGGTCTAGGAAGCCAAGGAGTAGAAAATCCCTTGCAAGTGTTGAGCACTTGTATCACTTGACAGGATGATTAACACACACACCCTGCCAGCAACTGGAAACCTATGAGGGTAGAAACTAAACAACACTGACAGTCAGAGGAGATTTAACCATATAAACATCAGCCACTCTTTAAAAAACAAGAGGAATGAAACAACTTGAAGTTGGGTACTAATCATGACTGCATTGGCTATAGAGACAGAATTATTTTAGATTCAAAACTGTTGTCAAAATTCTAATATCTTCTGAACAAGGAGTCTCTTCTGTATTATTGTGAGAAGGTGGTGAAAGCATTTCACTCTGAACAAAATCTTAGTTCATGTGTGATTGTGTGCATACACAACTGAACTGTTTCCATTTTCTTTTCCTCTGGGGAAACTTAAAAAATAAATAATTTTGGAAAAGGAATGCACTTATTTATTTTCTTTATTTTGCTCAAGCACTCAGATGGCTTTGCAAGGCTTAGTAGCTAAGACTTTGCTCAAGATACAAGAAAGAAGTGTGCAAGAAATGCAATTGAAATGCAAATTAAAGACCTGCCTGGAGCTACTTTTGCTTTGCTTTTGCATAAAATGGTCAGAAGTAAGAGCCCAGAAAGGCTTGTGGCCTCTCCCTACATATTATATATAATCTTGATGAATAATGAATGTTTAATTTCTGTACAGAACAAAGCTGAGATAAAAGGAGGCAACAGAGTCAGAACTGATGAAATCACCCAGTTCCGTTCAGTTATTTTCCATTGGTCAGGTTAGAGATTGACTCTACTGCACAAAAGCAATCTGTTCTTAAGATTTAAACTTATATTGTTGACATCTCAGATACTTCCAACCAACCTCACAAAATTGCACTGACTCTGCCATGCAGCAGCAGCAGCAGGCCCTTAGCCCAGATTCACACAGAAAATGGCTGCATGTAGGCACAGCATTGATGGATTATTTATGATACCTACATCTAGCAAATACACTTTGAGTGATGAGTATCTGTCACATTGTTGTGATATACTTTGTTGAGGAGGATTTATTTTCCTGCCTCTTAAACCATTCACAGGCCTCTGTGTATCAACTAAATAAACCTACCTCTGAATTTAATAATACAGTTATATCCTGATTATATGCATGGATATAGTTTCTAGTATAATTTCAATAAGGCTCAACCCACAATGACTTACCCAGATCTCTTATTGACCTGACTGGTATCCCCACAGCTGAACAGTACTAAGGGATTTTGGTGCTATGCCAATGTAGTGACCAAGTTTCTAAGTCTACTTTTAGCAGATATGTGATATAATGCTACTGTTTTCTACAGGACAAGTTTTTCTCTCAATATAAATCATGTTCAAAATCTAATGCTTTAAATGTATTAAATGCTTTTGAGATTCAAGATCCACTTCAGCAGTGGATGCAAGGAGTATGCTTACACTTTTAAATCTATATAGTTAATGAACCACAGATGCTTCATTTTAAAAATATATCAGTCTCCTTACTGCTAATATAAGCATGCCCTGTGTAGAAGTATAATTAATGTAATTAGCACTGCCCATGCTAAGTGCATGGCAGTTGAATGATGAGGCCATCAGTGAGTCAAGGGATAAGGTGAAATCCTATCAGTTCTCCTCTGTCCTATTCACTGACAGCTTGCAGCAGGGAACAGCAGATAATTGATGATGTCTCTGTCCCTGAGGAAATAAAAGTCCCCTCTCTCAGCTCTCCTTTCACTTTGGAAACGGGGAAACAGCTGAGCCTGTGCTAGTTAGAGAAGAAGGGACCATCAAGCCCGTCACTTCCACAAAGTTGCCCTCTCTTCATCACCCTCAGCACAGACCTCTACTTCCCCCAATGCTCAAATATTTGATAAATAGCGTGGCCTTTGATTCAAGCTAAGAGAGGGAAAATTCAGTCAGAAACACATTTGCTAAATCTTGACTGACTTTTGTCCAGTCCCTTTTTGTTTGCTTCCTCCCCATGACCAATCTGGAGAAGGTATTTTTTGTTCACCACATGATGGGAGGAAGCTGGTTTTGCTAGGCAGGTGCTAGCAACCATGTTAAGCTGCAATACACCAGTGGTAATGGTGCTCTTGATTCCTCCTGCTCCCTCCCTCCCCACCCAGCTACAGTTACAGTTTTGCCGTAGAGTGTTAGGGAGCTGTCTGAAGCTGAGGGTTCATGGAATAGAGGCTTCAAAGACTCTTGGGGATTGTATATAACCCCTGACTAAATGAGAATCTGTGGAAGGTGTCAATGACTGAAAGGATCCTTGATAATATTTTTTTTCCTATTTTCATCATTCAAGGTCCATTCTGAATCCAAGGATCCCTAGAGTGAGATGCCATGTTGATTCTTTTGCTCATCTGTGGTCTGCAGCTTGTTTGTTAAAAATTGGTGGTAATTATTTAGGTAAAGGTAAACTGAGGGGGTCCACTAACTAATATGAGTGGATGGCTGCAGAAGTCAGCTGATTGTGTTTTGCATGCTAGGAACATTTCTCCCCTGCAAACCTGGGTTATGTCTGACAAATGAGCTGGTAACTTCTTGACTAGCAAAAGAAAAGCGCACATTCCTCTGTCATCTATGTCAAGGTCTATGTTCTGCTTATCAGGCTGGCTGACTGGCCGACAAAGGTAAATACTTTGAAATAGAATGACATTTAGGAGCATGCATTTTCTAAAGAATAACCTAAATGAGGGAAGAAACTGATTATACCCTAGAAGTCATGTCCTTCTCCCAGACAGCCAATCCTTCCTGCTTTGCGCTCATAAACCCAAAGAGCACAATTCAATTCTAAACTTGTGCAGGCTCAGTTCAATACTGAGCTTATTCAGTGCACCTTCAGCTGGTGTTGCTTGCTTTTGTAGCCTAAAGTCTAGTAATTTTTAATATTTATTTCCCAACTTCTTCCTTCTGATTCAGCTGAATCCTTTTGGCAATATGAGGCCAGCACGGCCAGTAGCCCAAGTAACCACCTGGAATTTATGGTTTCCATGTTCGCTAGGCTCCTGGAAGGTATAGAGGTGTGCATCTTGGATGAGAATGTAGACATTCTTGTGGGGTTTTTAATATAAAAATTTGACAATATGTGGGTAAGAGCACTTGGGAGCATTATAAATACTTTCAGAAGACATTTAATTCTTGAATAAGAGTTTTTACACTTTCATGACAAAAGCTTTTAGACATCAGTGATCAGGTTCATAATTTTTGTACATGTCAGGAACATTTCTGTGGGATGGGATCTCCTGGAAGCACCTGTAGAAAAGTGTCTTTTGATGGTCATTCAATTACACAAATTACAACTTTCATGGCACATTTTATGCTCCAAGTGATTGGGCTGCTTCTTTCTTGTGCAGGGTCGCATTTGCCAGAGTTGTAGACATGTGAGCTCCATCTGAAGAATTATTGTTAGTTGCCAGAACAAAGTCATATGCATTTGTTCCATCAAAGTCCAAGGTTAAGAGATATTCCTAAATAGTAGCATGTGGCTACACTGACAAAACACTTCCCAAGCCTACATCAGCCGGTGAAAGGCCAGCAGATCTGTGAGCTTCGGATGTTAATTTTAGTGTACAGAAAGAGCCACATGGGCTTACCAGCATGGCTGTGGAGAGCAGTATTGCACAGAGAAGGAGCTACAGCTGATACCTTTTCTTCAAATGGGAGATGTGGAAGCACCTGGGACACATTTAGGTGAGCATCAAAGCCATTGACAGCCCACATATTCCTGCCCCAGCACAAGGAGGCAAACTTCTGCCCCATCTCTTGTAGCAACAAGAATCTTAATTCAGCCCACTGCAGCTCATCCTGTCTTTGCTGAGGCAGGTCTCTTAGCCCACTATGCACATCCAAGACATGGCACTGATTATCCAGTGGGATCTCTCTGAAGGATTGTGTGCACTTTTCACTGATGACTTTATCTCCATCAGTGACACCTTCAGCGGTTCTTTTATTAGCTGTATTTTAATACCTTCATTTTGGATGGCTTCAGTTTTGACAATGAACAAAGAAATGTTTATGCAACTCATGCATCTTTTAAAGCTCATCTTAAGCCCATAGCTGGGAGCTTTAGTTTGTCATGCAGAAATCTCTGCCATTACCTGCTTCTAATAAATGAAAATATGAGCTAGAAAATGCTAGTATTTCAAATTTTAGCTTGTGTTTCAAATAATACTTTTCCCAAAACTTGATACTAATAGTAAGATTTGTACTTTATGGTCTTATTTCTGTAAGAATATTTTAAATGCTGCATGGAAGGACATTTTCAACTCAAATGCTACAGTATTTGCTAGCTCATCACTAGACATCCTGAGCAGAAACACAAATTGTGTACCATCTGGAATAGCTCATGTTGTTTATTCTGCTCCTCCTACCCAAACCAAATGATGTATGTAAAACAAAAAGCAATAGTAACAGTAAGAAAAATATCTAACAATCCAGGTCAAGAGCAAAATGGTAAAGTATAAGTAGCTGTAAATATATAGGGCCTGATACCTGATGCTCCCACCACAATATAGCTCCACAGTAAGTCATCTTTCATACTAGTGTAGGTGCCAAAGTCAGTGTGGGGAATTTTAAATTCCTCTTTTATTTTTACTGCAAAACATGCCTTTGGCTCTAATTCTCATCACCTCACTAGAATACAGAAATAAGAATTCACAGTGGCTAAGGTGAAAGCAGCACCCTTTTTGCCACACACCACGGTTAGCTTTCTTCCTTCCCTTTTTGTAGCTATTCCTTTACCAGAGCTCTCAGTACATGCCCTGTTTCCCCATTATTGTTGTCAGGGAGCCACAAATGGCCTCTTCCTCTGCATAAGCTCCCCTCAGAGAAAGGCCTACACTGCTCCTTCCCCTTAACAGAGCATGTGCTGAAAACCTAAGGAAATGCAAATGAGTTATTTCACTGTAATAAGCTCAAGTAAAATAAATTTGATTTGAAATGGCTTCTGCACACAACAGATGGGTTCATGGCAGCTGACCTCCTTTTTCTCTTCTGTTCCAACATTTGTTTCACGCGGATGGCTGGGGCAAGCACACACAGGAGCCCACGTGGAACCCTCCCCAATGTTGCTCCCATAGAGCACTAGAGCAAGAAGCAATCATATTCAGCTAGAATTAGTGTAAATAAGCAAAATTTGGTCTATAATAGTATGTACGAGCGTGGCTGAGGGGTCAGAATCTGACCATCTAATTAGATTCGACATTCATTCATTTCAAACCCACCCCAGTATGCAGAATTATCCTTGATTAGAGTCAACTCTAATTCTACTCATCATTGATAATTCTTTATGTCAATGTAAGATTTAATTAGAAACAAAGTTCCACTGCCATCCAAGTGCTGGCAAATAATCTAAGGAAAAAGCACTTCTGAAACTTAACTGACAAGGATCTTCTCAAGCTTTAAGTCCACCTTGCACAAAATCTCTAACAAGTAGTTCAGCATGAGTGACCTGCACACACAATTAGTCACACTCTCATTTTGGTACTGCTGTGCAGTAGTAAAGGTGGAAGGCTTTGTGCTGCTCTGTTATCTACCCCTACAGTAGGGGATAACCTACAAGGAACAATCTTGTGAGCAACAGTAAGACCAGCAGAATGCAAAAAGGCTGTAGGAATGCCCAAATCTAGCAGTAGCCTAGCTCCTTCTCTACCTCTTTCAGGATATGCCACTAAACACTGCCTGGCTGACCACACACATTGGGTGGAACTTCTCATCTCAGGTCACAAAGGAACCAATCTAATTCTCATTTTTGCAAGCATTAGGGGGAGACTAGGAACCCATGAGTGCTGCTGGTGGTCTCTCTTGTACCTTATTGACCAACAATAACAAATGGGCAAGTCCATGAGTAACATCTGAGCACAGGCTGGGTAAGTCAGCCCTGATGTCAATGGATGCAACTCCAGTGGGAGTCCTTTGGCAAAATCCATGAAGACTCTCTGAGCAGTGACCTAAATTTGCATGTCAAGTGTAAGCAGCAGCATGGCTTCACTTTCTCAAACTGTGTAAGGAATGAACATAAAAACCTTTCTGGTGGCAGGAAAGAAAAGTAATAACCCAGCAGTGTTTAACAGAAAATTGTCCTTAAGAGTCTGTCTGTCTTTATTTACTTTGCACCATTATTTCTGCTTCTTAGAACCCTCATTTAACACAGATTGTAGCAGCACTCACAAGGACAGTAAGATGAGGATACCACCTCTTTGCATCTGCAGGAAAGTAAATGCATCAAGCAAACACATGCAGGATGATTTGGGTCATCAGTGGACTGCTCTAGAGATTATTTGTTTTGCTTCAGTCAAGACAAACTGTAGCTGTACTTGGTATCCACTCCAGGTACAGTCTAATATAAGCATGAGCGAGCTAAATTAAACAAGTAAGACAGGCTTTTCATCCCTGAAAGGAAAGTAAAACATCATTGTTGTCAAATCCTTTCAGTCGCTAATGAGATAAAAATGCTTTACTGTTCCTCTTTAAATACATGGGATTAGGCTGATTTAAAACTCTTAGGATGTTTATATGATCATTCTATTTCAAGGTGTGTCTTAATGGCACACTGCTCACTAAAATATTGTTGAAGATACACTGTTACATGTCTTAGGACAAAAGATCTTTAAAGCTGGACAAGCACTGCAGAAACAGATACATTTAATCTTTTTGTCACCTTACAAGTGTGGTCCTTTAAAGAGCATTGCCATAAAAGTCCTGTGTTACTTCATTTATAGTCGGCTATAGCGTATGTCTGAAGCTCTCTTCTGGTACATCAAGTTGCTAGTTGAACACTGTCCATGCACAACCCAGAGAGGGCTGTGTGCTCTGATGCAACTCTCTTGGCTTCACTTCATGTAAATTCAAAACTTAAATCTGATATATATGACTTTTAGAAAATTTATTTTAAGTTATGGCAGAGGTTATTATTCTTTTGGCTACAGTATTTTAAGTTTCAAAAACTCTCAAAGGTACAGGAGACAGGAGTATGTATCTAATACCACAAAACAGCCTAAATTTCCCCCAGACACCACCATCTTCTCAGGCCAGAATCATTAAAGGACCTGTAAGAAGAACCTGAAAGAGGATAAAGGGACAAAGGAAGTCTATACTAGGGAAAGAGTCCCTCTTGGAAAAAGTACGACAGCTTTGTAGACACACAAATGTTTACAGGAATCACTTGGAAAGATATCTAGAATTCTACAGAATACTGCTCTCATTGCCACTGCTTTCTTAAACCACATTTTATTTCAGTACCTATCAAGATGACTCGACAACGTGCACTTGCAGCCCAAAAAGCTAATCATATCCTGGGCTGCGTCAAAAGCAGCGTGGCCAGCAGGTTGAGGACATGGTTTTGACCCTCTACCCCACGTCAAGTGCTGTGCCCATGCCTGGGGCCCCTAGCACAGGAAAGACATGGACCTGTTGGAACAAGGCCTGAGAAGGGCCACAAAGATGATCAGAGGGATGGAGCATCTCTCCTACAAGGTCAGGCTCAGGCTCGTTCAGCTGGAGAAGAGAAGGCTACAGGGATATTTGATCGTAGCCTTTCAGTACTTGCAGGGGGCTTGTAAGAAAGATGGGGTCAAACTTCTTAGCGGGGCCTGTGGCGGTAGGACAAGAGGCAATGTTTTTAAACTAAAAGAGAGCAGATTTAGACTAGATACAAGGACGAATTTTTTTACAATGATGGTGTTGAAACACTGGAATATCTACAACAGAGAGACTNCATGCCTGGGGCCCCTAGCACAGGAAAGACATGGACCTGTTGGAACAAGGCCTGAGAAGGGCCACAAAGATGATCAGAGGGATGGAGCATCTCTCCTACAAGGTCAGGCTCAGGCTCGTTCAGCTGGAGAAGAGAAGGCTACAGGGATATTTGATCGTAGCCTTTCAGTACTTGCAGGGGGCTTGTAAGAAAGATGGGGTCAAACTTCTTAGCGGGGCCTGTGGCGGTAGGACAAGAGGCAATGTTTTTAAACTAAAAGAGAGCAGATTTAGACTAGATACAAGGACGAATTTTTTTACAATGATGGTGTTGAAACACTGGAATATCTACAACAGAGAGACTGTAGATGCCCCATTCCTGAAAACATTCAAGGCTGACTTGGATTGGGCTTCGAGCAATCTGGTCTATTAGAAGGTGTGACAGGGGTATGATTGGAACTAGATGGCCTTTAAAGGTCCCTTCTTACCCAAACCATTCTATGACTAAGTTTCTCAATACAGAAAAGCTATTGTCTCTTTGACTCTTCATGGTCATTCTGCTCCTTGAGACAAAGAAGGTTACACTGCGCAGTCACTGGCACAGATTTGGCTAGGGCCAGTTAGTGCTCTCTCATACAACTACTGTGCATATGCTGAGAAGCAGTATGGACCAAGGCCCATTCCTAAAGCACTCTTGGTGTGCTTTCTTCCTTTGAAGTACAGGGGAGTTTAATGCCACAGATACAGGCTGATCTTTGCCTGTTGCCATTGCTGCCCAAGAACATTCCCAGATGCCTGCAGTTTACTGTCACAGACAAAGCTGATGAAAATTTGATGAAACCCTTAAATCTATGGCAAGTAAATTTCATCAGGTTAGATTGGTAAATTTAATCTGTAGTGGACATTATAAAAAAGAAATCTTGAGTTTAGAATGTCATATGGTCCAGCCACGCTACAGAATTAGTTACCATTTGAGTCTTCTAGACACAGAGACATAACTGATAAACCAAGCATGAATTGAACAGATCTGACAGCATTTATTGTCACTGAACTACAAGGTAATTATCTTGGGTAACTTTTCATTGCACAAGTTAAGGCAGCACATCTTGGCACATCCCTGCTATTCCACAGTCTGCCATTTAAAAGAAAGACCTACCAGGACCATTGCAGGTTAATGACACGTTTATAGGAAAGACCCCATGGTTTTTCCTCCCCTGCCCTTCCTTTCTCCTTTCCTTCTCTGTTGAGATTTCTGTGTTTTTCAATTCACTAATGGACCATTATTCAGGGTATAGAAAAAGGAGGATATCATGGTTTTTCATAAGGATGGAATATTATTTTGTTGTTTTGGCAATGGAAACAATTACCTTCCTCACCTGGTGACAGCATGATATGTCTGCAAGAAATACAGTGGCTGGAGAAATCCTGCATACAGCATTCAGTTTAACATAGAAGCTGTTATGCTGGATGCACTGCTGCCACCTTCTCTACCAGGAAGGAAGATTTCTCTTTTAAGGGTAGAGCTAGGAAAAAAAGGGGGGAAAAGCATCCTCTTGCTGGATAACTGCAGAGGAAAAGCCATCTAATCTTCAGGGAGCTTATGTTTTCAGGGTAGGGCATGGAAATCAAATATATTGCAAACACTTCCAGTCCAACACCTGCATGATGGAAACAAGACTTTGTGGTCCAGCTGCCATCTGGGGAAATGATGACACCATCTCCCTCTGATTTCAAAGAAAGCGGAATCTTAGTATATGCAGGCAGAATTTTAAGCTGATTATTCTCTGACCTCCGCTGAGTCTTTGCATTTTTAATATAGCTTTAGTTTGGTTTTGTGAAGCACAGATGACTTAGCAAGCATTTTCAGCTCTTGGCTTTATTACTCTGAACATCTAATAACCTAAACATTCATCTCTGTTTACTTTAGCAGACATCTATTCTTATTCATAGGATTTTGTGTATATCTAAGTAGATGTGGCCTGCAAGTGTCACACTGAATTCAGGAAAAAGCTTCATGGATCAAAGAGCACCTCAGAGCCAATTGCTTCCTATCCCACAATTAAATCTGTGTGAAAACCCAAGTCATTCTTTGAATTAACAGAACAGTATTTTGTGGATGTACTGAATGAGACAAGGAAAGGGCAGTCAGTCATGCAGGACAACACATTATACATTTAATTGAGCATTGGCAGCTTTTCAAAGGCATCATCACCCACAGACATGCCTGTATGGTTGGGAAAGTGCACAGGGAGAGTGCTGCTACCAGGATCCAGCAATGCTTGCAGGGATGAGTGGAGAAAAGGTGTGTCCATACCCAGGGAGACTCCCTGCCCAAAGGCTACTTGCAGGGATATTACTGCACAAAGCTGTAACATATGACCCTATTTCTGTATCACAATTAAAGTTTTAAACCCAAACATTTGAAAATTATACACCAACAGAGGATGTCAAGTTGCTTAATTATGGAAAGGGCCTTTTTCCTAATGTTGTACAACTAGAAAATACTCATCAAGCTTTGAATGTAGAGCTACACACTGCCCTCCCTGCCTGCTTGCAGCAGCACCACAGACCAGTGCCACCACTAGCCCCATTCCTGAGGCATCTTCATGGAGTGTTCATTACAAGCAAAATTTTTTACCTCTGTTTAGCTTCAACCTTCTAGCAGATGCAAGATAAGTTTGACAAAGAAGAAAGACACATCACTGAGGAAAAAAAGGAAGCAGTTTTGTCTGCTCAGACAGCAAGATATTAATCTGGAGAAAGAAAAAGGAAGTTGCGGTGTTCAACCTTGCCTAGTGTTCAGTGATGTCTGTAGAAACAGGAACCTCCTGCAGCTGTTTACAGGTACTTTTTTGCCTGTCTCCAACAGATTTCACTGTAAATGAGTTTCTTCCTTCTGTCAGTTCAAATAGAAAGGTCTAAATAGTAAAAGATAGGGTCAGTCTAGCCTGGTGTTTTGTAGAGGTGAAGGCATTAACTAAAAACAGAACTTCAGTGAAGACCAGATAGATTTTCTTTCCTGCAACTGCTTTTCAGAGTTGATGGGTGGCTCAAAGTTTTCCTGTTGGTGAGCTTTTCAGGACAAAATCATCTCTGACAAATTGCTGGCTGTTGCAGTTAAATATTGGGGGCTTTTAATTAAATAAACCAAAACTTTGTTGCAGAGGGGATTATTCAAAACAGTTCTGGTGTCACTGAAGGGTTGCCAGCAGGCCACACAACTTGGGAAGCAATAGCTGCTGCAGCTAATCGGGCTGTTTGAGCGCCAGGAAAGAGGGCAGGCTGTGAGCACTGGGACAGCAGTAATGAGGTGGCTGGCTCTGCCAGCCAAGGTCAGCTTACTGGAGGCATCAGAGACCAGAGAGCTTCTGATGATTTAAAAGGGCTGGAAGATAAAATGTATTATTGTGACTACTTCATGTGTTGCACTGGTTCCAGGGAACTGTCAGCTTCAATTTGTTCCTCCCATTGAAAAGAAGAAAGATGCTCACATACTTCTGCTCTAATCCATCATTTCTTTTGTGCTGGTTGGGAAGTAAAAATTACAGGATACCCTTTTAACATAAAAAGACATAAGAAAAAGATAACTTTCGAGAAAAAAAAGCCAGTTACTTCTTGTATCATGCTTAGAGGACTCACATCTTCCTGAGGCCACCTGGTGCAGTCTGGATGCAAAGACCAAGGCAACATCTGTACTTATGCCTGCCAAAAAGCAATTCAAGAGCACAAAGGAACCTGCCTTCTCCACACTTCCCAGATCCTGCAGGGCAGTGTGTACCGGGACCAGCTTTTTGATCACAGCCGGGATATACCCAGTTCCTGGAGCCTCGCTGCAGCTCCCTAATTAACCTGGATATGTTTGGGGAGGGGGGGATCCTCTTTCTTCCCAACAGCACCAGACCCAGCAGCAAAGGTACTTCAAAGCTAGAACTGAAGAGCAAAAACTCCGGGGATTGAATCCAAATCCCCTGGATGCAGACCTGTAGTGAAAGGGGAAGTGATAATGGCTTTAAACTACAAAAGGGCAGATTTGGGCTGATATAAGAACTTTTTTTACCATGAAGGTGGTGAAACACTGGCACATGTTGCCCAGAAAGGTGGTAGATACCCCATGCCTGCAAATATTCAAAGGTCAGGTTGGACAGGTCTCTGAGCAACCTGATCTAGTTGAAGATGTTCCTGCTTATTGCAGGGGTGTTGGACTAGGTGGCCTTCAAAGGTTCCTTCCAGCCTAAACCATTCTATGATGCTATGAAAGCTGAGATAAAATTGCTACCCACTTGCTGTAAAATAAGAGCTCAAGGTGTCCCAGAAAGCAAACCAGGTTTTAGCATGGCAGCTGTCCCTAGGTTGCTAAACAGGGGGAAAGCCCACTCCCAGAGAGGATTGCCTCGTACCTGCTGCTCTGTTTCCCCTTGAAATGCTTGCCTGGAGCAGGAGCCAGAGTACCAACTTTGCAAGATGGGACAGGACAGGATTAAGCCAGCCCTTGGCCAGCCACACAGCCCACTTGAGGGGCAGATAAGCAAGGCCATGAGCAGCATTTGCACTGAGGAGCAGAAATAGAGCCATGGAACAGCTGTGACCAGGAAAATGCACAGTTTCTGCTTTGATTTGAGGTATGTAGGGAAAGATGTCGTGGAACTCAAAGTGAATTGGCTGCCCAGCCTTAGCTAAGCCATTCCTGACATTAAGCAGAAAGATATAATGTGATCCAGTTTATTTCATCCAGGGTTGGCTTCCGCTGCCACTCTCCTTCCCGCTCTCTCACACGGAGTTGGCAAAACCCATCTTGCCATTCCTCCTCCAGCTACCTGGCTCCTCTGCTCACCGACAGCCCTCTTGCCTTTGCTCTGGTATATTGTCTGAAGGACAGCATGGAAAACAAAGATGTTTGCAACTTAAATTCTCATTGACACTGTTACGCTTCCAAAGTGGAGCCACCATGGTTTGTAAAGCCCCCCAGAGTAAAATCACTTCTGCTGTCAAAAGACTTCACGTTTTACCTTACATTCAGTGAGCCCAGTTCTTTCTCTCTGCCTTCTAAAAGGGCAAGCACATCTTGGAGTCAGTGACACAATTTGTGCAAAACTGGCAGGGGGAAAAAATTGTCAGTGTGTGTTCTTGCTGGGTAATTTTGAAAATCTCTTAATAAGAAACTTTGTTAACACCCTCCCTGCTAGAAAAGCAACAAACACTGAAAGCTGAGTGTACACAGCAATAACCTCCAAGCTCTTGCTAGGTGAGAAAACAACCATTTTTTCCCCGATTTTGTTAATAGAGTAATACAGGAACCACACAAGCTTGAAAGTGATGTGACAGGTCCCTATTTGAGACTAATTCACATCCTGGTCCTCTCTAACAAGCCCTTGCCAGGAGCGTGCATTCAGGCATCACTCTCCTCACTTCCTTGCCCGTCTGCTTTCA
Source organism: Campylorhamphus procurvoides (assembly GCA_013396655.1). NCBI lineage: Eukaryota > Metazoa > Chordata > Aves > Passeriformes > Dendrocolaptidae > Campylorhamphus > Campylorhamphus procurvoides. The sequence goes on along the minus strand of WBMV01008407.1, from coordinate 1,129,362 downwards.
GCTGACACTCTGTGCTGGCTGAATGGCCACAGACACAAGCTGTCTATCTCCTTGCTGTTTGCAGCCTAGCTTGCCTGATGAAAACTACCCAAGTTAAGCGGGTTGTCTGGGAGCAGCTTCTCAGTACCACATGTATAGCATGAGGAGAAAAAAAAAAACCTCAGACCAGCCATCCCTTTTTTGGAAAAAGCCAGTGCTGCCTTTAGTTCCCACTCCCACTTCTTCCCAGTGGAGAAGCAAGGCAGCTTTGCCCAGAATCGGACCTTTTCCAGCAATGTGCTTTGCCTGGAAGTTACCTTTCTGCCTGTTCAGACTTAAAAATGCAAAAGAGCAAAAAGCAACCCTGTGTGGCCCGTAAACATGGTGCTGTAAGTTTTGAGGCCGTCCTGCATACCACTCTTACCATTAAGTATTTATTCTGTGATACAGGTGAATAAAATGGTCATGAGCCTTGAGAGCGTAAGAGAAGTAAAGCACCTTTCTCACTTACAGATGCTTCTTCACAAGCCACACACTTCTCCCCTTACACATTCCCAAGCATCTAAAAATATTAATTCTGCTGAATTAATGGAATAGATTAGAGAAAAACCTCTAAGATGCCACTGTACTGTCATTCTGGAGAGTAGAGACATGGAAAAGCTAAGCACTCTGCTTCTTACGCAGGATTCTGGAAAAAAATTGAACATGCTGTTTCTTAAAAACAAAAAGAAATAAAACCTCCAGAACCCACACCTTGTCAAAGAAGTGTTGCTCAAATGCCAAAAGTTAAACCAGCATGAGGCTATGGATGCTGTGATTTTAAAAGTCCACATTGCACAAGTGCTTATCTGCACTTGCAAGCAGCACAGACACCATCTTATGTGACTGTCCTAGTGCTTTAGTTACCAGCTGAGAAAATGCTGGATTTACGGTTAAAAAGATAAACTTTGCCTTTAGCCTCCCACTGTAGAACATATATACCCACCCACACTTACTTAAATGTGGAACAATCTGTCACATTTGCCCATTATGGTTATAAAGAAGGGCTCCTAATCCATCCCAGTGGCCACTTTCCTGAGTCTGGCCACAATAAACCTGATCACATTGTATCTCTTCCCAGTGTGTGAAAACCCCAAAGACAACTGGACAGCCAGAACAGAAATTTTCCAGCAAAGACACCGTTCCTCTTCTCTCCTTCCTCAAGCTCCCTGTTTGGGTATGCTGCTGCTTTTGTTTATGCAGGAGAGGGATGCTTGTGAAACCTAATTAGCCACTGGAGAAGATGAAGATAATGTTTCTGTTTGGGAGTGCGTTCCCTGCCCCGGGCTCCAGCTGCGTGACAGCAGCTCAAACACGGTAATTAAGATGAGCGTGGCTGAATGCACGGCCAGATTAATGAATGCTGAAACTACACTAGCAAAACACTCAGCTCTTCGGGGGCAGATGGTTGAAAGGGTGCAAAGGCAGAATGGCCACAAGCGCACAGTTTCCAGAAAGCTTTTTGAAACTCTGAATGAGAGACAGCAAAATGCTCGGTTAACATAGCAATAGAAAGACCAGTCACAGGATTAGGATGACCTTTTGTAACCAGGGCATTCAAAGGTAAACTGAAGAGCAATGCCAGTGTGTAATGTGTTTGCATCAGTCCTTGGGAATGAGCCAGAGACAGAAAAGGGACCTTAAGAGGGTCTAAGCTCTCCTCCAACCGGTAATACCATAAAAGCTCACTGGAAATAGAAAAGACCTAAGGAAACGCTGAGACTTTTTTATGGAAACAAGGTTAAGCACTTCCATGCGCTGCGAGAAAACACGAAACCCGTTTCACGTCCCTCAGCGAGCACTCACAACCAAGATTTTCTTCACATTCACAGCCTAAAGCCACGCACAGGGAGCCCCACAGAAGTCCCCCTGCCCTCCTGAGAACCCTGCTGCCGCCAGATGAGCAGGGTCGGGAGCCGCTCCTGTGACAGCGGTTCTTCAGCCCCGCAGCCCTCGCGCTCCGCTCAGCCACGTCCACGCTCGGCACGGGCGGCGTCCCTTCCTTCCCACGCGGGTTCCTGGACCCCCACCCGTGTCGGAGCCCGGCCGGGTACCTGTTGCTGCCGGCGGTGCTCACAGCCCGCTCCGGGACGCCGCTCGCCCGCCGCCCAGCGCTCCTCGGGCACCGCGGTGCCCCATCCCGGGCGGCAGCGTCCGCAGCCGCAAAGCTAATAACAGCAAATAATAACGCCTTCTTCAAACAAAAGAAATAGCTCAAAGTTTTAAAATAACAAAAACCGAGGAGGAGCGCGGACAGCCCGCCGTCAGTGGCAGCGCACCGCCACTCTGCCAGCGAGTGCAGGCGCTGCCGGCTTTTCCTTGCGGGGCTGCCGGAGAGAGGAGGAGGAGGCGGAGGAGGAGGAGGAGGAGGAGGAGGCGGTGCTGCTGCGCGGCCGCGGCGCGCCCCCCGGGCGGTGCGGAGGTGCGGTGCGGGGCAGGGCAGGGCAGGGCAGGGCGGAGGGCCGCGGAGCCTCCTGTGGGGTCGCCCCGGCGGGGGTGGAGCTCCCGCTGGCGCCGCACCTTGTTGGGAGCGGCGGCGATGGTGGTGGGGCTCTTCCATTTTTCCATTCGGTGCGCCTGGCCTCTCGGGAGGTTTGTCCCAAAGGTAGGACAGCCGCAAAATGCCTCTGGTCCTTCACCACCGTGGAATGGTGCAGGGATCGGGCTGGCGCCGCATCCCTGCCCCGTCGGCCACTCGCTATAGCCTCCGTTGCCTTCAGCAGTGTGTGTGTGTGTGTGTGTGTGTGTAAAAGCTCTAAATCTGGATACTGGGCGGGCTGAAGACAGCAGTTAAAGGCGAATATAAATGAAAGAACATTGCAATGAATGGACCTTACGTTTCTTCCGTTGAGGATCTTTCCTCTGTTACCCAGAGGAAAAAAAAAAGGCAGGAATACCACGTTTCTCCGGAGACTGTGGGGTATTTGCTTCAGATTCAGTCTTCCTTCCAAAATGTATAGACCTATTTACTATAAATACATCTCTCCACAGAGGTAAGAATTATGTATATATTTATTGCTGCCCTTAGGACTTCTTAATTTCTCTTTTGTGACTTTTTTCCACACTGGACTTTGCATCAACCAACAGAAGTACCAAACACCCATGTTATATTTTCTATACTATTTGCTGTTTCTCTGCCAACATTTAAAGCTGTTGCAGGGTCCCAGGGTCCTTCAACAAGCTCTCCCTTGTGCCTCTTAGACAGCTGGAAGTGCCTTTGTTATACGCCTGTATCTTTCCCTATTTGGGTCAGGATAGGTAGACTCGCCCTTTCAAATGCAAATGTTTGCCATGGAATACACAGGCCTGTCATACAGAGGACGATACTATATGAAGAAGTTAAGGAAATGACAAGAAGGACAGGTTCTCACAGAGCATTGTGCATGGGGAAAAGAAAAGAAACCAAAAACACAAAACCCCAAACTATCCCTGATTAAAAAATTTAAGCTGCCGATTCCAGCTGACCCATCATCTTGAATGATTTTCTTCAGTAATAATTAGCATGTGTTATTTATATTGTATGATGAAAATAAACAGCACCCTGTAGCCTTAAAAAGTATAAATGAGAGAAAATTACTCCAGACTCAGTAAAAGCAGGAAAGGATGCTCTTCACACTGGTGTGCAGACCTCTGGGGCCTACAGGCATTTTCCAAGGTTTCTGAGTTCAGATGGGCTCTACAGGAGTCACGGCTGTGGCATTTCCAGAGGCATCCACTTCTCCACTAGAAAAAGTGTAGGGGCTGCTGCCAACACAAAGCCACTGCTGTAGCTCCAAGGCAGAATTTTAAGGGTGACCTTTCTATGTCTCTGACTGAACCAACTCTTCCCCCATTTCATATGTGTCACACAGGATGTGAACTCTGAGGCCAAGGCAGAGAAGTTGCTTTCTGGAAAAAGCAGCTGTGCATTTTGGGCTATGGAATGCCAGCGGAAGAGGAGAAGAAATATTTGTGGCAATGCTGAAAGCTATAAATGTCTCATCATGCATACTTAATATGCATTTGAGTCCATTTCAGCCTTTTAGGGGATGGCAGCTCTCACTGTGGAAGCCTGGTTGATTTGTTAAAGGTTTACAGTGCCATAGACTAATTGCAGCATCTTACTTTAACCTTGAGGTTTCTACAGTTCGGGGCAATTGTTACAAATTCCCTCTGGCCCTTTTGGTCTTATCTTGTAGAAGATTCTTTGAACTTTCAGTTGCAGATGCAAATACCTCATTCATTTTGCAGCCCACTCTTTCAAGGAAATATCCTCTACCTATGCAAATACATGTGCTAGGGATGTGTGAGCTGTTTCTCTTGGTTTCTCAATACAGTTTTGCATAGCAAACATGGAAAGCTAATCTCCTCTCCATCACCCCAAACCCTACATGCATTCCCACTTCCCTGCTCCCAGTGCTATAGCTTGTTGAAACAGCTGGGAGACAGAGTAGGTTTACAGATGCTCTAGATAAAATCTTTGCCCCACTTAGACCTTCTGGACATGTATTCATCCTGACACACATGCTTTTGAAAAGCTCGGGTCAGTCATTCCACGTGTGTCTTGTTTTGCTAATTCAGTGGAAATTGCCAGAGAGCTCTGTCTCCCTCCATCATCAAGCAGGAACTGAAGCTGCCATTGTATTGTGCTTGTGATCATGCTACTACTCCTATAAATTATTCACAGTATTGCAGTGTAATCTTCTGTTATGTTAAAAATAGGTCATCATGACTGTCCCCAGTGAAATTTCTAAGTGACAACAGCTGATTCTAGCTTTGTCTCCAGAAAATAGTGACCTTTTCAAAGCAGTAATTGCCAATTATGCTGCACTTCCATCTCCCTGCCAGCTCCAGTGCACCTTCACAAACACTAATTCCCAGCAATGGTAACCCCATATTATACTTGAGACAACTAAGCCAGAGCTACTAAATGACCTGCTGAGCTTTGCCATAGCACTTTACTTTCTATTAACCTTTGCTTTCAGGCCAAAAAGTAACTCAGGATTATCAGAGGAGAGATTATAGTATGAGAATATCTAAATGGTCTGCTCTTCCCAGGCACCCAGAAGGCTTCTTGAAAGGGCTGAGCAGGATTTTCTGGCTGATATGCATCAGTTACACGTTGCTCTGGGGGGTGGATATAACAAGAAGTACTTCACTTTTCCCATGGACACACAGGTTCCAGCCCTTTGAATCAACATAGCAGAAGCTTTCAGATCTGTTGCAGACCTGTCTAGAGGAAGCTAGAAAGGGGAGCAGGACCCAGTAGTCTGGACAGAGGTCTGAGGGAAACCCTCTTTCCCCATAAAACACTCTGCAGAAGGACTCTGTGTGGACCCAGTTGAAAATGTGGAATATTGTTGCAATTTCCCTGCTTGCTGTGGGGATGTTTGTCTGTTATGCAGATACAAAGATGTAGCTCAGCCCTGGGTGACTTCGTTCACCTTAAAGCAAGGGCTGATGGTGGGTAGTAATGCTCAGAAGACCATTCAGACAGGAATTCACATGGAGATCTCTCACTAGCATGTTTGGACCACCAAGAGGCCAAAGGAGGTGGGGAGATGGTTGGGCAAACCACAGCTTTGACCTTTGGGTGTCTAAGGTCAATCAGGCCTGACTAAGCCTTTAAGGAAGATAATTCATGTATTTTTCAGTTGTAACTTGTCTGTCCTGTGTTTCTGTGTATCTCCCATCCTCAGAAGGGATGTACAAGGCATCTTCATATTGCTGATGGACATCCCACAGGACATCTCCAGTAGGTATCACACCAGGCAAGCCTTCTATGGGAACATGGGGTGCAAACCTAACTGCTCTTACCTGGGCACCCAGGTGCAAAAACAGAGGGGAATGATCATGTTTGAGAGTGGGGTATATGGCAGGTGCTGGGAATATCACTTGGAAAACCTTTTAGGGGAGAGGTAAGAGACAAGAACCTGACAACTGCTATGAGCAATCAGGGCAAGATGTGAGCTTTAACTTGCTGATCATACACAAGTTTGCCATTACTCTTTCCAACTAAACATATTAAAGTGTTGCCACAGTTCTCCTACTAAACCCTGCCATGCTGCTCTTTGTTCTGGTTTTCATATCTTCTCTGCCAGCCGAGCTTGCCCAGTACATTTAGCTTGCATTCCTTGCCATCCTGTAACACTTGCTCTCCTACTAAAAGAGTTTGCCACCCACTTGTTTTTCACTGCTGACATCCTCTAACCACTGTGCAACTATTTCCCCCTTTTTACTTCCCAGTACTATGTTGCTGCACCACCCTCAAGTTCCTCATTTCTCATGATGTTGCTTTTGCAAAGTTTTCCACCTGCTGCTCCAGGGCACTTTGTGGGAAAAAGTTACTAGTGCTGGTCTTCTGCAGTGATTCAGGAACAAATTCAACCTTCTGGGACTTCTGGCCAGATGCTCAGCACAGCTGGATCTTTGGGAATGACCAAAGTATAATGCAGTGGTTGTATCCTGAAGCATGGTAGTCAGGACACACTTAGTATACTAAGGAACAGCTATGGATGTGGAAGGAGAGGGCTTGGGACAGAAATGGGAGTCATCTTAATCTTTTGCTGTACTGCAAGAGATAACACTTTACATAGGTAATCCTTATTTTATCTCTTCTTTATCTGACCTTGCTGCATTTGTGGTGGTCTGAGATAGCTGCCTTCTGATCAAGGATACTTCCTACCGATGGCCTGTGACTCCGGCAGCATTTGAAGTTCAGGAAGGAGTAGGCACAAGCATACACCCTACCTGCCCTCACATATATAACTTGAGGGAGCAGGACGAAGGAGCCACCAATTGCATCTTTTTCCCCCAGAACCTTTTCAAAATCGTCCCCAATGCCTCTTCTGGGCAGGTTTTGGGTGGCAATGTTCATGCAGGGTTGGAGGGAGAAACACATTCCAGTTCAGCAGGCTGCTTAGCAACCAGGGCTGGCTGAGCACTCTTAAGTGCACACCAAGTGTGTGGATGGCATGTCTAGTACTGCAGCTCTAGCCTTATTTTTTTCCTCTCTCTTATTTTTGAAGAGCATTCCTTGTTTTCTAGTTGAGGCACATGAAAAACTGCTGGCAACTAATTTCTGCTTTCCTGGACAGCTGGAAATCAGCTATGCTATGTGATGATCAAAGCTACACAAGAGATCAGAGATCTGAAGAGACAGTATGACACTCTCAGCCTACTTTCTGGAGGCATGACTGTCAGACAATGTCTTCTATATTATGGGGATGGGCTGGCTTGAAGTCTTGTGGCTGGAGAGCCACAAAACTACCTTCCCCAGAGGAGGGCAGAGAGTGGAATGCAGTGCTTTCCATGGGTCAGCAGCATGTGAGATACCTGCTCAGGGATGCCTGTCCCAGTACAACCAACATGTAGAAGATCCAGAAGGCCCTGTTAGATTATCTCCAGGAACGGATTTGCCTTTGTAGACAAAAAGTCAATATGTTCCTAGCTTCCTCACTGGAATCTTCTTGAGTCATTCAGTAATCTCTTTCCTCTTTCTTGTTTCTTGGCTCTCAAATGCCCACACCTGGTTTCCTGCCATAACCTTCACCTTCCAACATGACAGCAGGCTGAGATTCCCAATGTGTTTGGGATTCTTAAGGTTTGAGGCCATCTCTGCTCATGTAACCAGGCAGTAATGCCTCATGCTGAAACCTTCTGGTTACATCAGGACTGCAGTTAAAATGTGACCCCAGCCCACGTTCACCTCCAGACTTCCCTTGCACCCTCACCTGCACTTGAGAGACAAATTTTGGGCAAGCTCTGAAGCACAGAAGATGAGAAAAAATTTTTTCGTACATATCCAAGAACACTTTGGTTAGCAGTCTCAGATATGGGTGCATCAGCCTCATCCTTGTCCAACCCATGTTATGAAGCAGCAACAGGCCTGGAAGGACCAAGGATCATGAAGGATTGTATTATATGGGACAAGACACTATGGGGCATGTTAACAACCACCAAAGGTATCCTAAGTCCGTGACTGAAAAAGCAAGACAGAAGCACCCAGGACTTGGGCCTGCCTTGCTGTGACCTCTGGCAGCAGCATAGAGACAGGGCCTGCCTTCCTCCTGCTCAGTGATTGTCCCACAGGTCATGGCAAGAAGGGAGAAGTTGCAGGGATGGTGAGCATGGTCTGGGGAAAATGGTGGCCAGGTAGGAGATGGCTGCAAAAGCTGGGGTGGAGGAAAAGGAGCAAATAATGCCAGACAAGTTTAAAAAATAAGTCCCATATAATAATCCTGCAATGATGTACACCTGTGTTCCTGTATGTCCCTAACATGGTGGTTTCATAATAGAAACCCAGAAGGGATCTCTGGGGCAAAGGCTCCAAGCAATTCCCATCCTCAGCTACACTGGTGCAACACCAGACCTGCCCTGAAATCATTACGAGATAGGCAGCAGTGTGGGTGACCCAGTGAGGTCCTTGGTGCAGTCAGAGACCATGCTCGTCTTTCCTTCTCCTGGTCCACAGTTCTGCACAGAGGATTGCGGCTTTGAGAAATGGTTTTCATTCCCTTCCTGCCTCCAGGATACCGCCACTTCCCTCTTTTCCTCATCAGCGCATATTTCTGTGGCTTAAATATAGCAAATATAAAACAAGTGCAGCACACATGAAATGCCATTCGGGGGAGCGCAATGAACATGCTGCCTCTGTAATGTAATGAGCCCCAAGTGCATCTGCCAACTATTTGGACTGAGATTCCAAAGGAGAGCGGGTGATCCGCAGCATGAAGAAGCTCACGACTAAACCCTGAGACCAGTAGCCCCATGGATGTCTTGGAGGGATACAGGTTGCTTGTTGGTCTAGCCTGCCTTCACCTAGAGGTATTTAACTACTCAGAGCAATCCTTTCCTCTAGGAATGGTGAAGGGCAGCTTTTCATACCATGTCACTGGGGCTGTGAGTTTATTTGAATTAAAAAAAATCACAAACAAAAAGTAATGTAAAGCAAATAAATAGTGTTTCTTTAGGGGTGTGGTCTGGCTTTGTGGCTGATATTAAATGACACCAAAGAAACCACGCCAGTTTTTGAACATCTGACCCTGGGTACTATTTTCAGTGCAGTGATTTTTAAGTGATTAATGACAACAACTTGGCACTAATCAGGGGCTGGTGTTGCTGATTAAGCTATAACTCTTCCTTGGCTCACAACAGGCATCAGGAATAGAGTGGGCAGGAAACTCCTCAGAGTGCCAGAAGAGGCAGAGCACATCAAGACCTCCCGAGCTGCTTGCTTTTCAATGGGAATATTTTTAAAAAAGCTACAGACCTCCAACCAACACCAGAGCTGAACTCAGCAGTGCTGTAGTGCTCTGCTCCTCCTGTGGCTCCATTTATCTTTGAGAATATTTTTGTATGAATTCTTTTAAACATTCCCACCCTTCTCAAAAAGAAAAAAGAAGTGCCTCACTTGTTAAATAGATGCTGGGATTGCTAGTGTGGCACTCCTTGCTTGTGTTTTTAGAAGGATCTCAGAAATGCTAGCTAGTTTCAAATCTATCTACAAAATCTCTCTTTTCTCTAAGATATTCAAAAAAGGAAAATCTGTTAGTTCAGTATGAAGTCCAAATCTTTCATTCTGATGTAACCCAAAGTCCTCCAATCATTCAGTTTATAAATTGGACAGATTCTCCACATGCCACTCTAGAATTCAGGGATTCCCTAGAAGAAGCAGGCTATGCTCACGCTGCTCTTTATATTACCAGCATTAAGAAACTGCAGTGACCTCTGGCCTGATGGTGATGTTTGAAACAGAAAAAGATCTTATTTGCTTGCTGCCACCTCTGTTAGTTTCGTGTCATTACTTGGGCCCTGTCCTTACTTTTTCTTCTTCCTACATGAGTGAGAAAACACAGTGAGTGGGACTCCAAAAAATTCAGGAGCTCTCAGCTGGCAAACTGCACTTCTACACAGTCACAACCACCCTTTCAAGACGAACACACTGCCTCCTAAGTCATATACATGTTTACAAAAGAGCCCTTCTACTGCTCTGAGCTACCATGAAGCAAGAAGGACGTGAGCAAAGCTCCATTTATGCCATAGAGCCTGAACACTGGCTAGCCTTGTTAGCCACTGGCATCTTAATCACAAGCTTCAGAGAGCCATAGGGCTAATATGTGAGATTTTCCCTGAGGTCCTGCAGGAGTCCCTTCTGAAAACTTAATGCCTGTGTCAATTACAATATATTCACAGACCTTTTAGCCATCCCACCAAGCCCCCCCAGAGAGGCTGTCCCTCTCTCTTCTGCTGCAGGTGGTTGTGACACCCCTCCAGGAAAGCTCCTGCATCACAACTTGGCTGCTGCTGTACTTGAACCATAGGCACACTCTTCAGGGAACGCCAGGGGGCTTTTCACTCTGGTATTGCACAGCAGGAAGAGAAGATCACTTGCACAAAAGCTCATCACTGAGCATGACTTCCCCTAGGGCTGGGCAGGGGAGTGGGCAGGAAGGCAGGGCTGGCCCGGGAAACAGCCTGGTGTGATGCAAGGAGAGCTGTTGCAAGCCCTTGTGCTATGGGTCCTTCAGAGAGCTCTGAGTTTTTGGTGCAGTTTTGGGTTTTGCTTCCCAGGATGGTCATTTCATCTGGGATTATGGGATTGAGCATTTACTGGGCTGGGCTACTTTGAGTGTCTTTTCCTCTCTGTGGGATGGGTTGTGACTAATTATAGGCAGACTCATGCAATGCTGTGACATGAGCAGTAAAGGCCAGGGGTTTCCCCAAAATACCACTTTATTTTCTCACTCTCTGTAGCTTCCTTTCTTTCTACCTCACTTTTTGTCTTTTCATCTTTTTACCAACCATTTGAACTCTAGGTATCATTTCCAAGCTCTGAGTCTCTGAACTTTCCAATTCCTAGACTATCTGCAGTTAAACCAGAGTAAGGCAATGTCAGCCCTTGGAAGTTATGCAGATTCAAGCCTATTATGCTCAGGATTTCCATAGTGGTTTTGCTTCACCTGTTTTCCAGTTGCCAAAGACACAGAAATACAAGTGACTCTTCACATCATAAGCCCCCGTTTCAAACTATTTCCCTGCTCTTAGATGCCAGATCAAGAACATACTGCTTAAAATTCCGTGACAACATCCCTCACCCCCACAAGCAATACTGAGATATAGGAGAAATCCTGCTATTGGGAAATCTTTCAACTGCCAACTTTTTAGTGCCTCTGTGACATTGTTAAGTGCTTGACTAGTCTTCTCTCTTTCTTTCTCTCTCTCTCTCTCTCTCTCTGACATATGCTCTCAGACTGTTTTCACTCCTCGCATTTTAACTCTGCACTTCCTGACCCGGTTGTTTTGTGCCTGTCACACCCTTGGTACACCAACCACAAGGCTTTGGTTTTAGCATCCAGGCAGGCGGAAGCTCATTTCACAGGCAGCTGAGCTGTGCCTCGAATTATTAAAGGGGTGAAGTTGTTTACACCACCCACTCACGTTGCCCAAGCCACATTTATTTAGTGAATTTAATGATGGGACTGAGCGACAAAAAGCTTGTGTTTCACACAGCTTTGTAAGGACACTATGTAAAAACAGGAGAGGGGAAATGTGTGAAAAGGAAGGCAATTTTGCTTCAGCCTTTGGTGAGATACTTGTTTTGCAAGCTTAGAAGACACTCCAAGCACACCTGATCAGTGGTTTTTCTCTGGTTTATGCATACCTTCCTCTTTTCTCCTTGGGCTGGTTAAATGCCACTTGTTTATTTCATCTGTTTTTTCCCCTTGCTGCTGTTATTATTAGTGATGTAGAAATATTGTCAACAGATATGAACCAAAAATGTTGCCTTCAAGAAACAGAGAAGGAAAACCAAAAAGATCAAATATCTTTAATTAAAAAATAGGGAGAGACCAAAACAGAAAGTGTCTCCCATTTCAATCTTTTTTTTTTTTTTTCCATTTTGGGCCACATGAACTCAAGCTTTCCTGCTTCATATACAGAACATGATGCTCTGTTAAAAATAGCCCTCCAGCTGCCCCGGACAGCTGGAAGTGCTGATGGGCCTGAGCACTGCCGGTGGGTCAGTGTGGGGGCGCCTAGGGTGGTCTTTCACTAACTCCTCTGACCACAAAAAGCTCTCTGCATAACTCGGTGTCTGCACATGGATCACAACCAGAGAGAAGCAGCTGCGAGAAGCAGGTGAGCAGAGCATTAAGTGTAAACAGGAATAAGAAAAAATGCTCCATAAGAGAGCACCCTCTTTTCCTTGACATCCTTGTCCTGCATGCTAAATAAGTCTGATCATGCTCTTGGAGAAAGATGCTTCCATCTGAATTTATAGGCCAAATATCTCACTCCAATCTATCTATCTGGATGAAGCAGACACTGTTGCCTTGGTGATGGGACTTCTCATCCTCTGGGCTGCAGTGAGTACAGCACATGCGTTCTCCGTCTTTGGGAACATGAGATAAGCTGAAAGGACAAGTAGGGCTGGTGGGACCTGTAAACATTTTCAGGACACTGATCCACAGTCTCCCAGCAGTCAGGAAGGAGAAGCTCCCATGACTTGCATACATTGCAAGGCTGCTCATCCTTACAGCAGTCTTCTGGCATATTAGGCACTTGTATGCTGGATAAAAAGTAGCCATGTCAAAATCTTTGGGGTGAAAACACAGGAAAAATGGTATCCCTGTATACCTCTGAGGTAGGCATCTGCTGGAATACCATAATGATATGCACACATGAATATTCTTCAGTCATAATTCTTTTCAAGTTGCATCAGTTTGATGTGCTCTGTGGGGAGGGGTCATACCTGAGGGGTCTCACCAAAGCAGGGCTAGATATAGCACGGAAAGAAACCTGGTCCCATGGGTCACAGAGAAGTTGTGACATGGATGTCCCTGTGTGATGTTTTGACAAGTCACTGCAGTCGTATGCTCAAGAAAAGCATAGTGCCTTGTATTGCTTTAGGGGAAAAGTGGCTTAACCTGAATTGTTGCTGAACAGGCTGTGTCTCAATTTTAAGTCAGCATCCAAGGCTTTATCCTCATTTTCCTCTAACATCTCTAACCTCATTATGTGCAGGCCATGCACATAACCATGTACAGCATCTACCTTTCGTTTCAGCTAAGCCTCAAAGCTGATCCCAAAAACCCCAGAGCTAAAACTCTTTTCTCTCCCATGAAGAACAGACAGGCTTTACAAGAACATGAAGGTATCTGGTGTATTTTTGAAGCATACCTTAAAAGTTTGATGCAGTAACTGTTCTGCTGGGAGCCTTGATGGACAGCAGTGCTGGAGTATATCTGTGTGCCATAACAGCATGTCAGTCCTGCACATGGAAAGGGCCCTGTGCCTCTGAGACTGTGCCATGCACCATCTAAAGTGGGGCTCTGGTCTACTGAACGAGAGCACATACTTTCTTACTGAACACAATGAAAATGATAGCTTTGAATTTTCCCCCCATGCTTTGGAAGCACAGATCAGCTTTGGTCTGAGGGGCAGGTCATGGTTACCCCAGGTACAGCCAGAGGGCACATAAAAGAGGTGGGAAGTGGAGATGTGAAGAGAGATCAGTGTAGAGCAGGTGCATGAAAAGATCTGCAATAAATCACAGCCTCATTTCTACTTTTTCCTGTGCATTGTCAGTTTGGATATGTTGATCACTGCTAATAAGATACTTGGACCCATAAGCTTGCCATGTTTGCTAAGTGCTTGCAAATTCTGTGCATGGATGTGTCTCCTTGACATAGGAGCTCCTGCTATGCCAAGCTCTGGTCCCAGTAGAGGCTGTGCTGGGGGGATGGCATCATGCCTCCATGTCAGCCCTCAGCTCTACTCCCAGAGAAACCAGAGTCTGCCAAGAGAGCTAAACCCTGCCAAAATCTCCCTCCCTCTCTGGGTCTGGGAGCCACAGGAGCCTTCCTGGCTCCTCATCTTAGACAGAGCCAGGGAAAATCCATGCCTGTTTGGCTGAGTGATGAGGAGAAGCCTCCTGCTAGAGGAAGGAATTTCTTTTTAATGAAATGTAACTTCAGAATCTCAGGCACTTAGAGTCACTAAAAATTAAACAATGTTTTCCCCTAAGTAGGTGTTTTGACCAAAGAAAGATACAAAACTAACTGAAGACACTTGCCTTGAATTAACGTAGTGAGTCAGGCCATAAAAGAAATGAAACCTTTTGCTGCCTGTGCTTTCAACAAGCTGAAAGAGTTTCTTTTTGAAACTTTTGCATACTACAGCTGTGCCCTGTTAAACATTGGCCAGGTTGCAGAGGAGAGAGAGTTGCACTTCACCGAACCTACGCATGGTCACTTGCAAAGCCTCTGCAGACCCTTTGAAGGGAGGGAGCACCATGTGAGTGCAAGGCTGCTGTTAGAAAACAAGAGAGTTAGTAAACAAAGTTTCTTTGAGGATGAACATTTTGATGCTTTGAATACCTATTGCAAGAGTCCACCTGATTTTTTGAGAAGGTAGTTCTAGCCTACTTTGTCACACCCAGCTCTGTGACTTGCGATTTCAATGTATAAGGAAAAATTATGCCTATCGGAGCGTAATTAGATGAAAATGGTGGAATTACCAATTATGCTGAAGAAAATACAGAAGTTTTCAAGAAATGTTTTAGTTTGCATGTGGGAAAATATCAGTGCCAGCTTACAGTCTATATCAATGGGAAAATACTTCCCCATTTATCTTTCCCAAAGGAGAATTTTAAACTGTAGTTTTAGAATTATTAAAGGAACTTCTTGTTGATATTTCAAAAAACTTGAAATGCCAGAGGAATTCGAGAGAGCTATGAGTAAATGTTGTGTCACTGATGATGCGATAGCCTGGCAGTGGTCCTGGCCTTTTTATGGAATAGCTGGTGTAAGAGTTATATAAGCAAAATTAAAGGGGATGGAATACAATCTGTGACACTCATTAGGATTTTAGAGAAAATAATTGTATGTGGGCTTTTGTAGGAAATAAGACTTTGTACTTCATGAGATCTTGACAGATGTAACACAGCTAAGAAATCATCGGGGATGCCAGGGATGTCATGAGGACATACAAAGATTGGTTCTTCCCTGTGGAATTGAACTCTTTTCATGTCAGTGACCTGAAAGGGAACTTTAAACAGGGATTGACTGAATATGTAGATGGCACAATGTCTGGGGAAGTGGTAAATCACTCCAAGAGCAGGCTGCTTGAGAAAGTGAGAGGATTCATCTGGCTTTAGGATGGGCATAGCTGGGAGCAAAGGAGATAAGCCACAGTTATGGGATAGTGTTGACTATGTCCTGAGAAATTTGACTCTGAAATACTTGAGGATTATAGAGAAAAATCTGGTGAAGAACAGACCCTCCCATGCTGCTAGGACCTTAAAGGAATCATGCAGATCCTTGAACTAGTCCTGATATATATATATATATAATTGTAAATAAATATATATGTATTTAGAAAGTTTGTGTGAACAGATCATGTAACTTCTGTATTTGTCCCTGGTCTAACAGTTTTGGAGCACTGGGCTCCACGCTGGCATCCACCATGGTTTTAAGAACCATGAAAATGCTTAAAAGATTGAAACTTTCTAAGGACAGTCATTGATAACAGCCTGCTTGGCAAAGGATAACAGTGGTCTGAATACATTCAGTAGATAGTTATATGAGATACTTACATGCACAAGCAATAGTGAGATCTTAGATCTCCCTGGAAAAGAAGGAAAACTAACTCTAAAAAACCAGACCAACCAGCTCTAGAAGAAATAAGATGTAGCTATCTTTAACTGTGACAGCCGCTGAGCATTGGGATGAGTTAAAAAGGTGGACAGAGATCTGCCATAACTGCTTTCCAAATCAATCCAGATGTGGAACATAATAAAAAATAACCCATGCTCTAATAGCTGTGGTCTGCACAGACCTGGGAGTCCAGCACCTGGCAAATGCCTCCATCTGGCCTAAAATCCCTAAGTTTTGGCTGGCGCCTTGGTTTCTGCAGCATGAGCAGGAGGGGGCTGCCCTGTGACCAAAACAGGCACTGCTCCTCCCCACTCAGGTCCCACCCAGCCTGGGGGATCACACTGGGTAGTCCAGGGTCAGCAGCATTCCCAAAATAGCAGCCAAAAAGTTAATGTTTCCCTGCTAACCCGTTCAAGAAGGAGGAGAGGAGGCTGAAGGGGAAGGCCAGCACTGTGCCTGTGTTGTTTGGGCTCTCCGGCTGGCAGGTTTGCGAGCCAACAGACCCTCTGCCTGAGAGAGCAGCTAGGGTGCATTTGTTCCCAGCTACATGTAGGTGAATTGAAAAGGCTGTCACCAGCTCACAGACTTGTAGGATAACTCAAGTGGGAAGGGACCTCAGAGGGTCATCTGTTCCAATCTTCTGCTTCAAGCAGGGTCACGGAGAGGTTTTTAAAACTTTTCTGCTTTTGAAAAGCAGAGCCTTCTCTAGCTATTGCAGGATCAGCCCTGCCAGAAACAACTTAGCTGAGAGGCTGAAAAGGATTTTTTTATGGTGTATCATTCCCTTCAGATAACACAATATATATGTCAAATAACTGCACACATTTCTCTCTTTCCCTCCTACATTTCTGCTTAAGAACATAGGCTAAAGGTTTCAGAAACAGCAATGAAGCCTAAATCCCACTGACTCTTCAGAGCACTTGAGAATGTCCACATCAAGTCAGAGCATGTGGATGATTATCCTGGGGAGCAGCATCCACTTGTGTTGCAGGGAATGCAACAGAGTACTTTCAATGCCAGTTGATTTGCCCAATGGCATCAGGTGTTCTCTGGACTATCAGCACATTTTCCATAATGCAAATGCTCTGCCCTCTCCTTTCTGCAAATCCATTGCCCTTCTGCGTCCAGACTGGGACAGAGTGAGCAGTGGGGGCATATAGACGTGAGAAACGTATTCGAGTACAGACAGTACATCATTGAAACTGCTTTCTTTTCTGAGCTGGTGCCTTTCACTCGGGCTCAGATAACTTGATTTGGCACTATTCACTGCTAAGTTTTCCATACCAACCACAGCTGAGCTTTGTTTAAATGAGGCTTGCTGAAGCTGTGCTGAAAGTGAGTTTAAAGGATCACAGCCTCTGGAGTGGATCCAGGCAGCTCTTTGTGCCTTCAACTCCCTTGGAAACTGTGGAGGGCTGGGGCCGAGAGAAGATTTGCATGAGCGAGTTCTCCCCCAGCCCCTGTTCCAGCGCAAAGGGGAGCAGTGAACAGTAGCAGAAATTAGACACTATGGACCAGATTATTCCTCCTCCTCTGAGTCCTCTTATCTGCATCTCTGCTATTTTTACCTGGTAGCACGCAGTACACATGTAAAAGGTGGCACAGGATGCAAGCAGTGAGGAATCAAGCACAGGCAGAAGCAGTTTTAGGGATAAGAAACTACGACACTGGCTTTGTACCCCGGGTTGTGGCAGTCAGAGAGTAGGATGCTAATTTTGCTCAGATCATTTAAATAGCAAGTCACCTTTAAACCTGTAAAGAGCCCCTGCTACTTTAACGACAGCTGCACCTGTGGTGTTGAATGCACAACCTGCTACTTTGCAAAGTGCAGCCACTGTAGAAAGCTGGTGTCCCCTCAGCTTTCTTCTGCAGTAACTTCCTTGCTGAGGAAGCAAGCTGCTGAACCAGCGTGAAAGTATTTTTATTGTATCTGTGGTGCTTTTGTTCTCCATTCTTTTAGGAGAAAAAGAAAGTCTGGTCACCCTGTGACCTTGGAGCTCATAGACAACTTTAGATTTACTCAGGAAATACCACCCAGGCTAGAAACCGGCCTCTAGTCTGAGTAGAAGGATTAGTTTAATAAAAGATGACTTTACCTTCCCCAAAGGCATCATCTTCTTCTCCAGTTGCAGTCAAATCTTCTTGGGCATGCTGCATCGTGGCAAGGATGCAGCTCAGGGAGCAGCCAGAGCTGAGTGCTTGAACTGGTTCCTACGCTACAGCTCGACTATTTCCTTTCACCAGTTTCCTAAACATTTTGGTGGCAACAGCTTCCGCATCTGCACTCATGAAAAGAGTCCCATTCATACAAACAACGCCTCTTGTTTCTACAGCCTGCCTTTGAGACGAGTTTTGAGGTGGGGTGTCCTCACAGTTGAGAGAGAAGTTGACTTTGAGAGCAGAGGCAGGCAGCACAGGCTCAAAATGCGCCCTGCCCTGTTGCTGAAAGCTGTAGCTGCGCAGCCCGGAGGGTAAGGGTTTTGCATATGAATGTGAATGTTTTCTGGTGGCAGAGGTAGAGCCAGGGAACAACTCACTGTGCTGTGTCTGAAGAGAAACTTGTTGTCACCCTAGGGACAGTGCGACAACAGGAAACCCCCAGGCTATCTCAGTGCCATGTGGTCATGGGACTAATTGTTTATTTAGCACAGCAGCAATGACAGCATGTTCTCACCCACACCGGGGTGAGCCATGGCAATGGACATCTGGACAAACTGGAAAGCCACAGGTGATGGCAGTTGTCCCTAGGGCAGATGCCTTAGCAGGGACATGATTCGCACAGATTTATCCAAGTCGCTGTCTGTGGTACATTACCAAACCTAGGGACCTTCCTGATCAGGTGTACAATAGAAAACATGAAAGTAAAACTCACTGTCTTCCAATAATAGGCATATTATTTGAGTATCTCTGTCACTGCTAATTCAGCATCACTTTGGTCCATTCAGTCACTGTGTTTCCTGAACTTTATAAAGCAAGTTGACTCCTTCATGTCAGGTCTTTTGGTTTATGAGATGACCTTTTCTACTAACTAACTTGCTCTAAACTTGCACAAAAATAGATTTAGCCTTCAGGTGTAGTCTCTGAGCCTCACAAAGCCCTGCTATCTTCATTGGTTCACTCAAGGATATTTCATGTGTATGTCTGTCCACATGCAGCTGTGCGGCCTAACACAGGTAATCCCTCATACCTCTGCTACCAAAAGTTAGAATGTAATGACAGTAAACCTGTACTGAGCTGTGATTACTCAGTCTAGTAATTGCATGTGTCGCCACACCCTTGGAAGTGAGGCTCCCAGCACAGCAGCCGTGTTCACTGCAGCTTCCGGCCCATGAGTCATAAGCAGATATAATGAGCTCATCTCTAGTTATTATATTGGGGGGTTTTAAAGCTCTACCAGTGGGTTTCTGCAAGGCAGTGCACAGCTCGAACTACTCCAGATGGAGAAGACAAGACTAAAGATGGGACAGGTCCATTTGGAGCACCTGGCCTAATCCCGACCCAGGTCATATTCATTAGCAAATCCTATGGCAGCACTTTGATCATCATCGGAAAGTGAAAATCCCCTTCCCAGCTCAAGCACAGCCTTTTTCTCGATGCAGGGTCCCTGGAAAGGGGTGCTGCATCTCCTAGAGCTTGTGGCTTCTGCTCGCTGTCACATGAGGTACCTTGGCTGCTCAACCTTGGAACTGCTGCCTTGCCAGGCATGGGAAGCTGTGTTTTCCTAGGTGGATGTGGTAGAAGCCAAAAGCATCTAGAACTCATTTGCCATGGGGCACTATGGCTGGATGGCCCAATTGTTTCTCTGCCACAGAAGCAAGGCTCCTTGAGGAACTCTGTTCCAACGAGGATCCCCTTGATCTTTAGTTTGCTTTAAAATTACCCTTGGCTAAGTCCCCACAGAGTAAATATGACAGTTTGGACCAATGGGTAAGAGAGAGGACTTGTTTCTGGCCCCACTGGACAGGCCTGGGGAAGTCACTTCTTCAGACTTTCCCCCTCACTCTTTTTCCTGCTCTGCTTATTTGAAGTGATTTCTTCAGGCAAGGACCATGTCTGATTAGATGGTATGTGCTCCCTACCTATTGTGCTCATGGGAGCATCCCTCTGCCTCAGTAAGTCCCTCCTGCCATAGTGCTGAGTAGATGCAGAGGGTCATAAAATGAGAGAAACACCATTGTGGTGTTATGAGGGGAACGAGAGCAAAGGAGGGGATTAGTAAGAAAAAGGAGAGTGGTGTGAGAAGAGAAATAACAAGATGGAGACGTGAAAGCTGCAGAGGAAAAGCATTAATCTGGAGGAAGGGGATGTTGGCACCTCTCCAGATGCTCCCTCTTGGGCGCAGAGCTGGGAACCGCTCATCTTGCAGAGCCTGGTGGGGCCAGCAAGTGAAATGGTTGCTGGAGATGAGGAAAGACAGCCAGAGGATGTATCCTGCCTTAAAGCTTCCAAGCAAAAGCCACTTCCAGCACTGGGCAGCCACTGCCAGATGGTTTCCATGAAACAGCAGGAGGTGGTTGGCAGAAATCTTGAGCCCCTGTAAAGTCAGTGGCTAAACTGCCTTGGGATGCTGTGGAGCACATCAGTCTCTGAGGACAGGGGTGGGCCCGAAGAGGCTCCTGGTCTGCTGAGGAAGAATTTGGGCCTTGATTTGAGTAAGTTGCAAGATGAATGCTACAAATATCAATGTGAATACTCAAACCAGACAGCCTAGCAGGAAGAATAACAGAGAAAATACCCTGCAACAGCAATGCTAACTTTCCTGTGTTGTCCTGCAATTGCAGGTCATTTGTAAATTGAGTGTGGGAAGTTTTAGCCATTTACTGCTTCCTTCAGAAACAAGAAGGAGCAAGCCACACTATCCTGGTTATTGTGGCAACTCCCTTTTGTGCTGCATTTCTCTGGGACTTAAAGTCATTTCCTTACCCACTGTTTTCAGTCAGTCTCTCCGGATGCCTGTTACCTTGACAGCCCTTTTTTCTTTTATTTTCAGGAATTAAAAGGCATCAAAAGCTGTCCTCTCTCCCAAAAACA
Organism: Campylorhamphus procurvoides; assembly: GCA_013396655.1. Classification (NCBI taxonomy): domain Eukaryota; kingdom Metazoa; phylum Chordata; class Aves; order Passeriformes; family Dendrocolaptidae; genus Campylorhamphus; species Campylorhamphus procurvoides. The sequence goes on along the minus strand of WBMV01008407.1, from coordinate 1,108,678 downwards.
ACTGTCACCAGAATGAACACGCCAGTCGGGCTGGTGATGAATGGTAATGACTCAGCCTCCATTGCAGATGCACAAAGAGGAGTTGCTTTGATTGTTCGTCCCTTGACGGCAGCCTCACCTACATTGCTTGCAGCATGTGATGTTCCTCCAGAAAGCTGTCCCCCGGGGGAGCACAGTGCTCTTGCCCTCAAGACAGGATAAGTTAACACAGACAAAACTACTTCACCTCACACAGATGCCCAGGCTCCCCTTCTCCTTGCTCCATCTTTGCCCTTGGGCCAGCATAATTTTGCCCTGGCAGTTTGTGTGCCTGTGTCTTTGCGCCTTACTGATCTCAATCATCCAGCCTAACAAAAAGTCTTCCTCCCTGCTTTGTTTTGTAGCATCTCTGAGGGCTTTTTTCCCCCTCTGTCCCCACAAGAAGTCCCTGACATTAGCTCAGCTGGTCAGAGTGTGGTGCTGATAACACGTGTACAGGCCATTCACTTGAGAGTTGGATTCGGTGATCCTTGTGTGTTCCTTCAAACTCAGAATATTCTGTGAAACAAACAAAGCTATATTGCATCAAAAAGTACTTTTTTTCTTGTTGAGCTTCAAGTTCTAAAACACAGTAACTTTTTGCGTGTTGGCTAATGAAGCCCCACCCCAGAACAAAAAAAGCCCCTAATCAATTTTGTATCCACTTCAGAGCTTTCAGGTACATATTGTTCATATAACCACATCTGATGCTGCTCTCAGAAAAAGCCACCACCCATCCTCTCAGAACCTGTCAGCAGAAGGCAGGGGAGCCCGGGGAAATGTTGAAAACAAGGGCGGATCAAGCAAGAGGAGATAACTTTTAGAGCAGCTTCTTTAAATTACTCCAATCTTACTCTTCTTCCCCTACAACTTACATTATTAGAATTTCTGACCCAGTAGAGAAGTCAAGTGTTCTGACAGTACAGATACAAGACTAAAGGCTAACACATTCCTAATGAAAAAAGGTGACCATTTTCTGCCCTGCTATGCTGGTGCAGTGGAGAGGTGTCTGAAACAGCTTTGCCCGATTTATGCCTCCTCCTGTTCCAGTACAAGAAGGGTTCTGAAGAAACAGAAAGTTGCATGTCAGAGCGGTAGTTAGTCCCCTGCTTTGTTCTGGGGCTATTTTGGGGGTGAAGATTCCATTTTGGGGGGATAATCTATGTGTAAAACAAGGAAGGAAAAGAAGAGGTAAAGGAAGGGTAGACAACCCTGAGGGAGAGACAGTATGAAAGAGAACCTAGGAAAAGGTGGTTGATACTGGTCAGTTTGGGAAAGTGAGTGTTCACATGGGTTTGGAGTACTTGTAGAAGTTTTGCTCTGGATCATTCTGCAGTTTCAGTCCTCCCACAAAATATGTTCCTCAGAAACCTGAAGAATGGAGCTACAATAACTTTTCTAGTTGCTAACTCATTTGCAAGTTACAGGGACTCCAGAGACTTAGATTATGTTTAGACAGTCTGTGTCAGTATCTGACTGAGCTTAGTATAATTTTTTTCTTTCCAACTCTTGAAACTTTTTGCACTATTTTTGCCAAAAATCTAAGCACTTTCTTTCTTTTTTTTTTTTTAAATAAGGATATTCAGTTCCAGAGAAAACTTCGGGGAAAGTCTCCCTTTTACTGTCCAGGAGGAGAGTCAGCAGGCCAGGTCAGTAGAAGACATGACTCACTCCACACAACTTCACAGACCGGAGCCCTGTGAACAAATCTTCACAAGGCTATAAAATACACATCATGTGTTTTGGAGAGCTATAAAAAGAGCGGGCTCCAGGAACTGTTCACCCATCAGAGAGGACAGTGGCTCCTGAGGATCCCTGTACTACATTACACAGTGGAAACAAGGTGAGTATAGGAGCTGACCTCTGGTAAAACTGCACTCTTGTGCCAGGCAGGTTACAGTGCCACTCTGGGAAGTAGCTCAATGCACTTGAACTATGCAAAAGGCATGACGGCTGAAGAACCACAGGGTGCTCCCCCAGCCCAGCTGTTGGCTGCATCCACCTTGGACACCTTGGTTTGGGGGCTTGGGGAGAGGTCTGCACACAGCATTGTACTCAATTCCCCAGTAGACACACACATTGTAGTGAGCAGGAACCACAGCACATGCTGCTGGTGTCCTACTGGTCTCCCTTCATATTCTCCACCACAGCTGTGAGCAGTGAAACCATTGTATGCCCTGGCAGTGAGTTATATTTGTGTTTATTCAGTTGTGTCGCTACAATCTACAATACTTAGCACGCCCCACCAGCCCATCAAAGGTGACTTCAGCTTCTCCTAAGACAGACTTTTTTCATTCCACTAAGCCTATGAAAATAAATCATTACCTTCTCATAGCAAAATATTGTTTCAATTCAAAGGGAGAAAGAAAGCCACCCTGTATGAAACCTCTACAGAATGAGTATAATCTTGAAAACTGTGCTCAGTTGCATAGCTATCAAGTGGTTCATTATCAATAGATAAGAAAATTGTCAAGCATGATTTTGCAGGGCTTAGCCTTGGATCTGGTATTATTCAACATACACTTTAATATCCTAGATGGTATTTAATATCCTACAATGGATATGATCACACTCATTACAATTGCAGATGCCAGGCTTCCCAGGAGTGTACGTATGCTGAAAGACAGAATCAAAATTCAAACTAATAGTGACAAGCTGGAGAAGCAGTCTGGAAACAATTAAATGCAAGAGAGTGAGCTGTGAAGTTCTATGTTCTAGGAAGACTAATCTTCACAAACACAGGCTGAGGAATGGCTGCTTAAGTATCACATTTTCAGAAAGGAGAATGGAGGCAGCTGGGTGGCAGCTTGCCATCAGGTGTGATCAAAGGCAGAGACATAAAGTAATTCAGGCACTGTGTTTGAGGTTAATAAGGCCTCTGCCAAGGCAGGACGTGGTTTTCAGGCATCTCAGTTCAAGGAGGATAAAGACTGTTTGGAGACAGTCCTGAGGGGAGTGACCAGACTGCTCTGAGGGCTAGGAAACAAGAAAATAAGGAAAAGATTGGAGAAACTGGAGAGAGGATGAATACAGGAGGTAAGAGCAGTAGTCAAGCCCTCTTTTTCATCTTTGTGGTGCAAAAGGTGCCATGAACTTAGACAACAGAATGAAGGAAGCAAATTAGGAGGTGGATTAAGTAGCAAATTAGAAGAAACTAGGGAGAAGCAAGTTAGGAAAAAACGCACTTTAAAACAGTCAAGCCATTGAAGCAGCAAAAGAGAGTGCTTGGGTGAGTCAGCACTGAGTGAATCCGAGTGCTGCTTTGACTTACAAAGCATATGTAAATCTTTTGAAGAACAGAGTAGACAAGTAGCTATTGGGAATAATATAAGAATAGTTGATTCTGCCTTAGGGAGGGCAGTGGGAGTAGGGGATCTCTTGAGGTTAGACTCCAATGCTGTTTTGCTACAGCAGCAATTGAGTAATGCAGGATTTCTACTTGTTAGATTTATTTCTCAGTGACACATAGCTGAGTGTTAAATTTTCCCACTGTTTGAGGGGTCCAGCACATTCCAGTGGCTCTTGACTGAGATGGGAATATTTTTGCTGTTTCAACTGATTTCAGTATCCCTGCTATCTTCCTGCGTCTATAAGACATCCTCATGTCTGGTTGCTTTTGCCTTCATTCTTTCTTCTTAGTTATTTTCACACCTCTTCCTCTGTGGTCCAGTGAGGTCATTGTCATCAGCAAAGAACAGATGATGGATTTTTTCATCCTTTGATTATTAAATCCCATGGGTTTCTCTCAGAAGTACTTCAGATTGGTTCCATAAATTGTTAAAGAGAAGCAATTTGCATACCATAATAACATGGAAGCTGATGTTATCCCAAGAATAACCAACAAATATGCTCAATCCTGCTAAGCATCAAAACCTTATGTATTACTAAGGGTTACGCATCAATTATATAATATTTTTATCAATGTCAACAAATTCTAAGATTGACTAAAGGGTTCTATACAATATTCTAATGCCTATGCCAAAGTCACAAGATCTTTCCAATTTTCTCTACCATAGCACTTGTTAATCAAGCAATTTTTCCCCTATAGTGTTGGAGGAAACACAGGGAAGAAATTAATCTCATTGTTCAGCTATTTGTCTTCCATCCCTGGCAAAGGATATCACAAGATGATTCACAGCAATATTTTAGTAATATTCCTTAAAGATATGAATTCCCTGTTTTCCCTTTTAGGTAGACTATTAGAAATGGAGTGAAAGCCCTGAGTCATTTATTTTAGACTCCCAGGTCACACTGTCAAGCAAATGATGTCTGTAGATGAATGCCTTTCCTTCAAATTAATAATTCTGCTTGTAGACTATTCAGTTTAGGGGCCTTTGCTGATCTTCATTGTGCACACCACGTTTCCACTTTCTCCAGCTGCCAGAAGGAGTTCAGGAGTTGGCCTTCCCCCCTGCTCCTCTCTGCTTCTTCCAGCTCCAATCAGCGGTGTTCTTTCTGCTGCTCTGAGGTGGTTCTTGACAGTACTGATCCTGAATGTTTTGAAAGACAACATGGGTTTTTTTTCCTCTGCCAAAGACATTTTTTTGAGACATTCTCCCATATTCCTGCAAACTTTGGGTGAGATGGGCAGCTTTAGTTGTGAGATGGCTTGGACCCTGCCTGGGACAGCTCCCAAAGGAGCAGTTTGACTTAGATTTAGCTGCTTCCATCCCCAGGACACTGCCAAGTCTCAGCATTTCCCCCTTGCCTACAATGCATGCTTTTCGTCAGTCCCTAGAATGCTATAAATTACTGCTTAACAAGATTCTGTGGCTTTCTTGCAGAGCACCACTTAGCAGGGACTGAAAAAATTGCTGCTGCAAATAATATTTCAGGCAGGACTATGAAATTCAGGCAGTGCCTTTGCTTCCAAATGGTGTTACAGAAAGGTTTCCAGCACCATAGGTCCTCTCTGGCAGGCTTTTCTCTGACAAATGTTGAGGAATATGCTTCGTGCAGCTAGCTGGGTGTGCAAGCTGTACATTGTGCCCCTGGGTGGTGGGAAATGTCAGAGACATTGACCTTTATTCTAAGAAAAGGCAAGCCAGACCTGCGGCACTGGCTGGCTGGGGTGTGGCCAGTCACACAGAGACTCTGCAGAACCAAGCAAGAAGACCCCAGACCACAAATCACCACTGGATCAAAAGGCACATGAAGAGCAGGAGCACAGACTGTAAGGGTGTAAAAGTCCAGGGATTCCTTTGTTTGGGATCCCTCCGACCCCATTTTGAGCTGTTACTGTGTCACTTCACCATGATTAAAGTACTTAAAGGAGGCAGACATCTGAGAGTCTGCTATGGGAAACCTAGGACTGAGGAATAAGGGAAATTTGCCCGTGTGAGTCTGGTGTGTGTATGGAATCAAATGGGGGACCCACTGGTTCACTGGAGTTTCTTCTGGCAAAGGGGCTTCAGAGTCAGCTGTTAAAGTCTCAGGCGATGGTAGTGTGACTGCCAGAGAGATTGTCACTCCCATCTGAATGGTCAGATGGAAAGTTTCATTAACACAGACTCTATATCTTCAAGAGCTGGAACAGCCCTGAACCTTGAACGTCCTGTTTTGTAGAAAGGCATCACTTCAGTCTAGCTCACACAGGTAATAGCAAAGACAGTGTGGCATCAGCTTCCCCCTAGGCTGGAAACACAAGCAAGGTAGTTTGGTTTCTAGATCAGTCTTTTCTATGAAACCTTTGCTGATATTCATCCTGACTTAGCTGCTCTCTTCCAGGCCATGTGTTCCTGACACCTAGTACCAAGGTCCCAGGGAATCTGAGCATTTAAGCCTAAACTTAGTGGCAATGACAGCACTCAAGCTTTTGATCCTTCCCCAGTTACTTGTTACAAACCATGCACTGCAGGCGATCATGGCACAGTCTGTTGTATTAAAACGGGAGCATCTTGGGTTTAGAAAAACAAACAATTGGTTCTAAAGGAAGTAGAGGAGAACACTTTTTTTAAGGACAAAAAAAAGTTAAATTGAGAGCAGCCTATTCTGTTTTCTATTTCAGGTAGCTTTTTGAGAACTTGTTCTGAAAAATATCCCTGCTTTGTATTTGCAACCTCTTGGTACATTGGTACCTCTCTGGGATCGAGTTCTCTGAATAATTGCAACAGCAGGATTTACTTCTCCTTTTTCTGAAGCCCTAGAATAAAAGCACAGCTGAGAACGGAACCTGTGGTAAAGGAAATCTCACCGCAAGGCATCCCCACCCTGCCTGCCTTCCTCCTTGAGCAAGTGGTACAGGGCATGCATGGGGGCTGGATGGGCACAGGGCTGCTAATAGCTCTCCTGAAGGCATTCCTTTATTTTTACTCCTATGAAACAGGACAGAAAAGAGGATTTTTAATTTTTTGGGTTTTAGCAGTGTCTCACTTTTTGCAATTTATTGGAGTGACTAGCAGCTCAGAAACAGTGTCATAACCACAGCAGACCTATTTGCCTTTTGTCATCTTGTTTGCTTTTACCTGAAGAGTAACACTTCTCCCTCCCCTTCAAGGAACAGAAGGTCAATAGAAGGGATGAGGATTTGGGACCCCTCAGAAGAAAGTAGGGAAAAGCCACAGCCATCTTTCCATCTTTAAGGAAGAAGTTCTGTCAACTAGATGGACAAACAATGATAGCATTTGTAGAGTATCAGAATGAGGAAATCCCTGCAAACATTTGAATACCTCTGCAATTCTCTACTCCCAAAAGATAGTTTGAGACGGAAAGAGCAGCTTTTCCACCTTTAAATTATGACTTCTGTTGGCCATAGTATCCTGAACAAATTTTACTTGTACAATGTATCTAAAGTCTTCCACTGACTGTAAATGGTGAGGATTTTGGGTCCCTCCTGCTGCATTGCTGCACTGCTGCACTAATACTTAGCTGGCTCAGGAAAAGATCACCACCCACTGCATCAGTGATTCTTCAGCAGCCTTGATTTTGTTAATCAGCCTGTCTTTCATCCTGGCCTTGTTTGCTGAGAGAGCAACTTCAGAGAGAGCGGTACAACACAGAAAAAGTAAAAATAGCAACAAGAGTTTCTGCAAAATGTGGCACTTCATGCAATTATTTTTCTTCCTGTTTGCATCTCCTGAATATTCTTTTTCTAGCAAGTTTAACCCCTGTGTAGAGACCATATACACACACAGAGACATGTTGAAACTAATGTGAGGCTCTCCTAAGCAGCAGTGGACCATGGAGTTAGTTTCTCAAAGTAAACAAAAAATGGCTCAGTATGGTGTTAATGAATTTTATTATTTTACACAACAGGCAATTCAGAAGTAATATTCATGGTTGGTAGAAAATAACACAAGCTGGCCAAAATGAAAACCAGAAACAAACTACCATATCCCTAGCAGGATAGGGACGGCTCTTTCTTAATAGGGCAGAGCAGGGTTGTGATTGATCTAATGACCTCAACACAGGCTTCAAAACTGCAGAAAAGAGAAGAAATTGGTGATAGCAAAGAAGTGATCTACAATGAGTGACAAAGCAGCTAGTGTGGAAGACACATAAGCGTGCCCTACTTTATGTTCTCTGCTACCAAAAAACCTGAAAAAATTTCAGGGGTGGGAGTGGGGGAGAGAGTGTATTTTATCTCAGTTTGACTTCACATTGTGCACCCAGTCCTGGAGTTGTGCAAAGAGATGAAAGCACTCAGGGAGGGTGGCAGGGATGGAGGAGCCTGAGCAAGTACTGTCTTAGTGGATAGCAGCAGGCCCTGCCCAGGATGCAACAGCTCATCTTTGCCATCACCATGGTGCAAGGCAAAGACTTAGGAAGAGACTCTCCCCACCTCTCAGTGGCTATTTGCCTCCTGCCACAGCACCCTTCCCTCCTGCCAGACCCCAGGCTGGTGTGTGACGGGCATGGTACTCCTCCTCCCTACTCCTCTGCATAGTTTGGACAGGGTGGGGCTAAGATGCAAAGTAAAAAAAAAAGAAAAAAGGATTTTTTTTTTTCCCATCACGCATCTTAGCAACAGCACCTACACAAAGATCTAAGTATAAGATTTTTTACCCCCCACCTTTCCAAGCAATTAGCATGCTGAAATATAAGCAGGAAACAGGATGGCGATGTCAAAACCAACATGTAGGAAGACCATTTCCTTTTTGCAAGGGTTTCACAGTGTGGACCAAGCTGGCTGAGAACAATTTCTGAACCTTTCTCCTCCCCGTGGAAAATTGCCTCTGCCACAGATTTGGTAACCATCCAAAACTGCCTGCTTTTGGTGACTGGCACTCTCGTGGTAGCTGAAGCCCAGAAGATCTCACATTTTCAAAGTAAGAAACCCCAGCCCCCATGGACTGCTCTCCAGTGAAACTAGGTTGCTTAAAAACATCTGAGAAAGGTGGAAAAGGAAGGCTGCCTGTTTGAAGTAGATAGGCTGTCTTTTGGAGCAGAGCAGAGAAGAAAGGCAGCTGGTGACATATTCAGTGCAGCATTGGCTCTGTCTGAGCCTTCTTTCATCAGCCAGATTTTAAATTAATCTCAATCTGGTCTCTGAATCTTGCTGGCAACTTTTCTGGTAAATTTAAGACTTAGAAGAGACTAAAGAAAGATGCTAGGCAGACAAGTTTATGTTAGGGATTCCAGGTGTGGCCAGCAGAGCCTGGAAAGCTGTTTGTGAAAATGGAGGCTGCTGTGGGAAATGTGGGGGGATCTCCTCCAGCACCACACACCTCCTGTATGCAGGGTGAACAGGAAAGCCCCCCCAGCTGAAACACAGCCAGGCCTACACAGCTGGCCATGAACCAAACATGGTTACACTCATGAGTTGATATTGCATCTTGAATAAACAATTGAGTTAATCCAAGCCCTTTGGTTTTGCTGGTTTCCTTCCTAAAAGCAAATGATGATGACTTTTTCCTCTTAGCATTCAAGCAATGTTATTTCCACACAGAAAGTTTGCTGTTCCAACCTGCAGCTAATGAACAGAGAAGACAAACTGGGGCATTGCCGTGCAGGGAGGATGTTGCTGCAGGCAGCAGGGAAGCTGGAGGAGGGAAGGAAACCCCTGTGAGCCTCCTCATCTAGGGGCTTAGGAATGGAGATTTCCATAAAATTTTAATTCTTAAATTTTTTCACATTTATTGAGGTTTTCTCTTTGAGTACCTTGTCTGACTGACAGCCTGACTCTTTTTCTTCTCTCCTTGCTCCTTGAGGCTGGGACACTGCCTAGCACCAACTCAGCTAAATACCTCTTCCCAGGCCTCTTCCCACTTGTCCCTGCACTGTGTGGGGACTCATGATTGATTAAAGCAAGGAAAATGGTCTTATTTTTAAGGCTTTAAAGAAATCCCCTCTGATCCCCACTTACTTTAGCAGTTAGGTAAGCAATCCATCACCACTGCGTTTGCAGGCCCAGCTCTGTAAGTCTGCCTGAACATGGATGTTTCCATTTTCAAGGCCAAAAGTAAACTTTTGAGGTAGGCAATAAGCCTACAATTAGGACTTTGGAGTAGATTGCGCTTTAGAAGATACAATAACTTATGGAATGAATCACTGAATTTGAAGTTGCCAGATAATTTTTTTCCTCAAGCAGTCAAGGTCAAGTATAAGAAGAAAGAAACTCAGCGTAGGAGGATCACAAAATATGTTAACAGCGTAACAGCAACAGAAGGACTGACCCAGCCCTGTGAGTTTGTGGGTTTTACTTTCTTAATGGCTTTTCAAGAGTGAAAGAGAGAGAGCTACCACAGAAGCAAAACACTGAGCTTTCAGCCCATGCTTTCCTGTTTCTTCATCTCTCACCTTCAGCTGTAGCCAAGTGACCCTGCCTGGCCCTAGTGATCTTGAACAAGCAGGGGTGAAGAACTCTTGTTTGCCCAAGCCTTCTTTTCTGAGAACAGGGAAAGTGGAGCAAAGCTATGCTGCCCAGGACAGCCTCCATTTGTCAGACCTGATGGTGGGTGAGCTCTCACCCCTCACTTGCTTGCTCCACTACCCAATGAGTTCAGCAAACACACCTGGGATAGGTATGCATGTTCCTCAGTGGCTGGCTTATGCTGTTGGAGAGGATTACTGCAATAGCTGGTGATCTTCCATGATCTAGACCCCAGCCCAGACTGCTCTTTATTAGATGCCCTTTCCCAAGACACACATGACATTAAAATTAGATTTGTTAAAAAAACTCACACTAGCCAGAAGCGAACAGGTCACCGAAACACTCCACTGCACAGGTTTGTCTCTTTGGGGGCAGGAAGAGAGAACAAGGGTTCTATGGTAGATGCCAGTCATGGTGCCTGGCATGCCCCTGGAAAGTACGCTTGTGTAGGATGAACCCAGCTGTGAACCTCAGTGGAGAATGGAATACAGCTCCTTGCAGGCTTACACAGTGCTCATTTAACCTGAATTTAAGGAAAGCCCATTCAGTAAAGCACTTTGTGTAAGAGTAGCAGCCCATCCTGAACACAAGGGTTCTCTTTATCTTCCGTTTCATAGCCAGTGCTCAGAAGATTCAGTAACAGGCATACCCACTGTGGGCACTACCCACTGTCTGTGGATAACATCACCTCCTGATCTACTTGCAGGACAGGCATCACAAGGCAGAGATGGGCACTTCTCTTGCCGAGCTGTGTTTAAGATGATGCTTTCTGTGCTCTACCAGAGAGAGGTTCCCAAGAGCATATAAATATATCATAAGGTGGCAGAATGCTCAATAATTAATTTTCAGCAAGGAGCAGATTTTATTTCAACTAGAATGACATAAAAAGCCTTCAGTCTCCAAGCAAAAAGCTGAGATCATTCAATCTAAAACCTGTTGTAAGAAAGGCTCAGACAACATGACCCAATCACCATGCACTGACATCCTGACTCCGTTTGGCAGCAAATGCAATTTTCTGTGCTATTTGTCAGTAATAGAAGTACAGAATACACCAAGCATCAGATCCCTTTTCAGACCTTTCCTCTTATTTTGCAACTAGGAATGGTCGTCCAGGTCTTTCCAAGTGTCAGAATTGAAGCATCCTAAATGATCATCCCACTCGTTTCCTCTAGCAGTGAGCGCTCTGCTCATATGTGGTGTTGCTCCCTTTTCATATAGTCAACTGGTAACTGGGAAATTGAGTAATTAAAGTGTATTAAGGCAGGAATTGTTGATATACAATATTGTTAATACTTTGCATGTGTTGGGAGCAGCTAAATAATTGCTTTGATTAATTACTCAAATACAAATAGAAGCTCATGAAGGATTCAGTGCCTTGGGACAACTGACTCAAATAACTCTTAACTGGATGCAAATAACTCTTTTTCATCAGCACTTTAGGGAGCAGATGGCAGTGAGGCAGCTCTGCTCATGTCAGGAAGATGCCTACATGCCACAACTAGTTTTAAGAGAACCAACAAGAGACATGAAATTTGCTGAAGACACACAAAACCCTCATGAGCAAAGGAACTGCTACAAAGCTATTTACTCTGAGTACTTTCCTGCATACAAAGGTGTACAGGATTCTGACTGAAAGACTTACAAACCACTTATAGTAGATTTCACTCCTCATTTGTTGTCTTTATTCATTTCACTGCTCAAAACCCAACAGCAGATATATGTCTAGCTCTGTGCAGTGCATTAATGTAGTTTCTTTTGTAACTGGCTTTTTAGTACTTCCACGCTGTTACTTTGTCTGTCATCCCTGGCAAACCCTGCCGAGGCATTAGCTCAGCAGCAGGCTGACAGGGGCAGCCCACACAGCAGCCCTTCCTCGCACAGGCAGCAGCTCTTTGCACCACCCTTCCTCAGCTCTGCCCCACCAGACCAGCTGCCAGCAGTATGTTCAAGGGACAAACCCACTTGTCATCTAAAGGGCTGACAGGCACACAGCAAAGCTGAAATGGCTGTGTAGGCCCCAAATCACAATCTTAAAATGCCAGTAGGAGGTGCACTGTTAAGGTTAAAGCCAGGGACATTTCTCATCAGGTTGGCATTCCCTCACCAATTTATCCAGCAGGTGTGGAAATTAGAGATGGGGAGGTTCTCCTTTTCTGAGAATGCTGTAATTAAAATGTAGTAATAAAGGCCTAACTACTGTGTGACTGTCATCCTGCAGCTGGGCTGCTGCCTCACAGCAGGGACTGAAGTGTCTGTGCGAACTGGGTGGGCTCATACCCATCACCCAGTAAACCCACTGGCAGCACTGGGTGTGAGGTGCTTTTGCAGCACTGGCTGTTTCTTACTTCTACTGTTTCTGTGATAGTTATAATAGGGTTTTTTTCCCAGTTTCTAATAGCTTGTCGATGTTTCTGGTGGAAAGAAGCCATCTCTATTTCATACCAGCCTTCTGTGAATTTTTATGGCAGCTATTTTAGAACTTATTTCAGTGAGTTTCTCAAGTCTGAAATGCTATGTGTTCTTATAATAACGATGCCACTCATAGCTAGGAGGCATTTTTCATACATTATTTATTCAGTCTTCTATGTGATGAATGTAGGATGTGTTATGAATCCATGGTAGGAGATCTGGAGGTAAACTCATTTGCTCTTAGTACTATGAGATTAAAAAGAGACTCTCTGCTTGCGTAGGCAACGAAAGCATTGAATTTCTCTTATCACCAAGATGGTGACAAACTTGATTCCTTTCATTTCCTCCATCAAGGAAGCTGTGACTACCAGCACAAGTATACGCTGTGGTCTGTTCAGAAGATACGGAGTTGCTAGACCAGATCTGTTCTCATCACCTGCAAAATGAAGAGCCAGGAAGTAGGCATTTAAAGGATAACATCAAATATTTAGGAGATAAAATCTGCACAGAGTGTAAAATGAAAGATTTAATCTGAGCCTTACCTTAAAGAGCTGGGTCTGTTTTCCTGTCTCCTATCTGCTGCCCAATTCAAATGAAATGTTAGAAGACATTACATTTGGGTACAGGCAATACAGAGTTCAAAGTTTCCTGGTTCAGGAATGTTGTCACTCAGGGTTTTGTTTCTGTCTGTGGCAGATGTACAGGCCTTAACAACCAGGAGAAATGGTCAGAGATTTCACACAGGTTTAAAAGGGGATAAATGAAGACACATATTTCTGGTTTCTTTACAGTCCTTCATTTTCACCTTACCCTTCCTACAAAAGACCCCAAACAAAAACACCACAAATTCCAGCCACTGGGAAGAAAAACCCAGCCCCTACTGAAGGTGAGCAAGAGGATGGCATTCAGGAACAGCAGGGTGATAGATATGCAATAATAGAACTATTATTCTTCAGCAAGAAGGACATAAACACCTATAGACAGTACCAAGGCTTTTGCCTGGCCATGGAATACAGAACGAAAAAGATGGTGCTGCTTGGAGCACCACCAGGACCTTCACAATTGCTCAAAACCAGAGATGGGAGGAAAAGTCAGATGGGCAGGACCCAAATAGCCAAGAGATGACAACAGTTTTAGGCAGAAGACAGTCCTTTTCCAGATAGATGATGGACTCAGGGTGATTTAATAGTCGGACAGAGTGGCCCTTGGAGGCACTGGAGGTGTCTTGAGGCACAAGGCTGTGTGAATGTACTGCTGGAAGCAAGGCTAGAAAATGCCCTGGGTGCCTTCACTGCTTGCTCAGCCCTTCTGTGCTCAGGCCTGGGCTCTCCCTCTGCTCCACATGCCTCTCAGCCTGGGCCACACAGCCCTGCCATCACCTGCCCCAGACAGAAACATGCTCCATGCTCAGGAACTCAGCATTACTTGTTTTTGCCTAGATCTTTTCTCTGCTTAGCTTGCATGGTTTCAATTCGGATTGTGTTCATAATGTTTCCTTTAATTAATTGTGGCACTTTTTTTCTCAAAATATTAGTTGCACAGCTCTTTTGTGGAGTATCTTCGTCCTGAGGAAAGGGCTGATACTGAAGATCCAGGAGTATAACATGTCCTTTATTCAGTTGTCCCTGGAGGCTAAGAAGGACCCAGGCTTGGCATCCCAAGCCACATAAAAAGGCCTGATGCACCAAAAGCCAATATGGGCTTCTGGAGTTAGGGGCTCTCCTCTGCTCCCAAACCCTGCACAGGCCAAAGAACCACCAGACACAAAATGCTGTGGATCAAAACTGGGACTTGAGCAAACACTAATCCCACCAAGAGTAATGCACCATACACACAGTTGTCAGCATTTTGGTTTTGGGCTACCCTCCTGGCTTTTTTCAGGGTGAGGAAGGAGTTCTGATCTCCCACCCTCTGCTTTTGCCCCAAGCCCATCCTGGAACTTGCAGACACTTATACGCGATGTAACAACAAATCACTTATTCAGAGGTTTTTAACAAGGTCCCAGTGATGTTCCTCAGGGCAGTCCAGCAATGGCAGCAGCTGAGATAGCCACTGTGTGAAGCCTCAGAAGCCATGGCACTGAAGAGCAGGCGAGATCACCAAGGGTCATGGAAGGATGATGGCTTCATCCATCTCAGGTGCTTCCAGAGTAGTTTGTGGAAAGCTACAACATCGCACCCTTGACTGCAGCATCCACAACCATTGAGTACAAACAGCTTTGTGTTCAGCAACAGACTGAAGGTGAGTGGGGAAACAGTTTTTCCTCTTACAGCTTTTGATATGGTGGGGAGGGAGGAGTGAGGGCAGAAACAGTTGGGATATGTGTATCTTTAATCACCCTAGAGTAATTAGGAACTGATGCCTCAGGATCAGCCCTATTAAAAGGAGTGACATTACAAACTGTGAGAAAAAAAAAAAGTACTGCTATTGCTTTCTGGGCACATCTCTGCTGGTGCAAATTCCCTCCCCTGCTAACAAATACTAGGAGATTTTTTTGTTACTTTGATGGCAGGAATTGAGCTCCAAAGACAAATTTTCAATTGCTACACTTTGAAAGGATGCTAACAATAAAATTCAACAAGGCAGAACAGAAAAGAGAATGTCCAAAATGCCCATGGTGGAAATACAGAGCTGTACAACTTTTTGGTATACAGTTAATATTCTTGTCTAGGCATAGAAGACATAATTTTTCTTTCCAAAAGGTCAAGCAACAGATCAAATGCAAATCCCCTGAAATCACTCTTAGCCAAACACCAGCTAGTACGGGCTATGCAATCACTTAATCTGGTTATGGGCTGAAACATGGCTCTCAAGTAGACAGTATATCATTTGTAGGTAAGTGGTGAGGCTACAGAATGAGAGAAGCAGAGCAGAAAAGACTCATGGGTACCCCAGCTAAACCTGAGAACATCTGTTCCAACTTTTTCCACTGAAGGAGACAAGCAAGAGAAAAGGAACAAGGAAGGAAGGAGTTTGGAGAACTAGTCACGTACCATCAGCTAAATAAAGTCCCTGGTGCAGATATGCAGCTGTGTAGGAGACCTCAGAGAGACACTTCCTGACAGAAAGAGATGCTGAAACCCTAAATAAAAGTCAAAGTTAACCTGAAGTTGAAAATTCCTTTTTTAGAGGCGACCTCCAGTAACTTTCTGACAAGACATTTTGTACCTTACAAAACCATCTCAGTGAAGTTAAGCAACTTTCTGGTAAGGGCAGAAATGAGCATCAGTCATAATTTTTAGTTGACCTGAAAATTGTGGGGAGTTGGCAAGGCTCATTTCCCCAGCCAACACTCAGTACTCATATAACATTTGAGAACTGAGAAAACTCAGGCACAGACCAGGAAAACATTTAGCCACAAATCCATAGCAGTGAATGGAAGAGAACGATTTCTTGCTGAAACAAACTACAACTTGGCAAAATGTCCTTTCAGGGCAGAAACTGAGCATGGTAGTACAACTGCCAGGAGGTCATTGGCTGACAGCAAGTTCTATACCACATGGAAAACACTTTACTCACAGTTACTGACAGTAAGTCAGTCTTTAAAGAGCAGGAAAAACATCTAAAGATGACACAATAAAATAATTACAAATTACTGCAGCTGATGTTCAGTGACCTTATGCAAATCCTAGGGCGTGTTGTACATCATGTGCCCCTCCTGTCACAAAATAAACCCTTAGCAATCTTCCTTGCCAGCAGATTTTTGGCAATCCAGGAAAATAAAGTGCACTAAAAGCTGAGCATCTCTTTCACAGAATAATTTAAAAGGAGAACACTTTGGTATTTTTGTTTATTTTTTTTAACACGACAAATGCTTGATTATAAAAGCAGCACAGCCAGGCAGTGAAGACGTTGTTTGGTCCTGACTGGGATGGGGTCCCAGCCTGAGCAGGAGATGGTGTTTTTGGCCGCAACACCATTCCTGCAGCTTGGGGAGGAGGTGAGCACTTGGAAGCTCCCCTCCCAGCTCCTCTTGTATCCCACAGGTCATCCTCTCCCCACCTTGGCACCATGTTGGGAGCTGTTAGTGTCTGCCACCCACTGCTAACCAGGGACATCAGTTAAGGACTGAGGCACAGAGGAAAAATCTAGAAATCCAGAGCACCAGCAATTAATTCTTCTGCTCCAGGACAAGACCGCTCTGGACAGACAGTGGCTAAATTGCTCCCTAAAAGTCTGGGGGATCTTTGCCTTTCCCAGGAGTCTGTCCCATTGCTCTGTGGTCTAAACCTTAAAAACCATTGTCTAAAGTCCAACCCAATTCTGCTCTGCTGCAGTTTAATACTGAACATCAGCACAACATTTACCTTTAGCAAATACAGTGAATTTATGTACATTTTAAAGGAAATATATTGATTAGGGATTTTTTGTCCCTTGATTTTCTTGAGCAAGATATTTAGGAAGCCTTCACTGACAATAATGTCAAGCCTTTCCCCAGAATTTTATTGAGTCACTTGTCAAAGGGATAACACAAGAGCAAAGATTGATTGATTCAAGCAACAAAAATACATACTTGTCCAAAAGAATTATGGTTTTGAGTCCAACATCCGCTTTCTAAAGTAAAATGAATGCTGTGGTTTCATATTGTACCCTCAACTTTACAATAGTAATGGACTGCAGAGCAGAAACTGCCGGGTTTGTGCCAAGGTGTGGATGCTATGGGTTGGCTGGACAGATCCACTGTGGGCTCTGGGACTCCAACCAGGTGGGTAGCAGGATGACTGCCATGGATGAGGAGCCCCCTTGCTGAAACCAAGGCATAGCTGCACCCAGCCCAGCGCTACCTGGCACACCACAAGTACCTCTCTCCCAGTACCCTGACAGGGAATCCTCCCCCTTTATCCTGCCCTGACCTCACAGCTGGGTCTGCACAGAAAAATCAAACCACACCTGATACTTGTTGCTGCCAGCAGGAGAAGTTTCGGATGCTTAAGTGTTGCCTCAGTCCTCATGCTTGGCACTGTTTCAGCTCTGCTTGCTGCTGGCCACTCCTGCTAACAAGCATCTGGTATCACACTGTCCATGAGATGTAACAAGCGTGGAAGCTGCTGAGAGGTACCGAGCAAGGTGGAGAGCAACCATGTCCGAATGAAGTAGCTTTGAATTGTTCTTGGTGGGAAAACTCTTTTTATACACGATATGGAGAGGCAAAACATATACTATTTGTGGTGGGGAATGAGTGGGTTGATTCAGCTGAATAACATCGTGTATCAGCTGTTGCTGGTAGTTTTCATAAGCAAAGGAAGTACTTCATGTAAGTAAAGGCTTATAAAAACTAGTAATAAAGAAAATGTAAGGCAGGGTGGTTCATATCTAAGTCAGCCCAACATTCAGGGATATGCAGTGCCCAGCTGTAAGTACGGAGAGATGATGCTATGTGGTATCACTTTCATGATCTGCTGCTTAGAAATGTCTCATTGAGAAAATGTCTCATTGAGAAAAGTAAAGCCATAAAGTAACAGTGAGTTTTTTATTTATATGGCTGCCCCAGCAGGAGAATGCTGGTTTGCATGAGGTTTGAAATCCATGGAAGGACATAGTATAAACCAAGGAATGCTTGCTCAAGATTGCAAACTATGGCCCAGCAACCCTGGCAGCCCGCAGGGGAGAAAAACTCTCATAAATGAAAGTTTTACTTGTCTCAACAGTATCACAGGGAGCTTTTGACGCAAACAAAGGCTTTCTGTGCATTATCAAGACTGTGGCTGATGTAAAATGTATGTTAAAACTTTTTAAAAGCCATTCTTGCATAACAGTAAGGGGTAGGACTCAGAATGTGTCCTCACTATGGACCTCACTGCTGCTGGCTCACTTCACGAGTGTAAAGCTCAGTCTTTGTGAGAGATGTAACTATTCTTCACTAACATGTGGTATGGTGGAACTACTGATTGAATATGAATATCTATCCTATTGAATATGAGTATCTTCTTTAGCCTCTCACTCAGTGACTTGTGGGTCATGTGGTGCTCACCTTGTTATGGGGCAAAGTGCCATCAGCACTCTGGAGCAGCAAGCTCAGCTGCTTCCAAGGTATGTAAGTTAAGCCCTCTGGTTTTACTGTGTGTTTTTGTCTGTCACCTCAGCACCTCTCATTCCTGCCTGCTCCATGGGATGGTCAGAGTTGCCAAAGCTCTTCTCCTAAAGCCAGTTTTTCATTGGTTTATCAGTTACAGTCTCTGCCCCCATCTACCTCAACCTACCCAAGCAAGTGCACTTTGTGCATAGTGCATAATTTTAGGGTTTGAAGTGTTTCATTAAGCCAAGATATGCTTATGGATGTTTCCAAGCAGCCACACTAGAAGGTGTGCTTCCTGTCTTGTATTCCACTCCCTGAATTTAACTCAGGCTGTGGAAATAAGTCTCTGAGTGAGTGCAAATGAATGCTCAGGTTATGGCCTGAGTCTCACCAGGATGAATGTGTCTTCCATTGCCACCCAATACTCTGTGCAGCTGAAGGAGCACCAGGCTGCAAGAGCCTGGACGTCCAAGAGAGAGGGCAGAGCAGCAAACAGTTAAGAAAAGATGTTTAAATCATTAAAAAAAAATCATCAAAAAAAAGTCATCAAATATGTAATCATCCTAAAGTACACAAACTTTTTCCCAATTAAGAAAGAAGAACCCCAGGATCAGCATAAAGATTTGGGCTGTTACATGATGTTCTCCATCTTTGAATTAATCTGTGTGCTGGGAGCAAAGGCAGCACAGCTGTGCCAGAGCTGCTGCTGCTGTTTCCAAGCCTTGTGGCACTAAGGAGAGCCATCTTTAGCAGCACAGCTGACGATTGACAGGCGAGTCAGTGTGAAGGGATCTCAAACCATCAACGCCCTTGCTACATATGGCAGGCATTTCAACAACCACGGAAGAGCAGCTGCTAGGGGAACTCCCTCAGAACACCCTACCTCTAGAGAAAGCCTTTAGGAGTTGGGAAGGGACATTTATTACCCATTACTGTTATTGTGTCATTTAAAGACACTAGTCACAACTCAAAACTTCTTCATTTTGATACCTGTGTCAGCTTGGCTGTATTGGAAGAACTTTGCAGCTTTTATACTAGAAAATTCTAGCAATCTTTGATAAGATTTAAACTCCAAACTAGCTGAAGTTAGAGGGGTCACCTTTATGTGTAACACATGGAATATTAAATTTAGATGAGCCAAATTCCAGCAGTTCAAACTGAAGCTGCAAAATCTGTGCCTTTCCTCAAAGTGAATTCCTGGAGCAGCCCAGGTAACTTTTTGCTCAGTCTTCACTAAGCAAGAGAGCTCTAGACTGCATGGCCTCTGTTCACAGATCCTGAGCGTAATTGTATGTAATTTTTGACTGCGATAAAGAATCTTTAACGGTAAAATACACTCAGGAAACACAAGGGAGATAAGATCAAAATAACTTGAAATTGGAACACTTGAAAACTTGGCAGAGAATTTGCTTAGGAAGTTTACATGGCAGGGAGGAGTGTGATCCCCCAAATGCTGGGGATTACATTTCCAAAATTACAGCAGGGATATGCAATAACAACTCCAAAATATTTTGATTAGGAAGGAAGCAAATAACATACTGCAGGATCCTGCTGTCATAGCACACCCCTTGGCAACACCCTCTTTAAAGAAACAACAACAAAAAAAAAAGGGAAAAAAAAAGGTGGGGAAAAAGGAAATCACACCACTGCTTAAAGGTACACAGGGGTAGAAGTCAATGCTTGGACAACTCACTCCTTCCTTCCCTTACCACCATTTTCCTCCTTGAACCTATCAAACAGCAATCCATGTTTACAAAAACCTAATTGTAGCCAAGCAGAAAAACTCACCTTCCAGTCTGCTGGTTTCTTTGGGATCTAACTAGGCTAACAGTCTTTCCTCCCTTTTCTTGTAAACTCTCAGTATTCTTCATCTCTGGTCAATCTCATTAACTTAGCACACACCTTTCACTGGCTCCAGGCTCTCACACAGTGCCATGTGGAGAAGGCGGCTTAGTTATAATGATCCGTTTGTGATAGTTTTGGGATTGAGGACATTTGATGTTGAGGTTTAAGATGCAGCTGTAACAGGAACCTTTTCTTGCTTTGTGGGCTGAGTGGTTCTTGAAACCAGGTTGCTAGGTGTTAAATAGCACTATCAGTTCCTCTCTCAAGAGTGCCCACCACAATCACCTAAAATAGAAAAATGTCCCAAAGACCGTGTGTCTGCCCAGAGCACAGCAGGAACGTGGTGTGCTATTCTTTACAACACTGCAATAGCAAGCACTCTCTGCACCTGGGTTCTGTTTTCATTCCGCAGGCACTTTCTTGATGCATGTTGTGACATACCTTAAACATAAAAAAACCCTAATGTAGGTCCACAAAATATTTTCAAATACTAGGCTGGGAAGTAAAATTCATAAATCTACTATTATTAAAAAAATAATACATGCAACTGAGAAATTGATTTCATAGCAAAAATAATTGTCCCACATTTTAACACAGTTAATCCCTTAATGTGATAGCTACCTATTTCTTGTTGTCTGTATAATGGGGCTAATGACTTAATCACTCTTTTTCTGCCTAGCACTCCCCATTACTCCATAGTTACAAGATTGTGCTCTTCTCTTGAGATCTCTAAATGATTAGCATTGTTAGGATAAAGTGCAGTATTCTGAAGCTGTTACTCAACTCCCAGTACACATGATTTGGTGTTAGTTTGCTGCTTCCAGCCTGAAGAAGAGCTTCTGTGCCCAAAACCATGTTTATTGCATTTCCGATTGTATCTGTAGGGTGAGAGGAGAAGGTTTCCTGTGGTCTTGTCTCACTGAAATTATTTGTTTGTTACTTTGACCTTATTAATTAGAATCGTTGTTAGCTTTGAGCAGTTTTAATGTGGCAGTGATTATACGTCCTTATCTCCTGTGAGGAGTCTTATTTCAGACAGAGCAACTACCTCACAGTGAGAGAACAGACTCAGAAGATGCTGAATTAAGAAGAGCTGGGTTATATTCCTGACCTCTCCCTGCCCCCTCAAACCCTCCCCCCATTATACAGTTTATATAATTAGACACAATGACAAACTTAGTACTTTGTATCTGGCATCTGGTCCTCCCACAGATTTCAGTAACACACTATAGCTTCATAGGTTTTTGAGGTTCTCCTCCCTGAGTTTTATTGCTAAATACTTAATGTCAGCAGTTAGCAAGTAAAATCATTCACAGATAAATGATATTCCCAGCGGGATGGCTTCCAATCAAAACCAAACCTTTGGTCTTATTCTTGTCACCTTAAAACTGTTTCTTCGCAGTAACTAATCTACTTGTAGTAGGTCACTAGATAATATAGAGATTACCAGTTATGCTGTCTTTTTGTCCTCCTCCAAAGAGAAAGATGCTCCAAAGTTAATTTTACCATTCCTGAATCCCTCATGACTATTGCTGCAATGCTGATGAAGTGGCAGAGGGAACAAAGAGGAAGCACTATTTTCAGAATTACAAGAGTTGTTACAAACATAAATTTAGAAACATAAAAAGAAAGTGAGTGAAGTGCAGTGGAAAGCTATTACAAAGATCTCAAAAAGTGTTGTCAAATCAGAATTTCTCCTGATTTGTTGTGTGGTCTTGTGTCCTTGTGCATAACAGAAAGGCTAAGAAAACCCAACACCAAATGCAAACAAAAAAGAACAAAACCTGTTTGACCCACTGTGCAGCTCTGGTGGAATATGACCTCCTTAGTCCACCGGCAGCACTGAGACTCAGGCTAGCCAAAACTCCTCAAGAGTCATAGACATCGACATTTTCACCACTAAGTGCAGCCCCACAAAGTTTCACTCCTGACCCCCAGGGACGCTACTGACTATATCAGTGCTTCTCAGATGTGACACCATTTTAAGTACAGCAGCCTGGTGTCCCCAGGCAATAGGAAGAGGCTCCTTCACAGGATAAAGCCATTTATATGGGCTTTGTGGTGGCCCTGTCCACCCTGTTGTTGACCCTAGTACTCATCTACTCCACCACTAGCCCTTTAATGGAGCTCAGTCAGGAAAACCTAAGCTACAAAACAATTCCCCCTAGCAGCTGGGTCTTCTGGGTGGGTCGTGGAACTCCTAACATATGCACCAGCATGTGTTTTGGCACAGCATAAAGCAACTGTGTCACTTTGTTATTCAACATTTACAATTGTCAGGGATGCCTGTCGCACCTAAATCCTCTTGTAGCTCTGGGCTTTAATTAGCAACATGTCCAAAATACTTCGAGTTCTTCTAGATGACAGTTATAGGTGTCTACAGACAATGCTGGATGGTGCCAGAATCCTCAGCTTGTAAGGGGAAATGTAGCTGGGTGTTAATGAGTGTCACTGGTACTTAGCCTCACTCAAACAAGCTAAAGAATTAATTTCTATCAACACCTCTATTTATAGCATCTCTAGCTATTTAACAAAGGAACATCAGTGGTAAATTAATAACAGAAAAAGACAGGACTTACATTATTGTGGCTAATTAGCATGAGATCAGGAATTGAAGGTAATGAGACCAAAGCCAGCTTCCACCAAATTGTGCCAGACCTTGACCACAGTAATGAGGAGGTACAAATCGAACAAACATGGAGGAGCACTAGGCAGAATAATGCTCCAGCTACATACCCCAGGGCATTTACTTTCCATGTGTGCATAAAGCCCTTCCCTGAGCAGGATCAGGACAGTGTTAACAGGACATCAGCGACCCTTCCCTTGTACCCAGAGTTGTTCACTGCTCCAATCAATTTACTTTGCTTCCCTCATGCTTTTTATCCTTTTCTGCCTTCTGAAAATGGGTATTTCTGGGATGTGAACCATTCCTGGGCAGTGGGGAGCTGCCTGGCTGCCTGCACAGGTACAAGGCCAGCACAGAGCATCCACACGAGCATTCACACTGCAGTTATCAGCAGTAGCCCTGCTTCTGCTCTGTCAAGGAGCTGTTATCTTATAAAAATCACAACTCTTGGAAAAACATCTCACATGAGATGAGAAATGCCTTGCTTCTAGGCGGCCACATTATCTGAATAAAAATACATTCAATTATCCTATCTTGCAGTTTAATCTTATGTACTGAAGCATCTCTTCTTGGCTTTTTTGGCTTCAGTTGGTAATTGTGCTAATTTTTCCATCTATTTTTAAGCTGCATAATGCTTAAGGACAAAAAGCAGTGTATTAGAGAAATGTATAAATACTATAAGCAAATCCCATTGGGATGATGGTCAGCTGCCTTTCTTATAGCAAGCAAATATAAAGGCATTGGGAATATGGCAGGACTTTTTTCTTTGCAGAGTGAGGAAAGGGAGTTCAGTATCTTGGAGCCTCATTTTTGTAAGGCTGTTGATGGCTTATCCTCCTGTTTTCTCCAAATGTGTTCCTCTAGACCCCATCTAATGCCTTGGGAAGAGCCTCACAGGGGCAAACTTGTCCCTTTGAATTAGTGAGCAGGAGTTTACATCATCTGTGAGGAGGGGGGAATGAGTTTTGAGCCCAGCGGGGGGTAAGCCTGTAATGAAAGTGGCCTCTGTAGTAGCCAAACTTTGTTGATTCCTCTCAGAGATCTACTTCTGAAAGAAGAGTCGATGCAAGTTTTGAGAAGGATTGTGACCTTGTAATTTCTTATTTCATGGAGCTGCATGGGAGATACACCCAACAGAGTGCAGAAACCTCAGCAATAACAGACTGCAGCAGAACTAGCAGGGTTTGGCTTCATCTGAGGGAAGTTCTGGATCTCCTCCAGTCAATGGGCTTGATACACAGGCTCCCTCAAAGGGGTTGACTGTGTTTATTACTAAGGAGGACACAGCAAGTTTAACATTTGACAGACAGAGCAGGATATTTTAGTCCTTAATCCTTTTATGGCCTCATCTAAATCAAGGGTGGGAGAATTACAGGATGTTTGTTTTTGTTTTGGGTTGTTTCATTTTCAAGGACATAAATGCCGGACAAATGGTGCCAAGTGTACATAATCTGGGGGTAGCTGAGCCCCAGATGTATCACACTGAAAGTCACAGCCTCCAGAGTCCCTTCTCTTCCCCTGCAGAGAGGGAAATATTCCATTGGGAGACTGGAGGATTTTGTGCTGCATTTTTGATGAACTGATTCCAAGTCCACTAGTGGTCCTCATTCCCAGCACCTGGGAGGGGAGGATTAGGCCCTGTAATCCCCGAGGATTGTATGGCTGCAGTGTGGGCAGGATAGGCTGCAGGCATTCACTCTGCACCCCATTCTGGGGAAAACAAGCCCTCAGAGCCTCTGGTGGGACTCACAGGGACTGGAAGGAAAAGGTGGCAAGTTTATCTCACAGGGCAGGGGATATGTACCACTCAATCCTCTGATTGTGTGGTGTATCAAAAAACAGCTGTGACCATTGGGCTTGCTCTATATTGTGTTAGTAAGTCAAGTAGATTTAGCAGCACATACAGGCTTATCAGGCGTGCAATTTATTTGCATTTATTGAGCCTTATCCTGCCTCCCATTGAATATTTGCAATACACACCTGCATATTTCTGTTCAGACATCCTATGTTTCTATGTTACTGAACAATTTTCATGAAGTAACTGAGACAAAAAATTGGCCTTCTGTTTTTGGCACTTTCTATGGAGAGCTTGATTAGAGAGGTCTGGCATAAACAACTTGGCATCTCTGATCCAGCCACATTGCAAGGTTTCTACACAAATGAAATCATAAGCTGAACACACAGTTTTGCCCTGAAGGAATAAATACCCCCCAAATCCCATCTGCCACCACAGCAAGAGGGTTTTAAGCTTCTACCTTTCAACAACAGCAAGTGCAAAACCAGCAAAAGAAATGATGAAAAATCAGAGCACAAGCCTTCCACAGGTGCATATGCTGCAGGATGGGCTCTTTTATGGAGCAGAGAGCAATTTCAGGAGAGGGGCTCCTTGTGAATGCAGTTCTTCCATTCCTCTCCTGTGGGGGGTAGAGCACCCTTCCAGATCAACCCCTCCCACGGGTGTGCCCACCAGAACACTCTGCCAGCCCTTGGTGCTCACACAGAACCTGCTACCAACACATTCACCTTGCTCATGTTACTGTCACAGGCACACACTGAGCACATGCTGGAAGAAAGTTAAGCTTGGAAGACACGTGAAATCTGTTCTTGCCACTGCTTGGTTTTTTTAAAAAGTAAATTACATTTAATGAAAATACCTGAGACACAAAGTACCTTGGTTTCATTTTAATTGGCAGTTATGTTTGCTAATTAAAGCAATACCAAAATAATTGTGTCATAGTACAAAAGTAATGCCCATATTTATCTGTGCCAGAAAAATAAGATTATGATCTCCAGCCACAGTTCCAGAAGAGAATACTAATAATTTTTTCAGGGCTTAATTCAACAAGAGAGAGAGAAGAACTGTGTAGTTTTTGATGTATGGGTAGGACACCATGTCGCATAAAGATGGAGAAAGAGGTCACAACAGTCCCATGTCCTAGAGTTGAAACACAATTAGCCAAAGAATTGGCTTCAAGTGATCTCACATTCCTCGCTCTTCTGTGTTTCAATTCTTCTTTGTATGTTAAAATACATACACTACCTTATATTTACATTTATATGTAATTCTGTTGTATGGATTTTCTTTGCCTACTGTTTTCATATAGACACATCTTTAACCATTTGTTCAGGGAAGCACTCATTGAACAAAACAGATTTCCTGCAACTAACTAAATTGTTTTTTGTTTGTTTGGTTTTTAAAAGGAAAAGAAAGGTGTATCTTCTACAAAAGCTAACTCATGCAGCATGACTCTACCAATACACATGTGTTGGAAGTGACACAAAAGATCCTTGATTGATTAATTCAGCAGGGTAGCACCATGGAAATGATTGATTTTATTCTAGCAGACCTCCCTCTGACCTTTTCAGAGCTTCTGTTGATGGGTACTTGTATTGAAAAAATTTAAATAGAAATGGCAATGTAACAATAGCACCCAAATTCCCATCATTTGAATGTATCAAATTGACTGCAACAGGTTAAGGATGCCATAAAGACCAAAGCATTTTTATACAAATGTGTCGTTAAAATAGTGACAGCTTTAATGTCAGTCATAATAACTGATCTCAAATGATTGATCTGATTCACAAATAATATGTGACTGTGTTCTTCTCAGATAATGATGAGGTGTAACAAACATAGTGATAAGGGCTATCAGAAAGGGTGGAAAAAAACACAATAGGACATTTTTTAGGTCATCAAATTAGCTTCCTGTTTTATCTGGATTTGATGCAGTGTTTGCAAACCAAACCAAGGGCATGTACATTACCAATGATTACTTAAACTTCAGCTGCCCTTACTTTGCCAATCAATGTAAAAAATATACCTTGCATGGGTTGATATTTCTACCACTCATATGGAATTTGGGGGGCAAGAGGTAGCTGCACTGAAGACGTACCATTATGAAATACCGAAATCAGAAACAACAAGGACTATTTGTAGGTGCTTGATTGTTCAGACAACTCAGGCAAGCTCCCTCTGCATCTCCAGTCCACCTTGAGAAGCCACGCAGACCTGCTGCAAGGGGAGATCTTTTTACTGCCCTTCCTTTGGCTGGGCAATGCTTCAATATAGCTCATGGTTTTAGAAATAAGCATTTCATTGTGCTTCCAGAGTATGCATGTGAAATATTGATGTGCTGATGACAGAGGAGGCAGGCAGCAGCTGTGAAGGAGCCCTCGCTCCATGGAAGTGAGTCACTGCTGCCTCCTGTCCTGAAGTAAACCTCTTCTTGATGAACTTACAGCTTTTTGGAAGGCCCATGGTTTCCCTAGGCCCCAGGCCCAAGCCAAGGCTTGGGGGATGACATGGATTTCACACATGGATGTCTGCTGGGGCAGTTGAGCAGTCACAACGCAGTCCCCAGTTTGAGAGGGAAGGCAACTTTTGTCCTTCCTGACATCCCTAATATGAGGTTAAATTCACATCGTATGCTTGGTGGGACCTTCCTAGACTAGCAGGTTGTGGAAGAAGGGGAGACATGTAAACTCATGCTCATCAAAGGTATTAAGGTACCTTCTGCTGGTATTTGCAAGGGGATTTTGGTACTTCCACTTCTTTTGAGGGTCTAAATCTGCTCATGTGATTTCTCCTCAAGCTTCCAGGGGTGGATGACTTTGATCAGATCAGCTGTATTGTTAGGCCTAACCTCTGCCATCAGGACCTGCAACTGTGGAAAATTTCACTGAAGAAGTTACAAGTATTTTTTTCAGATATCATGATTGCAGTTTAGTCAGGCTGGCTGGGACTCAGTTTCATATGCATTTGTTTGTTTCAAAATTTACCAACTTGTTTCCTGCAACCTCAGCTCTAATTTATATATGTATTCAAAATCTCTTACCCTTGTGACTCTAACACAAACTGTGAAAATTATTCACAGAGTGTAACCAAGCAACATCTGCCAAGCTAAGAGCTGCTTGAGGAAGTGTCAGTACAGACGTTCCTGGTACTCCCTTCCCTGCCCCACAGAAATGCGTAGAGAAGAAAGCGACAGTATCACCTCAAATGCACCTAAAAATGTTTCCAAGCAAATTACCTAAGCAGACAGCATTTCAGTCTGAAGTGAGGAGTGGCACTTCCTAGAGAAGTCCATCCTTCCCTTCCACCAGCTGCTCCATCAACTAGGAGGGAAAGACAGAAGGGCAGGCTCACAAAGGATTGCTTTGGGCTTTGAACCAAGTATCGCCTTTGGAAACGCCTCCCTGTGTATCTGCTGCATTTCCCTGTGGTTGTTGATCCCTGTGCAGGGGAGGTCAATGTAGCTGGCAAAATGCTGTGATGTTTTCTCCCTACCCCTGTTAACAGCTTACAGCTTTTCGGCTGTGTGCCAGAAGCAGCCCAGGCTGGCTGGTTTGGACAGATTATCTCTGCATCTCACCTGCATATTGCACAGAAATGGCATTTTTCTGCAATCCTCCCCTAGGTCTCTTCTGAGAGGGCCATGGCAGCACACCTCTCAATATTAAGCAGCTCTGTCTTCTTGGGCCTGCAGTAATTCAATTCTTTTTCCCAGTACAGGTGCATGGGAAGCACGATGAAAGTATGTGCCTGAGTCAAGCTCCCAAGTTAGTCCCTGTTAGGAGTCAGAGCAGTTTACGAGTTGCACAAAGGGCAATTGGAAATGGCTTCATCAAGCTTACTACCACAAGCACAGTGTTAATGAGCAATAAATAGTTCACTTGAGCTGTGGGCTTACCTCATGTGCGTAAAAATGACTAATACAATGCCAATTTTCATTACAGAGATATCCCCAGCTACCGCTCATCTAAGCATCAAGAAGATGGCAGGGAGGGGGTGGAATGAGGTCCCTTCCAACCCAAACCATTCTATGATTGAACCAGAGGGTGACTGGGCAGTGGAACAGGCTCCTCAGGGAAGTGGTTGCAGCAGCAAGCCTGACAGAGTTCATGAAGTATTTGGACAACATACTCAGGCATATGGTGTGATTCTTGGCACTGTCCTGTTGGGGCCAGGAGTTGGACTCCGTGATCCTTGTGATTCTCTTTTAACTCAGGATATTCTATGATTTTATGACAAGATTTGGCAGTTTCTCAATTCCTGCTGAAAAACTTGATGCAATGCTTCAGTGTTTCTAAAGAGCATCTGGGTATATTAAAAAGCCTCCATACGCATGTGTAGCTAAAATATTAATTAGTTCTCTTTTAAATGAGACTGGATTTACCCAGCGTTCGTGCACTAGAAAAGCAAAGGAAATACAAGCAATTATAGGCAAACTGAATTGCTCTGTCTACATTCTTCTGAGAAGTTTATTTTTTCTGCTTCAAGGTGATCTGACATTTTTGGGTTAGACTGTAGGAACTCAATGCAGGAGCCTGGCTTTGTACTGCCACTCCAAACCCGAAATAATTCAATTATGCGTCAGCCCAGCCCTTCCCCAAAACTAGTACCTCTCAGATACTGAACTCCCTTCAGTACAGGTTTTAAATAGAAAGGGTAGGTAGGGTAAAGCTGGTTGTGAGAGTTAGTTTATCTTCCATATTTTCCATAAGATGATTTCTCTGACCTGGCTAGACTCTCAGGACTCTGGCTGTGTTTTCTTCTTCTGGGAAATTTCAATCTTCTTGTACTCTGTGAATGATCAGGAGTGGGAAACAGAGACATTTCTGCACTGCAGAGCTTTCCTCCAAACTGTGGATCTCTCTGCTCCTCTGTTGAGATTTGGTGAATGCAACAGGCATTGTTTTAATATAAGGGTTCAAGTTTTATCCCAGATTTTATATTAAATAAAAAGGGTTAGTTTCATTGAAGAATGGCTGAGTGAAAACATTCCAAGACTGTTCATCTTATGCAAAAACATATAAAGGAAACTCCTACTAAGCAGTTGTGAACTTGGTGACAAGATCATTGCTATTATTGCAGACTGTTTCCTTGATACCTGGAATATGTTCATTTTTTTTTTCCAATTTTGTCTCGATGGTTTAAAATCTATATGTTAAAAGCAAAACTGGAAATTAGAGCTTCATTACTATTTATTTTTCGAATAGTTTGCATCCAGAGAATTTACCCCAGCAATTTGACTTCTGCATCAGAGCAACCAGTATAACATTTATGAAAGTGGAGAGCTTTGCTTGTCACAAACATGAGAGCACCTTTTAGTTGGGTATGTTGGAAAAAAACTGATATGAATATCAGAAATGAAGCACTCATTTAAAAAAATTTGGCAAGTCTAAGTAAAACAAAAAGTATTTTACAATTTTAATACTGTGATGGTAATATTCCACTGGAGGTCTGTATTCCTCCCAGAATTTGTGTGATATATACTGATATTCCCTATAGCTGTCCATCACTTAGAAAGGAGCTACTTTCCATCGTTTGATACATGCTTTAAGAATACTTCTGTAATTCAGATTTTCCTCAGGAGAAACACCCAGTTCTTGCAGAATTACTAGAGCTCAGTCGTGGGCAACTACAACCCACGCTGGCTTTTGAGGGTGACTTGCAAAGAGGACTTCAGGATCCTGTGGCTTTTTTGGAAAGCTGTCACCAGCACTCAGAAGCTTTGAAAAATGCAACTGCTGCCTATAGTACAGGATTATAATCTGCAAGGTATCAAAAATCACTTCAGCATAAACACTGTGATGGACTGAAATGCTGACAATGTCTTAAACATTGTCAAAATCAGAAAGACTTTTTGTCAAATTGCAAGGAAGCAACTGCCTGTCTGTGAACACCGAAGCACCTGCCCAATGCTTCCTGACTAGAATTTGGACTGTGACTGTGAACTTGAGATAGAACTATTGTCTAATCATTGCAAGGCTCAGGGAAGAATGTCTCTGTATTAAGAATCCACCCAAGCTGAGCTCAGTGGGTGGTGGAGGAGAAGAGTTTTGGGTGTGTGATGGTGAAATCTCTTCACACCAAACTGAAAGAGTAGCCCCTGTGGGCCCCCTCCAGAAAGATCACATACACACAGGGCATTCACGTAAGGGGCAGCTGAGAAGGTGCCATAAACCATCAGAGAACCCCAAAGTGCCCCTCTGACTCATTCCTGAGGTTTTCTACCACCAGAGGACTGCACATGATCCAAGTGAGGTAACAAATCCAGAGTCTGTCACAAGAGACAGCAAAGCTTCCCCCCTGCCAAGGGAGGTGCCTGGCATCTCCTGAACTGACCCTCACCACCAAGACAACCAGAAGAACCAGACTGATGGGAAGCTGCCAGGTTACACAGAGCAGTGATACATTTTCTATTTTAATATCTCTCTGTCACTTTCTTTCTCCCTCCCCCTTTTCCTATTTCTTTCTATCTCTATCTCTCTTTCTCTGCTTCATATTTACTATTAAACAAAACCCATACTACTGACTTTGGCATTCTGCTCATTTGTACCTTAGTTTGAGCAGAAGCATTTCCAATAGTTTTAATAACCGAATCATAAAAACACCATGCCACAGCACCCACCCCAATGATTAATTTATGCTGGTTAAGGTTAACTCTGCATGTGACGTGTTAAGTCTGGATCTTTCTCGTATTTTAAAATATAAGCTATATGCTTTTATTTGGACTTCTGAAACCAGATAGTATGGCGACCACTCCATACCTGGTGATAGTACTAATGCTTTTAAGGCTCTCGGGTGTCTTTTGCATTTCTTGTGCCCTGATGTCCTCCACTCTGCACAGACATAGTCCGTTGTTCCTTTTCATCATCCTTTTCCAATATGCTGCTCCTTGCTCAGACTGAAAGGATTAACAGAGATAAAAGGCTTAACTAAAGTAGTCATTTTATTTGGCACAAGGTAGCTAGAGCCTATGCTGTGGACACTGTAACCACTCTGTCTAAATGACCATCTTTGGAACAGCTCACTGCTAAATCCTTACCTATTTTGTAAAAAAGCTAGGGTTGAAACCCTCTTTAGAAGATCACCACAAGAGGGATTTATCTTGACCAAAAATTTTTAGTAATCTAAAAGTTTTGGGACTAGATTAAGCCCATACAGTTCTCAAGAAGGAGAGGGGAGAAACTAAGGTTTGTCAGTAGGGTAGTTCAGCAGCAGACAGTGATATGGCAATACAAAATGTCCAGATTGCTGCCTTCCCTTTGTCTTCAGAGCAGGAGCTGAAGTGTTAACAGTCAGACCTGGAGGTCATGCTGTGCCCACTGCTTGGGAGAAGATGCTATGGGGCAGTTCCCATCTTCCCCATGTAGTGCAAGGCTCACACTCTGCCTCTAAGTACAGTTTAAGTGGCATTTAAGTGAACATTGGCCCTAGGCCCACTCAGGGATTTAATTTCTTGGAACTTATGTATGGATTTCATTTTACCAAAGCTACTTGGCACAAAGCATTAGGCAAGGAAGACTGCTCTAGACATGTAGGACTTGTGGGTTTTACAAATGTTCAGCAAAACAGTAAAGCTCTCTCTTTATGAACATAACAGTTTTAATGCAAAGAAAAAGGGAAACATTTGGCTGTTGGGCAGAGTTATTTCCTTGCACTGCCCCTAGTGTTTGGCAAGTGTGGTTTTATGGTCAGGTGAAACTCAACCTAAGTCCCACAGGTGCTGGGAGAAGTTTAATGACTCAACACCTTCCTTTCCTTCAGCAATTGTCTCCTAAGGTCAAGGCATCTCTGACAAGGCTTCACAGGAAATCTGTAAGCTTGTGTCGTATCAAAGTGAGGAGCAGTAGTGTTGTCCCAGTGAGAGTGATTGCATCAGCACAGTACTTCTTAACTGATGCTGAGCATGAGCCCTCTGTCGCTCTGCATGAGAGTTACCAGGTTTGTTGATAATTCAGTTGAGAAGCACTAAAGTTTTGCTGTATCCAGAAGGATGAAATGGAGAATGGTTTATATATTAAGCATATAATAAGGCAGAGTATAGCCCTTCAAAGAAAGGGGTAAAACACAACAAACAAAGTAACTATTGCTACTGATTTAAATTACAAATGTTTTTGTCTGTCTTCCTCAGGCAATTGCAATTATCACCCATTTCGTCAGATATTCTTAGTATTGGTACCTGTGAATTAATACATGTTATACAAACTTGTCTACTACATTGTAATCACCAACTGCCTTTGCCAGGGGTCTGCTGCATACTCGTCAATAATCTGTCAGGTTTCCTGGTTGCAAGGAACAATGACAAAGCAGTTCCAGCTTGTCTGAAATGCATCAAAAAATGAGTGGTCAAGGGATGATATTAAGGAAAACAAACCTAACCATGCAAACGTTCTTGAGGTTGTTTTGAAAGACTTATTGATGTGAAATTCTCAGTACTTTAATTCTTATTCAAAACATACCTAGAAATCCATTATGATTTTCCAGTCACTGAAAGATCAAGTCTAAGCATCACATGGGTACAGAACTAACAAAAGCTCTGTGGGAAGAGGTTTTGCACAGCAATGGGTGAATATTAGTCATACTTGCACATTCTTCTTTTCACGCGTCAAAGGTCTGAGGAGACAAAAAGCTGTGCCTTGGATGGTTTTGAAATCCATCAATCTCCACTAGTCCTGAATGGACCCCTGTGAGTGGAAAGGTTTTTTGCCCACGCAAATATCACAGCACTGTATGGGGCACATGCCTTCAGGTACGTTAGCATAGGTTTTCCAAAGAACATTTCCCTGAGGTAAGAAGAAAAGTATAGCTCTTGTATTCAATATTACATAAGTCTACTTTTCTGCAGGAAAACAATCTATTCCTCTCTATCCAGAACAAAAACATAATTTAAAACTACATTATTTCCAAGAATGAGTAGGATAAACAGTGCACTCTTGCTTTATTGCCATTTAAGTGCAATTTAAATCCAGATTCACCTATTAGCTTAGAGATTATTTCCATTTATTAATATAAACAATATTTCTGGACTGCTTTCCCTAAACTTAGTGACTTGCATGGGTTTTTTTTCCTGTGAAACAATTACACAAACCACAAAATAAAGTAGGTTTTCATATTGTGAGGCTATGAAGTTCATGTACTAATTGTGCTTTTGCCATTTTTCTTTTCCAGATGACATTTTTGCTCCTGGTTTCTTGCTTTTCTCTGATTTCTTGTGGCAATTGATTTTATTTTTTTCACTTGGAAACAAATTGAAGTGCACAGCAGACCTTTTCCTGTCTAAATTGCGCAGGCAGTTTGGATCAGAAATAATAAGGGGTTGCTCACAGTATTAATCTAGTTGGCCTTTCTTGTGAGGAGAAAATGTGCCTAACGATAAATACGTAATGAGATTTGATTGAAGCTTGCCATCGATTCCCTGCCCTAAATGTTGAAGGTTGTGAAAGCTAAATTAGCACCAGAGGATATAGTTTTGTAGGCCCATCCTTGCAGGGTAAATGCTCTGGTGGGATCCCTGATACCTGGCACTGCTCCAGGATGAGTTTTTGCAAGTGACAGTCAGTGTTGGCAAGGTCTGGACCCAGACTCGGACCCGGCACAGTGCCACGTGTGGCCAGTGTCTGTGGGGATAAGTGTGTGGATAGACACCCTGTGACTTGGCCCCCAGTCCAGCTGGGATTATGGCTCTAAACAAGTCACTAAATATTTCTGCTGTGGCTTCCCCAGCTCTTCCCTTTTACCTAATGCTTTCAGCAATATGTGAAGTGGTATGATGGGTCCAACCCAGAAGAATTGCAGAGACCACTCAAGACCAGGGATGCATCAGGCTGGCATGGTGAGCCAACAAAAGCTATCCAAAACACCTCTTGGCACACAGCCAGCTGAATTTCCCTATTTGCTCCCCTGCATCAGGGACACACAATCCTTTTTCTCTCTGTGAACTCTTGAAGTTTTCTGCTCAAACTCCATCTGTTAAGTTTCAGGAAAACCCAGAGAAACGTCCTCCTCACAGATCCCCAGGGCTTTAACATGCATCGGTGGCCAGAAGCCAAGTACATTTTGGGGAGTAGTAGCAAACAGCTGCTTTTCAGACTCTTTCCCAATACAGTGTTGACTTGCTCCATGCAGTTATTGCTAGTGTGATCCAAATTCAGCTTCCAACCTTGGCATGAGCAGGACCTTTCAGCCTGTTTTCCTAAGGAAACATTGTACATATGATGACACTGTGATCATTAACATTTTTTAACTCACTGGCCAGCTTCAGTCAAGCCTAGCAGCCAGGCAGCCGTCTTGGAGACCCTAAGTTCATGAACTATATGTGCACCTGGGCCAAGGGAAATAAACTCAAAAGCAGGTCAACGGGTACAAGACCTGAGAGGGCCCCAGGAGACTAGATGCCCTGCTCCAGGAAAGCTTTAGAGCATTTTCCATCTGCATGGACGCAGGAGCATCCAGCAGTAAAGCAGATTTCAGTAGAACGAAGATTCTTTTTTAAAGCAGTATCATGAACCTAACATTGTCTGCCCAGTGTCTCACACAGTATTGGAACCAGCCCTTGCTGCGAGGTGAAAATGGAGAATCAATTTTGTGAATGTCAGAAGCCTGTCAGAGTGCTTCTCTGGCACCAGCTGCAGTTGCTTCCTCTTGGTTGGAGGGAGAGCCACATCC
Source organism: Campylorhamphus procurvoides (assembly GCA_013396655.1). Classification (NCBI taxonomy): domain Eukaryota; kingdom Metazoa; phylum Chordata; class Aves; order Passeriformes; family Dendrocolaptidae; genus Campylorhamphus; species Campylorhamphus procurvoides. Next base: position 1,073,499 of record WBMV01008407.1, on the reverse strand, counting down.
AACCAGACAGCAAGGAAAATGAGGAACGTGTTGCTCCCCATTTGAAAATGTGCCTTTGTTCAAAGCAGTGTTTTTGCCATGAGTACATGTGCCTGCAGGGAGCTTTCTTCAGGGACTCAGCAGTAAAATGAGGCCACAAGGGCAGGCACAGAAGGACTGCAAAGTCCTCTGGCTGTTTGTTTGAATGACTGCCTTAACAAGAAGGCACAGTGACACCCTGTGCTCATAAGGGCTTTGGAAACCAGCAAGCAGGAGTTTCCTTACTAGAGTAATATTTTTTTATTTTCAACTGCACATTTTTAAACAGAAGAGTGGCATGTCTCCTGCAATAGCAGCAGTTCTGCTGCAGTGCCTCAGCAGAAGACAGCTAACAAGGGCAAGCTGAGTCCAGACATGAGGAACTCACAAGGAGCAGCCCTGACAACTGGCCTGGACACAGACCACAGAAAGCTGTGCTTCTTCAGTGGTGTAGACTAAAGCAATCTAATTAAAGATGCCAGAAGTTATTTCTAGTAACAAAGCCAACAAACTCTCTTCTGAGTGATTAGCATTTTTCAGACTCATTAAGAAATAAAAAATTGTCTCTCTCTCTCTTTTTCACTGCTGCAATGTTTCCCTGAGGCAGAGGCCAGCTAAAAAGAGGGGCTCTCAGAGATGTGCAAAGATAGCACCATTGTCAACTAAAGAAACCTCCTTCAATTATTCAGAGCATTTGGCATTCTCGAATTTCCCATTCTTAGAGCTCCAGCTAAGTGCTGCTGCATGCATTTGGCAGTAGTTCTTATTAACTCAGAGGACAGCACAAGTAAGGAACAGATATATTCACAAGCTAATTAATGTTTAAAGTGGATGTTGTGGTAAGAAGTTTCCATATATATTCACAAATTATTTGCCAAATACATATTTTTGAAGAGTAGGAAACTTCATATAGAAAAGGAGAACATAATTCTAAGAAGAGAGGAAACAAAACTGCTTCTATTTTTCTACTTCATTAGCAACGAGAGAGCTGACTATAAAGCTGTGGCACACCAAAATATTCACAAAGGCACAAGCATTTAAAACCAGGAACTCTTAGTACAGGTAACTTACAACTGGGAAAATCAGTCTTTCTGTCATCTACCAGTAATATTTTGCAAAACTGAAAAGCAAACTGGAGTTGAACACATGACAAAACAATATTTAAGAAGGTAGTTGTGAGAGTTTCATGTCTATGCTGCAATGTTATGAGTTAGAAAAATTGAAACAGACCTTGTAATCTCCATGCCTGAACTAGGATAGTGAAGCGACATGAATTCAAGGCAGAGATGTTGGCAGACAGCATGCTTATTTTATCATATTCATCCTCCTGCATTGTCTTCTGAACAGTATTCTCATTCCAAGATCCCTTTTACGATATGTCACCTGCTGATGGAAGAGAGGGTGCTTCATCTGGCCAGCCAAGCCAGCCCATCTTCCCAAGCCAATGCATTGCATCTTCTCAGAAGTCATTAGGCACTACAGTTGACCAAACCAAAGAAATTCTGTTTCCCCAGTTTATCAGAGATGCATTACCCTTCCAGAATCTCTGAAGAACCACTGGAAGCTTTTGTGTCCATGGGGCAGGCTGAAAGGGATCCTGAATAAATTAGCTAGAAGAGTCTGGATCTCTGTATATATGGTCTGTCAGGGAAGGCAGGCAAACTATCTCTGATAAAACCATGGTGGAACGGCCAATAATGTACTCCAGCAACTTGCTATATATACATATATATATACACACATACAGACATCAGTGATGTGCACAACTTCTACCAGCCAAAGAAGCAGGAAGGTTCAGAACATCATCTGTGGTATTTCACAAGTCACTGATCTACTTTTTTTCCTTTCAATCAAACTTTCTTTGATTCCTTCATCTGGTCGAAAAAGAGGGGTGGGTAATAATCCGCATTTTTCCACATTCCCGTTCCAGTGCACAACCCATCCCCTCTTAAAACTCTCTTACAAATGTGAAAAAGTGCTTAGCCTAGTTAGGACGGGACCCTTGCAGAGCAAGTGCCCCAGCCGCAGCTGGGCTCCTCCGACTCAGGGCTGATGGGGACAGCCAGCCCGTCCCGCAACCAAGCACAGAGCCCTGGCCCTGCGGAGGGAAGGTGGGCTCGCCCAGGCACGAGGTCTCGCTCGGTGCTGTCCCACCCGCCTGGTGGGATGGGCTGGGTGCAAGGCAGCGAGGGCTAAGGCAGGGCGGTGGGAAAGGGGGAAGGTGCGCGGCGGGCTGGGACGCGACACTTACTGCAGAACCTGCGCCGTCTGACCCTGCATCGCCAGAGCCGCGTCCGCACCCAGTGCAGGCACGGGGACAGGTCCATGGCTGGAGGGGTCACCCGGCCCCGGGGCCACCTGGCTCGGCCCGCTCGCCGCTGGGCAATCCTGCGGCAGCCCCGGGCCAAGCCCCGGGCCGCCGGCAGGATGCGGCGGGCGGCCACCGAGGCCCTGCCGTCCCTCTGTCGCCATGCCATGTTTTATGCATGAAGGTGAGGGCACGTAATTTCATCCTGATTCTCCGCGCCTGGTGTGTACGTGAGCTCCCGCGACGTGGTGGAGCCGCGGCATCGGTCCCTGGGGACAGCGAGCTCGGGGGGAGGCAAGGAGCAAGCAGCCCCCATGGGGCGGGAAAAGGTGCCCGTCAGAAGAATGGGGCCTTTTCCAGGCTCTGCAGAATGGGCTGATGTTCACCCATCTGCAGGTCTGCAGGTGCTGTGCTGTGTGGACCCCTCATCACAAAACCATGTCCTGTGCCTGAAACCTCAACCCTGCTGCAGCTTTCTGAGGAAACAGGAGTGCCGAGATTATTTGAGGGCAATACAACTTTAGCATGTCCATGTCAGTGCTGCACTGGTAGGGGTGGTCACCATTTCTGAATTACATTCTAATTTCACTTTTGCTGTTACAGTAATCTGTGGAGTGCAACCCTCACTGGCCTCTTCTCCAATGATGTGACAATCTGAACCCCTGCTTTCATACCTGTAAGCTTTACCTCATCAAAAACATTTGTGGGTTTTTTCCTTAAATATTCCCTATATCACAAGAAAGAGGTTACTACATACACACACACACACACACACACACACATACACACACATGCAGAGCACACTCTTTACCAGGCAAGAGCAAAGCTAAGTGTATCTGGAGCACATGAGCTGTGTTGCAAATGCATGAGCTGTGTTACAAATACATAAGCTATGTTGCAAATACATAAGCTGTGTCTTCCCCAGCAGGATTCCTGAAGCTTTTCCTATGGCAGGTCTTGCCACATGCAGCTGAGAGCACTGAAGGCTGGACTCAGGACAGCAAGACCTGCCACATGCGCCAGTGTAATTGGAGAGAAGTGGATGGCAGGGTTTCAGGTTTCCTTGCCATTTGAATCTCATAGTAGGGTCACCCAAAGGGCCATCATCGATATTTTTGCTTCTGATGTACGCAGGTAAATCTTGTGCTCTCATTGTAAGGATAGATAAAACCCAGCAGATGTATTTGAACTTTATTTTAAAGCTCTTCGATTCATCCTTATCCGGACTAAATGTAGTATTTCGAGTCCCTATTGGGAATAGGAAAAACTCAGTGCTCTTTGCCCCTGAACATGAATAGCTCATCTGCACTGGGAATTCACGCTAGATTCTGTACGACAACCCCAAAAAGTCTAGAGATTTAAAACCAGAACCACAAATCACTGTCAAGTCCAGATATGAAATTCCACATTCATCCATTACATTTTGCCAGGCAACAGTCAGATCAGATTATTCACTTGGAGCTGATCAGAAATGAAACTAAAGGGTGGTACAGAAACTGAAAAATATGAAGAATTCACTTTGAGTCTTGTGCCACTCTGTGTTTGGAGACTGGTCAGAGTGAATTGGCCATATGCTGTGGTGGTCAACACTGCTGGCATAACAGGGTCACCGCCTCCAGTCTCACCTTTGGCAATCCCAGCATATTTCCAGTCTTTATTAAATTATGTCTAAGAATTAGACTTCCTGTCCTCTTTTACTTGAGGAAGAAGAAAATAGGAGTTGAAGAAGTTTTAAGTGGTGAAAAATCACTTTTTTATTAGAATTCATCACAGCTGTGATCTCAGTGTCATCAGTTACTTGTACTGATGCTGATGCACATAATTTACAGCAATAAATGAGATATAACAGCAGGTATGTGTGGGCTGGAAATAGAAATTAGATCTGAAGTGAGAAAGGTATGATGGTTTTGGTGTGTTTTATGCTTAAATAGTGCTTATAATTGTCTTTTTAGAATGGTACAGACAAATAGAATAATGTAAGAGATGGGCTATGTAGCATTCAATTTTGCTTGTTTAAGGAAAATACATTTTAATGGTAAGTATATTTCTGATGATGATAGCTTGTTTTCTTCAGTATTTGATGCTTGTCCTCCTCCTTTTCTTTTTTTCTTTTTCAAACACAAACATGCCTAAGCTTAGAATAAGCTGTTTGTAGATGTATTTTTACCTTAAAGTAAGTAGAAGTCATAATTTTTGCACTTGATCGGTTACACTTAAATTTTATTTTCTTCTTAACATTCTGGCTGATTTGTGTGCAGTTCTCTGGCACTGAAGTGCAAAGGAGACATTCAGAAAAGCTTAATTATGCACATCGTTTTTGACATCAAACTCCCCCCCCCCTTCAGTTTTACTGCAGCTCATTTTCTGTAAATGAATGATGACATGTCAGAGTCACAAGGCAGGGCACCCAGTACATGTGTCTTTCTACATTTTGCTTTAAAATCTTGGTGGAGAGGAAGACACGTGCAGTTGCACAGAAGAAATAGGAACTGCTGAGCCAGTTCACAGCCAGTCATGCTGCTCCTGTACCTCCAATCAGCAAGAAAAACCTTGGCAACAGTCAGTGAAGGAATCAGCCAATGAAGGCAAGCTCCTTTAGTCATCACAGTGTTTCTAAGGTTAAATATAATAGCTCAATGTGATGCTCACCATTGACCCTCCAGTGCAATGTGGTTTTCTAGTGACTGCTGCTATTCCTTTAGGAAGACAGACCTCCTGCAGATCATGATGGCCTCAAATTGGCGCCTCAAGCCCTGACCTGCAGGTCTACTAGTTGCTTTCTTAACATGCTGCTGATAAACAAATACAGTTAATGAACCTTTTTCCTCAGCAGAAGGGATCTGTTGTGGGACTACTTTCCCCTGCCACTTTAAAAGCCTTTGAGATGCAGTATAATCAACCATTTTTCAAGTTAGCAAACTCCAAACTTGCTAAATGTCAGAGCTTTGTACTTTGGCTTGTCAGTTGTCTATTTTGATGTACACTGGCATTCAATCTTATTTAATGCTTGAAAGCAGTTGATGTAGTGACGTTAGAGGATGTCAAGGGTACACAATGCACTCAGGGATAGATTAAGTAGCATTTCAGGGAAAGCTTCCACTTAAGCCCTTCACTCAGTGTACTTCAGTGCAATGATTCAGTTAGTTAAATCACTGGCTAACAGGGTTTATAAATACTGTAGGGTGCGTTGCTGGCTCAGGGTACAACCGCGGCCGCTCAGCTCTCTTACTGCAGTTCACTCCTGTGCTCTTCTTGTGCCACCTACTGACCAGTTCCCTCTGGCTTTCAATTCAGAAAAGGAATTTGATCCAGTTTATTTTTAAATGCAACTCTTTTATGTTGGATTTTACCCAAGAAATTAATAGCTAGTGAATACAAACAATTTTCATTCCTTGATAACAAGCTCTAATTTAGAGCTGAACCACCCTATCCTGCACTAGTTGGTTCAGTACAAGGGGATGGGATGGGGTGGGATGGGATGGAGTGGTGTGGGATGTCAGATTCAACAATGCTTTCGCTCCTTAAATATGTAATTCCTTGCTGAAATCATTACAATTGCACAGATTTTCAAAATAGAAGTTACTTGGAGAGTTTGCTCTCTGTCCATAGGCTCTTTTCATGACATGGCTGAGCTATGGCAAAGTGTTGACTTCTTGTTCCCAAAACAGGGAGAGGTATTGAAATGCAGGCTTCGGGTCCTTACTCACCCTGCGAGTTAACAGAGAAGCACTTTCCTTTTGGTTTTCCAGCCCCCTGAAATTAGGAACTACACTGCAGAATCAAGAAAATACTTTCAACTTTTTCTATCATAAGTCAAGGCAATGGTTGAATGGATGTGTCTCCCACCTGGGACGTTTCTGAAGTGCTTAAAAGTGGAAAACACATACCTTATGTGTGTTTAGCTTTAAAGCTACCTGTTGCAACTGTCTTGGGTAGATAAACCCCATATTACCTCACACTGTGAGTTGCTCTGCCAGAGGTGAAATGGTGGCTTCAACAATTGTAGTAGGCTCAATATTACTACTGCTCTGTAAATGTTTGTGCCAACCATTGTCTTCCTCACTCTGTCTGTGGCATTTAACCTTCTGAAAGGGTTCAGGTTAAAAAGAGTTTATTCAGTCCTCATCAAAAACTGACTGAAACCCGTAAAGGGTAGAACAGTGATAGGACAAGGCTGGGATTGGGAATCTTATGTGACTGTGGCATTGATAAATAATGTCTCCAGAATAATATCATTAGTGGACTGTGCAGACTGTAGTAGGTATCCCATCAGAGCAAGTGGTTGTAGGTCTAGAGTTTCTCACAAGGAAAAGGGTGGCCAGAACAGCACCCTTTTCTACATACCATTTTACATGACCATTTTGCTTCGGGTCCAAAGCAGACTTGGCCAGGCCAAGGCCTGACACTGGAGAAATTGCTTCCAGCTGCAATTTCTGCCTCCCACTTGTGCTCTCCTCCAGCTGCACATTTCAGTGGGGCCATGACCTCAATGTGTATCTTTAAAAATATGTGGAAAATAAGCTTTCAATTTTCATCATTGTAAAATGCACTGCCTCTTGCAACCCTTTATTCAGTGGAAAGGTAAAAATGGGAAGATGGGGTGACCAGCTTATTCACCCTAACTTAAATCATGATGGAAATTTCATATACTCTTTAAGAGAGATTTCATATACTCTTTAAAACGGACGATGAAGAGACCACGGATAAATTTTATGTCTGGAGACACAATATTTTCTTTTTAATTATTTAAAGTTCACTATGTGGTCTTAATTAATAATTTTTAATTGCATTTTACTTGTTGGCCTGTGGGCAATTTCTTCTAAAATTAATTGGATTAATCATCCGGGAACTCTCAGCTGGATGATCTCATATATACAAAATATTTTTAGAAACAATGTCAGAGATTGGCAAGCATTTTGATTTTATTGCCAATAAACTTGGCACACCATTGTACAGAAAGAAGGGGGTTTAGGTAGCTATGAGAAATTTCTTGTTCTAGGCTCAACTATCCTACAGGATCTGATACAAAGCATCAAGCACTTAGGATCTAGAAGTAACCTCATGCTTCCCACTGGTGTACATCAATTTGAGTCATAAACACTGCAGGAAACTCACCTCTGACAAAACAAAAATCTTTCAAAATAGGTTGCTGGCCCAGATTAACAGCAGGAGGCATGGCAGTCATACCTCTTGAAATATTTATCTTAGCATTTTCTCATCAAACATTGAAAATACAGCTGCACCTCTTATGGGTCAATAAATAAATATTGCACTTATGGCAAAAATCTGTTGTTTCCTTAATCTTTTCCTAAACTTACCTTTTTTTCCCACCTGCACAGAGCTATCCAGTATAGTGAAGCCAGTTCATTAAGCCAGGCTTTCAGGCTATCCAGACTTTCATAGGTATGAGAACTAAATCAGCTGCTAAACCCTTTCAGATGGATAAACTCAGGGTGGATAGGCCTGTGTTTCTGCAAAGGAGGATGCCTAAAAATAAAAATGGAACTCAAAAGGATGCTCGCAGTATGTCTTTACTGTAGCCTTCCTCCTTGAAAAGATGCACCGAAGCAGAACACCAGAAAGTATACAGCAAATTTGTATCTGTTAAGAACCTTTGGAACACTTTCATACTATGATATTGTAGCTATGCTTTTATTAGATAAGTAGGTTTCACTCTAAGAGCCTCTTAATCAAGAATAAGTATGCTTTTTAAGTGATATCCATTCCCAAATTTCCTCAGCTGCTTTCTGTCTTTTCTCTTGAAGCCTTATTTAGTCATTTAAAGTGTAATTTCTGATAGTCTTGTTAATGATCTCTTCTATTAATTTCATTTAAAATATCCTGGGTTTATCTGTACTCTATATTCTTCTAACTACTTTTTCTCTTTTTATTTTTTTTAAATATGTGCTGCTGGTTAACTCATCACTGTTTTCTCCAAAAGTCATGATTTTTACACTTGATTGGTTACAATTAAATATTATTTTCTTCATAAAATTCTGGCTGATTTGTGTGCAGTGCTCTGGCACCAAAGTGCAAAAGAGACATTCAGAAAATCTTTATTATGCACATCAGTTTTGACACCAACCCCCCTTCAATTTTGCTGCAGCTCATTTTCTGTAAATGAATGATGACATGTCAGAGTCACAAGGCAGGGCACCCAGTACATGTGTCTTTCTGCATTTTACTTTAAAATCTGACTGTATTGTTATTATTCTGTATTTTTCTCTTTTAAGGTCCTCTTTGGCAATTGTGACTCCACACACAAACCTATCATTCCAGGAACTTTACAGGCCAGAAGTTCATGTCTTTCTTTTGTACAGTTGTGCTTTTGTAAGCACCATGGTATATAGTCCCATATCACAAAGGAAGCTCATACCCTGTTTGCATTTCAGTCTTCACAATTTACTTGCCATAAGTAAATTTATCTCCTTGGACTCTGATTTTATATTTATATAATAGTGGTTATTACTATGTTTCAAGAATTTTTAATAATATTCCATAGAATAAGGAATGGCTAATTATCTCCTATAACATATCTGGCTGCCTTAAACCAGAGAAAGAGGTAGCACTTAGGCTAATAATAAGATTTTTAAGGATGAGTTATTGTTTACCTTCCAACTACCTCTTAAGATAAATTATTTGTATTTAAAATCCTGTTGGAAGGTACAGCTCATCTCTTGGAATGGACATAAAGAAAGAGTCCACTCTTATTTCAGCTCATATTATACTGAGTCCCAGTGCAGTCATTTGCCTTCATGATTTCTGACTTTGAAAATCTATTGGAGACCCTAATGGCAGGACTCAAACCCAAAGAGAAGTCTAAAGCTGTATTCTAACTTGTTGTGTTCTCAAGCTGAGGTTGCACAAGAGACCTGGTAGAAGACAAATGGGTTCAAATTACTCTGTAGTTTGACAGAAAATTTTCCTTCCGCTGTCTCATGACTCAGATGCTTTTACTCACTGACTGTCTTAGAAAAGCATGCCCGATGAAACATTTCTGGGCGTTGTTTCTGCCCCCCACCCCTCTCTGAAACAAATTACTGTATAAAAATAATCTTTTAGGCTTATTACAGAGAATCAAAGACTTCAACTCAGTGCACTGCTGTGAAGGCACATCAGTGGTCATCCAGAAAATACAAACAAATCATTAAGTCTGCAAAGTCAAGTTTCAAAAATAGTTTGCCTCAATTCCATAGGCACATTCTTTTCCTCCTAAGATTCTGACACTTTCAGGCCTCAAAAGCTGAAACTTGAAAATTACATTCCAAATATTTGTAATAAAACTTCAAAAAGAGGCATTCCATGTCTCCAGCAGAGTGAAAGCATTTACAATATGATGTAAATAAACTGTGAGTTAGTCCTGACTTTCTCTTCAAAGAAAGAAGACCCTGATCATGGCTTTATTGAAAGCTTTCTGGTCTGAGGCTTGTTTTGACATGTCACACAGCTTGCTCAGGGAATAATAGAAAAATCGAGGTTGGAAGGGGCTTCTGGAGGTCACCTAGTCTAATTCCATGTTGAAGTCATAGTCAAATGATGTTCCTTGGAGCCCTCTCCAGCTGTGCTTTGTAGGGTTTTCAAGGAGTAAGCTAAGAAAGCAGTCCCAAGTACCTAAGGTCCTTTCAGCCCTGAAAATTAACAACTCCTGGTCCTTGCCTTAGACCCATTTTTTGAAATGCTAAGGCTTGTCTCTCTTCAGGTTTGGTTATAACCAAAACTACACAAATCCCGCATCAGTACACTTTTCTCTGGGCTGGTCGTCAAGAGGGGTTTCATAATCAATCCATCTGACACCCTCTGGACAGACTGACAGACTTACCATTGTGTGTGCAAGCCCCACAACTTTTCACTGACATGGGATTCAGCATATGTGAAAGCATGTGCACAGTGTTGGAAACATCCAGTTCATTGCATCTGAATAGCCTAGTGCTGGGATCAGCCTTTTTCAGGGGCTCCAAAATGTTAAATGGATTCTGAGCACAGCTGGCTTCAGTCAGGAGAACTGACTTGATTGATGCTATATGTGAGTGGAGAAAGCTGTCATCACCTAATAGAGAGTAAATAAAGAGAATGACATGCAAAGTGTAATGCACATGAGACTTACAGAGATATTACTGCTACCAACCTGAAATGTGGTAGGTGTATCTTGGAAAACATGTGATGTCCAGAAGGGCTCCTGCAGTAGCTAAATGTTCATATAAAGCAAATTCTTCCAAAGAGGGAAGGTCAGAACAAACATTGCCCTTCACTTGGGAAGGAGGTTTGAGTGAGTCTTTCAGCATTTAAGTTCATAAATTTTCACTCAGAAGTGAGTGATCTTAAACCCCAAAAAGCAACACATCTGGGAAATCTGTGTCACTCTGACTTCATTTGTTGAACTAGTTAAAATGTATTACATTGTCATTGTGAACAAATGGTCATTTGCATAATTATAATGGCCATCCATGAAAAAGTCAGTTATTTTTTTCCTGGGCATCTTCAAGAGATGGCTGTTGTACTTAGGGAGAAGTTGCACACACTGCACAGGCAAAACAGGTTGACCTTGAGTCAGGTAACACTTTCATTGCCAGCCTCTGGACTAGCCCATTGACCTTTCCAAGAGCAGGAAGATGCTTTGTATTGTCTTTCTCACTATCCTTTTTTCCTTGTGAAAAACTTTCAGCCAATACCTGCAGAAATTAGACACACCGTTTCTGGCATGTCTGCTCAAAAATCACCTTTTCTGTGCTGTACAAATCATTCTCATCAGACATCACCTGAACTCTATGGATGAGCAGGAATATCTGTTTTCTCCCCCGTCACTCTTACTGTCTTGTCTTCCGAGTTCACATCATTGGTTTTAGCTCATTCTGCCTAGCTGACACTTCTTTGTCCACTATGCAGACACACAGGATATGAGGTGATGTCTAATTATCTTTGAATACTTTGTTAGTACAAAGCCCAGCACACTGAGCTCCTAGGAGTTAGTGCAATTTTAAGAATGTCACCACATAGGAGGAAATGCTGGGTAGGAGCGAGGAGTCTTCCAAGCCCATTACACTTCCACTTCATTGGGCTAAAAAGATTTTGAGTCCTGTTTTTTGCTAATACAACAGTTGAGAAACCAGAGATCTAAGGGGAATCTCAAAGTTTATATGTCACTTTTACGGCAGAAAACATCTTAAAGTAGCCAGAACTCATCATGTCCCAGATAATGATGACTCTCTCGCACATTTCTTCTGCTCTCTTTGCTGAGGTCTGTTCTGGAGAGGTCTGTTCTGGAAAGGTCTGACGAGGGGCTGGGGACCCAGGGCTAATAGTCTCAGTGAAGTCCACTGTGAGATCATGCTAGTCCTACTCATTCATCTCTTGCAAATGTTTTCATCTGGAAAAATTATTCCACAAACTCTAGCAAAGGACTGGGAATGAAGTCTCCCAGTGAGATGACCCTTGAGGTATCTTCTCCCTGAAGGGTAGTCTGGCTAGAATAGAAAACCTGTGTCTGGCTGCTAGGGGAGCAAAGCCTCAAAAGGTATTTTCTCTCCCTGGGAGAAAGGAAGTTTAATCATTCTTGACCATATGAAAACAAAAGCAAAAGAGCACAAACCCATATTTATACTAGCCCTTTTTTTGATCCTTAAAGAGCTAAGTAAATGATGGTTGAAGAAGACTTTGCCCTGTAAGGAACTGCCAGACCATTCAAAATGTAATAGGACTGTTTTTCTTTAGCACATTCTGGCCACAAGGTGTCAACCCTTACTCACAGGAAGAACTAACAGCTGGTATATTGTTCTCGAGCGGAGCTGAAGCAAAGCTTATGGCTCCTCCAGGCGCAATGGTAGTTAGGGAAAAAGAGAATGAAAAGACAGTAATGCAAAGGACAAGCACAAAACTCAACTGCGAAGTCTTCTCCTCGCATCTTGTAAGGAGATCACGTACATGCTTTGTAGTATTACATACACAGCTGCCCCTGCATAGCAAATGGATTAAATCAAACTCAATTCCATGATTATTTTCTGTAATATTTCAGTTTTGATATGCTAAAAAGTTGCACCCTCCTCAACATGTTTCTATTTAATAAAGATGTGAAGAAGATCAGCAAAAAACAAGAAAGCTCTAGAGACACATCCAGAAACACTTGACACTTTGGAATAACAAGTGACAGAAGGGGAAAAAAAGTTACAAAGAAAAGGAAAAGTCAAGCTTTCAAAAAGCTCGGCACCATTTACATGTCTGATAAATAGCCAGATTTTTCAAGAGGGCTTTAGTAATGAAGCACCTTCTTGCCAAATGATGCTGTACAAACAGCATTTTTCTCCTCAGAAATCCTAACAGAGCACAAATAGTCCAGCTGCAATATAGCAAAGACATTTTTCCCTTTTGCCATAGCTAATGGACACTGAATGCCCTCTGGGTTCCCTGGGTAGACTTTGCTCCAAGTAGCAGTTCTGCCACTAAGTGTTAACAGGAGAGAATAGTGCTGATTTGCTGAAGAGGAAAAACATGAGTAATATGGCATGTGGTATTCTGAACTGTCCCTTTCAGTGCTGTTATATTTTTTAACCTGCAGGTAAAATCCTGTGTGAATATGGATGAATTTATGCTCCATGGTATCATATTAGAGAGGAGGGAGATGTTTTGGTCTTCCTTTAGGGATTTCTTCCACATTTGGAAAAAGGTCTAAAGAAAACAAAACTTCTTTCTGTCCAGTCCACAGCAAAATAGTTTCTTAGTGTATCCACACTCTGAAAATTGATTAAAGATGGTGTGTTTTTACCTTGGTAGGTATCTCCTGATCTTAGTCAGTTTATCCTTAGTACTTTTTATGCCTCTTGGCACCATTCTGCAGCACTCACAGCCACCAGCGCTGCTGGCTTCATTGCAGTAGGTCCCCCCACGTGACTGTAGCAGAGCCACCAGATCCATCAAGCTGTCACTGATAGCATCAACTGATGGTCACACAGTCACACAGGCACAGCGGAGTCTGGAGTTTGTCAGCATGACCCTCGATTACTAGCGATGATGCTCAAGATGGAAGAAAGCCAGCCTAGCTGCTGGAGACTTGACTGACTTGGCAGCTCAAGCAAACACTTTCTCTTTCAAATCAAGCCTATTTCATGGGGAAATCACTGTTGGACTGAAAACATTGCAAAGCTCTGCGAAGGGTCTCTGGGGAGAAGTTGCACTTCACAAGGGAATTAGTGAAAACTAGGTGGATCTTCCAAGGGAATGAGAAGCAAATGATAATGCCCTTGGAAAAAAGAAAGGAGGATCCTAAGCCTAACAAAGCAAAGGGTTGCTTCAGGAGAAATTACTTTGTGTAAATACTATAGGGAATTGAAAAGACTTCACTAGACAGTGTTCATCTCCTGCCATATCCTTCTACCCCTATCTGGCCAGGGCATCCACGCTTGGGGGAGTGAGCATCTCCTGCTGCCTCACATCTCAGGAGCTTTGGCACATACTGCAATCAGTGTGCTGGCACGTGTTGCATTAAACACACTGGCATCCCAAACTAACTGGTGTTTGTTGTGTGTTAGTGTCCAGGCTGGTGCCTCTCTCCATGCAGCGAGGACATCTGGCATATTTTCCCTAATACAGAGGCAAAAGTTTTATAGCTGAACATCCTTGTTTTGGAAACACAGCATCACAGGGGCCTAATTCCTTTTCTGAGAGAGGAAATGAGTCCATCGGGTGTGTGCAGCTGGGAAGAGTGAGGAGGAGTGAAGTCTTTGTGTTTGTGGCAGTTTTTTCCCTCTTTTTGTTGAATCATGGCTAAAAAAATAAATCCAACAATACAGGACAGATATGGAACAAAAATCTGAAGATCACTCTTAGGTGCAAATAAAATGTGAACAAGGTCTGCCAAAGGTGTAATTGTATGTGTGTTCACCCTGAGATGCTGACAACACATATTTTGCTGTTTGCTAAAGAACATTAATTTTGAATGCAGTTTGATGCAAAATTGGAAGTAGACACAGCTATTCCCTGGGTAGTGGCAATAAAATAAAGGTTCATGCTGCTCCTAGTTTCCTGGGAAATGTGCCTACAACACTGCCCTTGGAAAGGAGCAGTCAGCCTGGTCTGTGTCAGACTGTTCCTGCTCCACAAGGGGAGGAAGTGCCCTCCCCAGGAACACATCCAACACTCTCTGGAGAGGCATGAAGTGATGATGGCAATGGCGGCTGTTCTGTTTATAGCTGGAGTAAAAGAAAACTGGATCTCCTCAAGAATTTCAAGATACTGGTGGTTTTTTTCTGTCATTCAGCTCTTCCCCAAAAGTATGGGTTTCTCTTCTCCAAACTGTCCTTTGGGAGCTATGGTTGCTGCAGATCTCCAGGAGTCCTGCTGGCTTCTCTGCCAGGGGTCTGACAGTACTGAGGTGAATGCTGAATTAGCTCTTCGACTTCTATTCTCACCCAAACCCACAGTTTTCCATCTCTGCTTCCTCCCAGCCCTATCTGCAAATACTGCCGTATGCATATTGTACCATTTACTCACTGTTCAGGATATTTTTAACCAAGTTGTTTCTATCTCTCATTCCCTTTATTTTGCTTTTGAGTTATTCCAAGTTCTACCCTTCATACTTAAATGTGCTGCAATTAAAAGAGAGGTAGGAAAACCCAGGATCACATGTCTGCTTGCAGCAAGAGCAGTGGCACTGCCAGCTTTGCGAGCCCTTGAACTGAACTGGTCAGCTGAGCTCTGCTTCAGTGCCTGGGCATCTTGGCGAGCTCTGTGCAGCCTCTCACTCTCTACTGACCCCTCTGTGTGCTGCCAGGCTTACTTAAGGTCCTATTTGTAATCTGCCTGTACACTCATCAGAAACACAACTGTGCTCACTGAACAATATAATGCAAGTTGGCTGACAAAGATTTTCAGATTCTGTTACACTGAATGTAAATGAGCGTGTGTGACGCTGACCAAGGTTTCCTGTTATGAAGCTACCTGGGGATAAGGGAACTCATCTGTCCACTCAGATAAGTTCATCTCTACAGGAAACTGCAAAAAGTCATGCCATGTATACAGAACTAGCGCAGGTACATACCTTTTCCTATTGGAGAGCATAATTATGTTATAGTTTTTTACTGGCCATATGATACTATATCAAGTCAGTGTGTACCCTTCTGAAAGATACAGAGGTAAACCTTTAATATTTGCATAAAGTTAGGTAGGTATTTTCTCTGATAGGATTTTGTGTAGATTGGTCTGGTAAGGTACAAAACCAGACCCTTTTTACTTTCAAAAAGCCTACAGCAACATTTAGCTAAAAAAGCATTTTAAAACTAGTAAAGCAATGCCAGGAGCTTCTGTGTGCATATTGAGACAAAGAGACTTTCTTAAGAGTAGCTAAAAAAAAAAAAAAGTAATCAATCAGATCAATCAGGCAAGGCTTGTGGTAGATCACAGTCCCCTCTAAGAAAGACTCATGGCTGCCTGTGTCACTTGGTATCTCACAGCAAATCCCCTCTTCCCTCTGTGCCAGCCAAGACAACAGCCTAGCTATTTGACATCAGAGAGCAATGGAATTTTCCAAAGCACAAAATTTAATGGGTTGTTACAAAACAAAAATTGGTTTTGACCTCTTGCTGAAGAATGGGGAGCTAATGCTTTCTATCAGCAGAGAACTGTTAACGTGTTGAAAAGATGATTCTGATTCCTTGATGGCGGCACAAATGAATTAGAATGAGGGAAGGAAAATTGTCATCTTGTACTGAGCACCTCATAATTTTGCTGTCATTTGAAGAGCTAAGATTACTGCCAGCAGCAGATAATACACAGTGAAAGGAACCAAAAGCATCAAGTTGCAGGGAAAAAAAAAGACGAGCGTGAGTGCAGTGAGGCAGGAAAGGAAGAAAGGGTAATAAAAACCTGTTCTGAACAGTAAATTAACCACTTAGGGGCAGACTGAAGACTGCTAAATGGATCCTTTCTGTTGAAATGAAGATGCAAATAATTAAAGATGAACTCATCTCTGGCACTTTTGTTTTACTGCACATAATGATAATAATCTGATATATTTGTGCTTTGAGAAAAGTGTTACAGAAAATGACAGCCAAGGTTGGTGACAAGGGAAAATGCTTCCAAAAATCTCTAATGAAATTCATGAGTAGATTTTGATTCCACTGGGGAAGTAACCATTTCATAATTGTTTTCAAAGATCATTTGAGTACTTGAACTTGATGAGAACTGTGTGCTTCTATGCTAAAAGCAAACTTCAGGCTGATTGTGAAATACACTGTTCTTCTTGTGCTGGTTTGTTATGTAAATCATTCAGAGAGGCAACAGAAATAATACCATTTGACCTATATTACTGATTGAATAGCACAGTTTGCAAATTTTGAATGTTACAGCCAGTCATACAGTTCCCTA
Source organism: Campylorhamphus procurvoides (assembly GCA_013396655.1). Lineage (NCBI taxonomy): Eukaryota > Metazoa > Chordata > Aves > Passeriformes > Dendrocolaptidae > Campylorhamphus > Campylorhamphus procurvoides. The sequence continues at coordinate 1,056,821 of WBMV01008407.1, read as the reverse complement.
TTTGCAATCTTTATGTCCTGGCTTAAATAATGCAGTCTTGTTTCTGCTCTCCTATCTGGGAGACATCTGTAATTGAGATCAAAATGTTAGCTGGAGATTAGAAACTGCAAATGGTTATTCATAAACTTGTGCTTTGCAGATTGCTGATTATATGCTGAAGAAATATGGGGGTAATTCTTTCCTAATAACAGATACATTCAATTAGAGTGGGGTCAACCCAAGTGGTCAGCTCAGCCCCACACAGGTGCTTACTCCCTCTCCCCATGGGATGGGGGAGAGAATAGGAGGATCAAAAGTGAGAAAAGGTATAGGTTGAGATAAACACAGTTTATTGAGTAAAAAAAAGGACACAAAGTAAACAAACAAAAAAAACCCAGCCACAAAACAAACGCCATGTAAGCACTGCTCAGCAACAGTTAACACATACCCATATTATTATCAACATGATTTTCATCAAAAACCCAAAACATAGCGCTTATGGGCTGCTACAAAGAAAGTTAATTCTGTCCCAGCCAAAACCAGTACACCCAGTCAAGTGACTATGAAAAGTGTAATAGGGTGAGCAGAAATGTCTTAGGTTGTTTTTGCTGATGGCATGCCATGGAACTTTGAGGCAGGCTTTCCTTCTGCAAACTCCTCATATTTGTGGCTTATCTCAGGAATTTTAGAAGTGTTTTTCCTTCTACTGTTCTCAAAGTGTTCCTTTGGTGCTGCTAGCTTGAGGTCATTGCCTCTGCAGCAAAATATCCAGTGATTTCATCATATCAGAGAACTTCTCTGAGCTCCCTTCACCATGAAGGGGAGGAGAGACAGAGCATGCTTAGGCCTAGTGTATACTCCAGAAATAAACTGTGCCAGGAACACTATTCAGCCCCTGGAAAACAAGTATTGCATTAAAAAGCTGTTCCTGGATTTGAGCTTGCCAAGTGCCAGCTTGCAACTTTCCATCGCTGCATAGTGACTAAGATGCGCTATGTACCCCTCTGAAGGCTAAGGGAGCTCATTAGCACAGATACAAGCCACCATGGGCTCATCATTCTTATCATGCAGCATGGTTTGCGTTGGTAGGGACGTCAGAGATCATCTAGTCCAACCCCTCTGCAATAGGTGGAGATGCCACCCACTAGAATAGGTTGTTCAAAACCCCATCCACCTGGCCTTGAACAATTCCAGGGATGAGGCATCCACAACTTCTCTGGTCAACATTCTACAGTGCCTCACCACCTCACTGTAAAGAATTTCTTCCTGATATCTAGTCTCAATCTACCCTCTGTCAGTTTAAAGCCAGCCCTCTTTGTCTTACTATATGTCTACTACATAGCCTTGTAGAAGGCTTGCTTTCCTGCAAGCTCCCTTTAGGAACTGGCATGCTGCTATATGGTCTCCCTGGAACCTTCTCATTTTCAGGCTGAACAGCCCCAACTGTCTCAAACTGTCTTCATAGCAGAGGTACTCTAGCCCTCTGATCATCTTTATGGTCCTCCTCTGGACCATGTAGACTCCCACAGATCCACATCCTTTCTAAGTTGGGGGACCCAGGGCTGGTCTCAGTACTCATCACTGGGCCATTCAATTTACTAATAGAAATACAGCCTTTCTCTTCACACATGTGGCATAGCAGTGTTTATTCTGCTGTTTTAAAGCTACTGTTGTGAATTTTATCTTTATTTTGCTGGTGAGCAGGACACCTAACTGGGGTTGGAAATGAGGCCCAGCAGTTGTTGGTGGGCTTCCCTGTGGTACCCTGAGAGCCACAACGAATGGCAAAAACTGCTGCTTCCCCCTGTAACAACCCAAAACCTCTCACCACATTTGGTTCAGTTGTGGCATTTGTCCCCAGATACCACCCTTTTTAGGAATAAGAAATAGAGCTTGGAATTAATAGCCTGAAGACACTATTTTTCAGTAAGACTAGAAATGGCCATATGTGGAAGCAAAACTACTCAGAGGAACATATGTGTGCACACTGAAGAAAGGAGGTTGTGTGTGTTGGTAATAATCCTATTGCGCAGGATTCTTTTTTCAGATCTGAAGAGTGATGATTTGAACAAGAAAAGTAGCACTTTTTAGATCATTTGCTCTGAATAACTGGTGACATATATCCATCCAGAAAAACTGATACGACCTCGGCTTTACTGTATTAGGCAACTCTTATGTCAATATCCTGTTATGGCCAAACCCAGAAATAGCAATCTCATTTTGCCAGTAAATTCCTATTACATTGTAATACCACATCTGATGTTGTTTTATATTAGGAACTGCAGTTAGGATGTTCTTGATGTTTGCTCACATTACATTCCCTGCTTGCTAATTCCCTTGTATTTCATTCGTAAAACTTTCATAAGTTATCCGGGGATGACTGATGTTCCTTATTTTATTTTACGAAAGACATAGGACAACTCTGTACGCTATGGAAATGGCAAGGAAATTCTCTAGAAAGATCTTATCCTCACATGGACTTCTTCTTAAGCTAGAGATAATTGGATTTTGCAAGGTGGGTGCAAGCCTGTGAGAAAAAAAGTGAGGGCCTCCCCACCCCCCTGGAATAGTACTGTACTGAGCCTACCAATACTCTGGTCTGTGAAAAAGACCAACGTATTTTTAGTTTTGAGCACCATTCTTCTAGAGTTCTGTAAATGGTTTACCAACATAAGTGTATACAGGTTCTCAGACTATTCTATTCAAGCTACTCCACAGGAAAAATCATATGCAGAGGGAGCAGAAGTACCATACAAAACACTCGTGCCACAGTCCACATCAGAGTTCAGGTCTTGTGTGTGAAAGGAGGAGACTCCTGCAAGATCTAGCCACATCCCAGGCTTTTCCTAAAGGTGGCTGAAATTCCAAAGGTTGTTAGCTCAATGTAGCTAGAAAGCTTTTTCTGCATTTAAAGTTCGCATGTAGTTGCTGCCACTCTTCTTGTTAGTCACTCTATATTTGACTTTTTCTGGTCCCAAAGCAGTATAGTCCAAGATAACTTTTCCTCCACACTTCTCATCCTCTATTCCCTGTCTCTCAGGCTACCACAGTGTGAGCTGGAGGGTTATGTGTGTCACCATTTAGGCTTAGCACATTCTCTTAAAGGCTCTTGTTGGCACACCGTATGGTCAGTGATCTCTCCAGGATCTGCTGGTTCTGAGAAAGCTTTTTGAGATTTAAAGAACTTATTTTTTGTAGCAGAGGTTGCTAGGCTGAATGAGAGGTATTGGTATTGATGGAAAGGCTGTTAGTAGTTTCTGCGGGGGAAGAAGTAAGAATAGTAAAGACTAAGAAAGAAGCTCAGACTTCTAAAAAGGAGAGCGAATCATACTCAGTTTGAAATTTAGGTCAGAACTAGTTCAGATCTATTTTTATACAGGTTCATTTCATCCACTTCACTGCTAAAAAGCTTTGTCTTCTCCTTCAGTTATCTCAGCCAGTACAAATAATGTCTGTGGAGCATGTTTCACCACCTCAGTTGTGAGGATTAGTTAATCTCACAGGGCTGATGGAAACCCAATCAAAGAATGTTGATAGATTTAGCTGGAGTCAATGATAAGAAAAAGAGGCTTCCTGAGACATCTGACATGACAAGTCTCCAGCAGAGGAGAGATGAGATTTCACACACACTAAAAGTGGTATAGTCTGACTTAGTGACAGGTCACCCAAGGAGCTGCGACACTCACGTACCTATTTGAAATGCTTTCCAATGTTACATTTCCATTCAGTATCTTGGTAAGTGTCTTCCACGTGTTGCTAGTTGCTTTCACAGAACAGAGAAAAACAAGATGTTAGTATAGACTGCTTGTTTAGGAATCATCTACTTTTGCCTCTAGTTCAACATCTGAAGTTACAAAAATTGTGAATTTCTAACTAAATGTGATGGGATATGCAGAGGACTTTGCTTTCACTTGAGAGCTAAGCAGCAGAAGCAGATGAAATTTTAAGCAACAATGACCCTGGTTTTATATAAATATGCCTGCTAAAAATGAATGAGGGAGGAGGAATATGGAAATAGATGATAAAATAATCAGAGAATCATTTAGGTTAAAAAAAACCTCCAAGATCATAAAGTTCAGCTGTTAATCCAACATTGCTAAGTCAATCCCCTAAATCAATCCCCTAAGTGCCGTAACTACATGTCTTTTAAATACGTTCAGGGATGGTGACTCCATCACTTCCCTCAGGAGTCTGTTTCAATGCTTGACAACCCTTTCAGTGAAGAAATTTTTTCTAATATTCAGTCTAAACCTCCCTGGCACAACTTGAGACCATTTCCTCTCATCCTGTTTCTTGCTACTTACCAGAAGAGTCTTGCCACACACTTCTTTCAGATAGTTGTAGAGACAACAAGGGTCCTCCTGAACCTCCTTTTTTCTAGTCTAAACAACCCCAGCTCCCTCAGCCACTCCTCATATGATCTATGTTACAACCCCTTCACCTGCTTCGTTGCCCTTCTCAACACCTCAATGTCTTCCTTGTTATGAGAGGCCCAAAACTGAACCCAGGATTTGAGGTGTAGCCTCACCAGTGCTGAGTACAGGGGGACAGTCACTGTCCCAGTCCTGATGACCACGCTATTTCTATTCTGTTCACCACAACTCTCTGGGCTTGGCCATACAGCCAGTTTTTTACCCAGTGAACAGTGCCCATCCCAGCCATGAGCAGCCAGTTTCTCCGATGCTTTGGGAAATGCTGTCAGAGACTTTAATATAAAGTTCAGGTAGATAACATCCATGACCTTTCCCTCATCCAGTAAGTGGGTCATAGATGGAGATTAGTTTGATCAAGCAGTACCTGCCTTTCATAAACCCATGCTGGCTGTGCCTGATCCCCTGGTTGTCCTGCCTGTGCCACATGATGTCACTCAGGATGATCTGCCTCATGACCTTCTCTGGCACTGACATCAGGCTGACAGACCTGTAGTTCCCAAGGTCCTCCTTCTGGCTCTTCTTGTAGCTGGGCATTACATTTGCTAAGCTCCAGTCAACTGGTACCTCTCTGTTTAGCCAGGAGTGCTGGCCAATGATTGAAAGCAGCTTGGTGAGCACTTCTTCCAGCTCTTTCAGTACCCTGGGGTAGATTCCATCTGGCCCCATAGACTTGTGTGTAGTGGTGTAGCAGGTTACTAACCATATCCCCTTGGATTTTGGAGGCTTCATTCTGCTCCCTGTCTCTGTTTTTCAGCTGAGGGGGCTAACACTCCCTAACATACAGGGCTACCCCACTTCCTCTCCTTCCTTGTCTATCCCTTCTGAAGAGTTTGTAGCCATCCATTGCAGCACTCTAGTGTAAGTCACCCTGCCATGTTTCGCTAATGGAAATTTGTCATAGTTTCCCTGCTGCACTGCGGCTTCCAGTTCCTCCTGTTTGTTGCCTGTGCTGCAGGCATTGATGTAGATGCAGTTCAGGTGGGCTATTGTTCTTGTTACCTTTTTGGAAGGAGAAGTCCTAATTCCTACCTGACCATTCTTGGTCACTTCCACGGTTTCTAACACATCAATGACCCCTGCATGGCTCTCCATCCTCTACCTCCACTGAGACAGCAGATAAGGACTTCGCTAGTGCACTGCCCCTCAAACATTGCTGTGCTGCCTCCAGGCTTATCTCCAGTGGGCCTGGTTTTATCCTTTCCCCCCTTTGAGTACAGTAGAGTAACCAGAATTATTCTGAATACATTTCTTTCTTATTAAGATTTTCATGAAGCATAAATTGCTCTTTGTAATTCTCTTCTTAACACTAATATCAAAGTATTCCTTATTAAAACATACATCTTTGCTGTATTTATATTCACCCTATTTAAAATCAAGACAAAATACATTTTTGAGTGCCAGGCATTGAAATAATCCTAAGAGCATACTGAATAAAGGATTTGAAAAGACTCAGTAACAGATAACAACAGGATACTACTTACAAGTGTGTCATTTCCTTTGCCAAAATAACAGTTGATTTAAGACACACATTTCTCCCTATCAATTTTGTCTCAATTGGTGAAATCCAAAGAAGGCATCCAATCCTTCATCAATATGAGTCATATTTATCACTGTGCAATTAGCTAGCTGCTTGTTTTCTTCTCTTTTCCTAGCTAACGTTTTGTGTCAAAAGATCCCTAGGTCCTGGAACACCTACAGGTTTCTGAACATATGTGAGGGGCCTAAATAATAACATTTAATTTTGTCACCACACATAGACAATGAACAGAAAAATATGCATTGGGTAAGAATTGCAACAAACAAATTAAAACTGGAGAGAGCCCAATGTTGGAAGTGCTATAAATATTTTTAGGCTGAGTGGAAATAAAGCTGGCATGAATGGGTAGATTTAATGAACTTCTGAGCTCAGACATAATTGGAAGTGTCTTAATTGTGCTTCATATACTTCCACAGAGTGGCAGATTAGCTGCCTCTTGGTCTTTAAAATGCCCATAAAAATTGTGGTGTTTGAAAAGAAATATTTCATTTCCTTAAATGACAGTGCTCTTGGAAACACCTGACTGGCTAGTACTGTGATACATAAATATGGCCCTGTTCTGTCTGCCTTCAGCCAGGGCAGTAAACAGTATCTCTGGGGTTGCACAGGCAGAGCTGTTGAATTTGTTCTCAGAAATGCAGCTGGCAAGGCTGGATCACTTATAACTAGAGCTTTCTTTTATGAGATGTTCTGCCTATTATGAGATGTTCCAAGCTTTTGCTCCAGGCTGCAAGGCAGCTTTGCAAATCAGATTGGATCACCTGGTTCCTCCCACCAGGATGTTGCTCTGCAGAAGGATGACTCCAGTGTGTGACTTGAATGATAGTCTGACACTTTGCTATTGGCACCTGAAATATTTCCGCTGACTTCCACGGGATCATGCAACTGATCATATCAAAATGTTGATGACATCATACTACTGCTTCTTAGGAAAAAAATCTAAGATTTGTCAGTGCTAAAGCCATAATCCAAGGTCCAGAGACGTTGGCAGGGAGGACATGCAGCAGCTGAGACTATAAATGCCCTACCATATGACAGTGTACATGGCTTGGCAACAACTCATATTGACACCTGCCTTATCTGCAGGAGAAGTTGGGATTTAGGCTGAGAAGGAGGACAAGGGCAGCTGACAGGCTGGGATAGAGGAGTATATTACAGTGTATGTCAATACAGGGTGTGAGGTACCATAACAATATAGACCTGCAGGAGGTGGAATAAGAAGATGCTCAAAAGTTACTTCATGCTAATCTGATGCATAAAGACTGCAGTTTTGAGGACATTTCCCCTCCACATCCCTTTCTGTGTCAAATGTCTCACTGATCAATGTCTTCTAAAGCTCCTAGTTCCTCCCTGCTCTGTTACTGTAGGTTAAATATAAGCTGTGGATGCTGCAACATTCCCTGAAGTCATCTAATTCACACATGATCCAACCCACTACTCTCATCAGCATTTCTATCATGCCAGAAACAGCCTTTAGAGAAAAAGTATCTCCAATAAAACTGCACAAATCCTATTCCTTTGGCAGGCAGATCAGTCACCCTGTGAATGACTTTTAAAATTACTTCATAGATCTTTTGCTCTGTCAGAAGACAATGTAGCCTCTTTACATTCTCCATGTGCCTGCTGTATGTGCGATACACAATTTTATACTGCTACTACAACTACCTTAAAGGAGGTTGTTGAGGGTGGGAGGCGGTTGAGGTGGGAGGTACTCTATTCTGCCATGCCTGCAGTGGGAGGACTAGAGGTCTTAAGCTGAGACAGGGAAGATTCAAATTAGATATCAAAAAAAAAAAATCACTCTTAGGGTGAATAGGTTGCCCAGGAAGGTGGTGGAGTCACCATCCTTGGAAGCATGTAAGTGGCATCTGGATGTGGCCCTGGGTGATATGGTTTAGGGGTTGCAGTGGTAGTCCTGAGTTGACAGTTGGACTTGATCTAAGAGGTGTCTTCCAACCCTGATGATTCTATGATTCTACTGGAGCACAATCCTAGCTAGGGCACCTAAGTTGCAATCATGTGCACTAGTCCCAGTAATAACAAATTAGGAGGCCCTGCAAATACAACAAGGACTGCTTAGGAGCAGCTCAGGGCATGGAGTGCACCTGAGAATTAGGGGAATGCCACTGAGATCAAAGAGGAAACTCAGCTGCATCTGCTCCTGTTGTTGCAGTTTAAATTGGGCGCCTCTGTTTTCCTCAGCTGTGACAATGTGCCTCTATTGGTGGGTGAGAAGGGATAAAAGTCAATTAAAATTCAGTTACTGAAATGATAAAAATCCCATTTCTGCCCCTCTTCACTGATTCAGGTTACAAGACAGTAAAACATTTTCTCACACTGGCACAACATGAAAAGTGGTAAACAGCTGCAAGCAGGTATGGATGACTTGCTGAATTTCCTCAAGCATCCTTGCCACTGGGGAAGATGTCTGTGACAACTGCATTCCTGTTGAACTGACAAGTGGAGTGTAAGGATCAAGATGAAAGGATGAAAATCACACCACCTTACAAAGCCAGCAAACTGTCCATGGTGTGGCTTTACCTGTAAACTGCAGAGAAGAGTCTCTGTTTGGAGGCTCTGGGAGTTGATTGTTTGGGAACTCTGGGATGGTGGTCTAGTCCTCTATGCACTGGGAGGTGGACCCTTGGGATTGGGAACATCCTTCTTTTCACAGGCCAGACTGATATTGTGATGGTGTCAATACCTAGACATTATTGTAGCTGGAGGAGCAGGAATCAGCAGCCTGCCTGAGCAATCATGTTTTACCTCCTGTCTAGGGAACAAGGAATGAGAAAGAATGCATTTTGCTGATTGAATCTGGCCTTGGGAGTACTAATCCACCCAAGTTTATTTTCCACCTCCCCTACCTTGAACCAGGTCCAGTCTCCTAAGTGCCAAAGCAGGAATTATACAGTAGCCTTGGCAGTGTTACTTCATTAGCCTGTAGTGCTGGTAATTAAAAAACACAAACCAAAACACAAAAGCCCTGCCTTTTGTTATCATTCATTCTTTTTTTTTTTTTTTCTCTACACAACCTGGGCTCATGATACTGGTCAGCTCCTGGTAGGAAGCCAGAGTGGAGGAGGTGCTAGCAGTATTCCAGCAGACCACTACAGGCTGGACCACTACAGGCTCATCATTTTTGTAGCTGATGAATGCTGAGAGGCCTGAGGTTGTCTGTCAGCAGCCAAGGAAGCAAGGCCCATGCTTCAAATACTGTGTCAGACAGAAATAAAGCAGTGGTGTAGTGCAGTGTGAGAAACTATAATGCTTCACGTATAAGAGGTCACAGATACAAAAATATACATTTTTTTGCATAGCAGATAAATAGTGATGGAAGAGAAGTTATCTTTCTGGAAGTTTTAGCTGAAGACAGGGTACTAGACTCAGTATGGAAGTAACTGCATGAAATTACATGGTCTTTCTTACACAGATTCAATGATCTTTCCCCTCCTGGGTATTAGAAAAGATGTGAACTTCTCAATTTTTGTTTTGCTTTGTTTGTTTCCTTACAGAAGATGCCCATGTTCCTTACTTACAGTGTAAGTAATCCTGCATGTATGCAGTAAGCAAGAAACAGTTTTATGCTGAGCTGAGAGGAAAGATTGGCAGAAAGGAAAGGAAGAGATCAGCAGGTATTCCATGCCCATCAGAAAAGGATGCAGATACAGTGAGGAAAAGAGAGAAGGGTTCATCAATGGAAAAGGAACATAGTGCCTTTCGTTTATATATCCAGATAAGATTTGATTGACATTACTATTTATTAAAAGTGCACCGCTTACTAGATTCTTTTACTAATATATTCACTCATTTTACTTTCTTTAAAGGGAGTCCTTATTTGTTACATGTAAACAACAAACACTGAAGAGAACAAATTGTAGCCATCTCTGTAGCAATTGTATCTGTGTTGGTAAAATCATCTCTGACATTATTTAGAGATCTGGTTGGTGTCATGAGGAAATGCAACACATTTATTTGTCAAGCGACACCAATTCCAAAGTAGTCAAGTGTCTTCTGAAGACCACAGTATTCCGTAGTCTGTGAGACACAGAACGCAGTGGTATGGTAATGTACCAGCAAAATAACTCTTACCGGATTCACACTGTTGCTGTCACTGAAAGCATTTCAGATTTCCTAAATAGACATAAATGACTGTGATCTCCCAGATCCATCACTCACTTGTAGAGTGCTTGAAATATGAGGTTTATGCAGTAATCCACCCCTTCAGGACGGAGGGCAACCAATCACAATCCTGCTGCAGTGAAAATGATACTTTCGCTGAAAGCAAGTATCGCTACCAGAAGCAAGCCGAAGGATTTCCAGGGCTGCCGAGCCTCCTCCTGTGATCTCATCCAATAAGCATCTTTCTGTGCTTGTATTTATGGCTGCAGTTAGGCAGCTCGCCTGCTGTGCTTCTATAATGTGGCTGTTAACGCGTGACAAAAATTCTCAATGGCAAAGTGCAACAAGTAAACTGCTTCAGTCCGTGGATTTTAATTTGGTTCTGAGAGAGAAGGCGTGTTCCGTTCACCTTCACACCCTAGCACAAGCTCAGAGACACCGAGGCTTCCTGCACAAGGAGTTAGCTAAGCCGCCTCTAGCCATGGCGTTATCTCACAACAGGTGCCGAGGCAGCCGCCGTCCCTATGGAGATAAGGTGGGGGAGCGAGGGAGAGGCAGACGAGTTCTGGACCAAAGGTTACCCTCTTCCAGGGCTCGAACTGATGCAACCTTTCTGGAAAGAAATTGGGCAATCCCTTTCCCAGACGGCAAGGACCGACCTGGCCACGACAACCACCCCCTTGACCTGCATTAATGAACCCAGAGGAGAATTCCCGCCGGGCAAAGCCTGACGGTGCAGCTGCGGAAGGCAGACAGAGTGTGTAGTGGAGGGCCGGTGGTGCTGCAGCCTCAGGTGGCCCGTCTATGGCGGGGGTGGGTGGCCGGGCCGAGGTACCCGCGCCGCCCGGGGACGCCGGCNGCCGCACCGCCTGCCTCCGGAGCCGGGCGAGCAGCAGGGCAGAGGGAGCGGGCGCGGGGTCCGCCGTGAGCCCGGACCAGCGCGCCTGACCGGCCGCCTGCGGTCCCTGCGGTCCCCATCGCTCCCTGGAAATGCCCCTCCTGGCCGCGCCGGCAGCCGGGGCCGGCATGTAACGCGGGGGGAGCGGGTCCGCGGCGGGTGGGAGGAGCCCCTTCCCTCCGCTCGCGCTCACACGCCGCGC
>WBMV01008407.1:1033565-1045600 GCA_013396655.1 Campylorhamphus procurvoides | reverse complement strand
GGCTGCTGCAGGCAGCGGGGGGGCGGCCGTGGACAGGGGCTGCGCCCGCGGAGCCGCGTCCGGGCACAGCGGTGCCCCCGCCCCCGAGGGCTCTGTCGCGGTGGGACCGGCGCGATGCGGGTGCTGGAAGAAGGGGGTGAAGCTGCCCCGGCCCCCTGCGCCTCCCGCACCGCCGCCCGGCCGGGGCTCGTCCTCGGAGCGCCTCAGCCTGGCGGCACGGACTGCGGCTGCTCTCGTTAATTTTTATTTATCCCCCGGGGTTTTGCCTAGTTTAGGACTCGTTTTCCTGTATGGAGTGAGAGTATTCGTAATTAAAGTTTTATGGCCGCATGCACACGAGCCCCCCTTGCTGCATGGTATGCGCTTAGGGAATCACAGGTGATGGCGAGGACCCCTGAAAATGCGGTCATCGCTTCTGGGGAGCTTCCGATAAACGCGGTAATAAATGGATCGGCAGGACGGCACGTGTGTAACCAGTGTCATTTGGGGGTAACAGGTCGGATGCTCCAGGTCCTCAGCTACCTTGCTCAGGCCAAACTTCCTTTGGTTGTAGTTGTGGTTTTGCCTGTTGAAGAGCTATCTGAGGATCTTGCCAGCATTAGAATAAAGTGTTGCCTGGATGATAGACGGAAACAGAAATTTGTCAGGCAACAAAGTACACGTTGAATTGAATACAGTCCTTCAGACCATACCTAGTTAATTTACAGTGTTGCATTTCGTTCTCTTCTGTCAGTCAGCAGCTGGTTTTAGCATTTATAAAATATTGGTGAAAATATGGATGGATGGTTGCAGCTGCCATTGAATTTTTTTCTGTAGTGTCAAAATAGCTCTATTTTGCAGTCATTTTAGTCTGCAAACCACGTGGTTTACTTCAGTCTATAGCTTACTCCTAAGAAGTAATGATTTGGGAAGTGTTCTTGGAGTAGCTATGGTCAAAACCATGGACTTACGCTATTTTAAAATGGCCAGGCAAGTCTGAGGTGCTAATACATGATACTTCTTACTCAATGTTGGTCCGCACAGTAGTATTGTAGGTGAGATGTGGGGCATGTTACAGAGAAGAGTGAAGTGGGCATCTCCCCATCCCCTCCTTTGGTGGCTTTGGACAGTTTAAAGAATTACNGCCCGCCTCGCCCGGCGCAGGGACGGCGCGCCGCTGAAGCAGCCCCGCCGCCCGGCACCCCCGGGCAGCGCCGCCGCCATGGCCGAGGACAGCTCCGACCTCCCCAGAGAGCTGATCGGTGAGGAACGGGGCATGGCGGCGGGGATGGGGAGGGGAGGGGGGGAATCCCAGGGGAAGGTGCTGCGGGGGCAAGTTTGGNCTGTATGGAGTGAGAGTATTCGTAATTAAAGTTTTATGGCCGCATGCACACGAGCCCCCCTTGCTGCATGGTATGCGCTTAGGGAATCACAGGTGATGGCGAGGACCCCTGAAAATGCGGTCATCGCTTCTGGGGAGCTTCCGATAAACGCGGTAATAAATGGATCGGCAGGACGGCACGTGTGTAACCAGTGTCATTTGGGGGTAACAGGTCGGATGCTCCAGGTCCTCAGCTACCTTGCTCAGGCCAAACTTCCTTTGGTTGTAGTTGTGGTTTTGCCTGTTGAAGAGCTATCTGAGGATCTTGCCAGCATTAGAATAAAGTGTTGCCTGGATGATAGACGGAAACAGAAATTTGTCAGGCAACAAAGTACACGTTGAATTGAATACAGTCCTTCAGACCATACCTAGTTAATTTACAGTGTTGCATTTCCTTCTCTTCTGTCAGTCAGCAGCTGGTTTTAGCATTTATAAAATATTGGTGAAAATATGGATGGATGGTTGCAGCTGCCATTGAATTTTTTTCTGTAGTGTCAAAATAGCTCTATTTTGCAGTCATTTTAGTCTGCAAACCACGTGGTTTACTTCAGTCTATAGCTTACTCCTAAGAAGTAATGATTTGGGAAGTGTTCTTGGAGTAGCTATGGTCAAAACCATGGACTTACGCTATTTTAAAATGGCCAGGCAAGTCTGAGGTGCTAATACATGATACTTCTTACTCAATGTTGGTCCGCACAGTAGTATTGTAGGTGAGATGTGGGGCATGTTACAGAGAAGAGTGAAGTGGGCATCTCCCCATCCCCTCCTTTGGTGGCTTTGGACAGTTTAAAGAATTACCCCTCAGGCCTGGTACCCTGCAACTATCCAGCTTGCTTTGCCAAGGGCTCTTCTGGCATGTGTGGATCTCCTCGTGTAGATTGGTTTAATTTCTAGCAATATTTTGGTGTCTGCATGTTAAAATTTAACCTTTAAACAGACTTCGTAGTAACCATGTTTTGAGAACAGGATGAAAGGATGTGCTTTAACGCTGAGTGATTGGAGTGTGAAGATTAAACTGAGAGTAGGAGTGTTTGAGCTGTAGTTTTTGTTCTGTTACTCACTTCCCGTGTGACCTTTGTCAGGTCTTGTAGGTCATAGTCTGCAAAAAAACCCTCTCTTATTGTTGGCTTACCTGGATCTGCTCCTCCGAGGTGTGGGTATCTGAAGTCTCCAGCATTAGAAATGGATGAACACTTCAAAATATGAAGTTAATATTATGTTTCCATCTCTGAGTCTGAAAATCTGCTTTGCAAGTCCACTTGCTGCCCAGTGCGGAGGGAAGTGTTATCGGTCACATGAAGAATATCTTAGCTCTTTGAAGAAGCATTTCTAACCCTTTCAAGCAGATAGAGCCTTGAAAGGAGCTGACATTCTGATGCTGCCTTGTGAAGTCTGGGGTCCCAGGCCCTTTCTCTTCCTATGGCTTGTTGGAGTAAGAATGCTGGAGATGAGGGCTTGCAGTCACTCCTACTTCTTCTGTGTGGCACCTGTGGGACAGCAAAGGGAAGCAAGTGGGTCTCTGCACACTCGTGCCTCAGGAGGAAGTCCCTTAGTAGATGCAGGCACTTGGACGTGTGTGTGGCAGAGGAGAAACTGAAAGGCAGAGGCTGCAGGTGGAGGTAAAGTAGCAGAGACAACAGTAATACCTTTCCTTCTACAAGGAGGTAAGACTTCATGAAAAAGACAGTGTGGCCAGCTTGCTTCTGGGTTCCCAAGCAGGGGTAGAAAGACCAGAATTAGGCATTAGCCCCAAGAGAGGAAGCCTTGCAAGAACAGTTCACATCGGGCTGGACTTTCCCCCGGGCTTCGCTTACCTGGCTGCTCCGGGAGCTTGCAGGCTGGCTCCTGACCAAGCGGTTGCTCGGGAGCCGGCTGCGTTGGCTGTCTGCCATGGGGCTGCTGCAGCTTGGGACAGGCTTCTCACTGGGCAAGCCACTGCTACCGAGGAGCTTTTGTTTCCTGATAGGGAAATTAAAATTCCTGGGGGAAAACATGCCGATTCTGCAGAAAGAGCCCTTACTCGTGAAGAGTCTTTCCAACCAGCCACGTTTCTGACTTGGACACTCTTCTGCCCTGCGGGCAGAATGCTGTGGCCTGGGCTAAACATCCAGGCTTAATAAATGGTGTGTTTGCACTAACCATCTTCTGACTTCCAGATGAAAATTGTGCAGAAAAGTGCTATACAGAGCACTATAATTAAAAGCCTTAGAAGGAGTCCATTATTCTCAATTTTAGCCTTTAAACTTGAGCCTGCAGGAGGGCAAAGTGTATGTGTTTGGAGGGGGTGGAGACTTGCCTTTTGCAGATGCCACTTGTAAGAGTGGAAATAGAAATCTTTTAAACACATTAACTTTTCTCATTCACTTTCAGTGGGGGCTGGGGAGTGAAACTTACTGAAAGTGTCAAATTGGCTCTTCTAGATGAATTCCTCTGTTTATCTCTCAATTACACCAGTTTCAGTAGTTGTATGTTCCCTTTAGGCTGGGGTGCAAATGATCAGGGGAAAAGCTGGTTTGTTTCATGCTTGTCAGAGACTGTGTATGCATGTGTATGGGTGTACATGCTAAAACATTACGGCAACTAACATAACTTTGGTGTTGGCACCATGAAGCGGCTACATTGTCACTGGGGCTTGGACCGAGACCAGTGTTGCTTTCCATAGCATCTGCTGCAGAGCTGTCAAGTGTTACCCTCTGGAAGTCTGCTTGGTTTGCATTGGAGCCTAAATGCGCAGAGTGCAAAATGTGCAGACACTTTGCTCTTCAGTTGCCTGACCCATTTAGCCTTCCTGATATTAACAACAGGCTAAAATTTGCGCAATGGAAGGAGCTCATTTGCTTGAGCAAGCTTTTCAGGTACAAATAAAAGCAAGTGATGAATTTGTTGTATTTTCCCAGAGCAGAGCTAAGCAGTGGTGGGGCTTTTCTTGGGAATGCTTTTGATATGTAAGTAGTGCTGGTAAGAAATACCAAATTGTATTTAGAATCCTGGCTTACAGAATCGATAATCCTATCATAGTAGACATAAATTATTTGTGGATGGCATACTTAAAAGAGTTGTACTTGTGTTAGGTTGTGTTTACTACTGGTGCATGTGCATGAGACTCTCATGGGTGCAAGCAGTTGAACAACATGGTTCTGAGTCCTTTTGAAAATGCAGCAGTGGCACCTCTTTTCTGCTTGTGTTGACATTGAAGGTATTTAATTAAGGTATTTTGTTTTGTTTCAGAAAGTGTCAGGGATGTTATTGGGAGGAAAATCAAAATTTCTGTCAAGAAGAAAGTAAAACTGGAAACCAAGGGAGATAAAGTGGATAACAAAATATTGGTAAGTACAGTAAAATGACTCTGATTACTTATGTGAAGAAAAAGCCAGTTCTTTTTCGGAAGGCATTAATTCTCCTCTGGAAGGATTCTTTGAACTTTTGTGTGCCATAAGATACTCATATAATTTATTTTCTTACTTTCTTAATAGCCCACATAGCAAGTTCATGTGCAGTTTTGCATGTGTACACACACATTTATCACCAAGTTGTTTTTCAGAGTTTAGGGTATTGTGTTGTGGACTGATGATCAAGCAAGCTATTATCAGAACCTGTTCTAAAATAATTTGCTGCCTTTGCTGATGAGGTTTCCTGTTTGCATCTGTAAGAATTTTAAGTGGACAAGAAATGTAAAATTATCTTTCAAGAATCTTCTGAAACTGTTATGCAGTGAAGAGTAACAGTAAAACTGTTGGGTTTTTTGAACTCAAATGGCTATTTGTACTTTTTAATATTCTCTGTTAAGTCATACATCTGCATTTTAAAAGAAATTCATAATGTGTGGTATTCTAATTTGTTGTTCTTAAAACTAGTGGAGGAAAGTGTCAAATTAATCTCACTTAAGTATGCTTTCCTGTTTCCTCAAGAATAGTTTTGCTGGCCTCTCTTGATAGGAAGAAAGCTGTGGTAATAAGCTGCTATGTTTGCATACTATCTTGAATATGCAAAATGACATGGAACTGCATTTCTTCGTTCTTTTGTTACCTCTCTATCAGGAAAACTCTTAGAGTAACAAACACAAATAAGTACAGTGCTGCTATAACATTTTGCAAGATATTTGAGATTTGGTGCCTTGTGTTAGTGCTGTTGCATATTTGAAAGTTTCATTGCCCAAGCTGTTGTTATAGGTATTAGGGATATTCCCCATGCAGATACTCTGTTTTGTCTTTTGAAACTGCAACTTCTTAATCACTTCTGAATTATCATCTGAAAGTACATGTTGCTCATCCTTGGGCAGTAATGCTCACTGTTCAGTGACAGCAGCTACTTAAGGAATTTGAAATATTTTCTGCATAATATCTACCCGTGTGATATGTAGCTCCTAGGTTTACAGTTTCTGTACTGGAAATAGATTGAATATGTGAATGTTGATTGATTGTCTCTATTTATTTGAAAGCCATGTTTATAGGGTAGGCTGACAGGTTTCACTGAAGTGGTTACACTTGATTGACTTTTTGACTTGCACAGAATCATTACTATTATCAATAGTGAAATATATTGTGGAAATACTGTTCTGAATTGACAGGACCAAGAGAATGTCAAGCTTTAAATTATCAATGAAGTTTCCAAGGGATGTACTACTTAGCAGTAAAATGCCTAAATGTGATGACTCAGGTGTTAATTCTCTCTTTAATCTCCTAATATCTCAGGTGAGGGACTTTTACCTTTAATGACTGAAGAGGTACTGTAAGGAAGAGAACCTATTTAAGGGGCTCATGAGTTAGTGAGCGCTTCTTGTGTGCATGCATGTTGTCTTCAGTGTCCAGAAGTCTTTCAAGGTGATGAATTGCTGGGTGTTGTCTGATAGAACAATTTGTTTTTCAATGCAGAAATGCAGGGGATTTATATTGGTGGAAAAAAGAACTTTTTTTTTTTTTAGAGAAATGGATTATTGACTGCTGGGGCTGGATTTTGTGTTTTCTTTTGCCATAGCAGGAAACTACCATCTGTGAAGTGGTACGAATCACTAATGACTCTTATCTTTACCCTGTCTCTCTGATTGCATGTGTATTTTTAGGTTGGATTTGGTTTTCTTTTTTCCTCCTCAGAGGAGCTGAATGTTATCTGCTGTGGCAGAGGCCAGTAGAGATTGTTGTTCACTTTGAGGATGCAAAGTTCTCTGAAATGCAGAGTGCTCTGAAAAAAATGACACCAGTGACACCTTAAGTTTGGTACCTCAAATTAGTGGAGACGTTTTGGCTTTAGTGTGTCTACAGAGTCTCACCTCTTACCTGTGAAATAGAGGTCATGTACGTTCCTCTCCTCAAGAGTTATGGTGAAAATAAATAATCTTGCTTATGTGAATGTTTAATATTAAATGCCACAGGAGATCTGCCAACAAAATTAAGAATTTTTGTACTCTTAAGCTGGGACTTAACGGTATTGGGCAAATGCATATGGCCACATTCTGACCAGAGTGGGTAAAACTGACTACTGAGTTATGCCTTGAGTGAGCCTGTCAAAAGGAATGCTGAATGAAGTGTTGGCAGCAAAAGCAATTCAGTAATTAAAGACTATATCCTTAAGTGAATGCACCAGAGGGCTCAAATTTGATTGCATGGGCAGCCTTCATGCCAGAGCTCCTCAACTCCTGAGAGCTTAGGTTTGAAATGTTAATCTTCTGAGCACTCTCTCTGGAGTGCATGTGCAGCAGTGAATTGTTTTGGGATTTGTGTTTGAATTTTATTAGTATTTGGGTGTTTACAATCAAATTAGGTGGCATACATTGGGTCCAGCACTTAATAAGGAGAAAATGCCAGTTACTCTCATCTAGCTAACCCCAAAGCTGTTGTGAAATGTGCTCATGGTTTTAAAGGAGGCTGATCACAGAGGTTGCCACTGAGCCCTGACACCCAAATCTGTGCTTTAATTAAATGATCTCTCATCCTTCCTCGGGAAATCCAGCAGAATCGGTACCGTTTTGAGAAAGAGAAATTATTTTAAAATGACTGCACTTGGCAGGTAACTGTAAAAACACTTGACCTCTGGCCCTGTTGTTCGCAATGTATTCAAGGTATAGAGTACTAGGATATGGATGCAAACCTCTACTTAAATCACTCTGGTATAGGAAATTTCTCTGATAATTAAGATGGAAATTAGAATCTGAGACTAAAGAAAAAACAGTGCAAAAACCCTGGTGTTGCTTGGAATAGAGACCTAATATTAAACTGTTGAAGTTGGTGGATAAAGTCTGTGCTTGCCTTAAGACGCTCTAGAATCTCAACCTGGGGTGCCAGAGCTTGGAAATTACATCTAGGAACTTTAATGTAAACCAGATTTTTTCAGTCTTCACAATGAGTTTGTTGCCACAGTAATCTCAATCTGCAGTTACCTAGTTTTTCTGTTAGTCATAATGATGCAAACCAGTAAACATCATGAGCTTCTCAACTGCCTCTGGTCTGCTGACACCAAATCTCAGATGTTCAGGCAGCAGACAACACTGAGAAGGCAATAACCAGCTTGAACGGGCAGAAAATCAGTGCTCAAGTGATTAGGGCCGAACCCCAGTCCCATCCAGGTCATCTGCGTACTCTGGCAGGTACCCACCTACTCTAACTGCCATTAGGGAAGGTGAGGAAACACCCAGGCATAGAGAAAATCTTGAAAGATGGTGAGCTGCCCCACAGGATGAGGGGAACAGATATCGTGGACAGACAACCTATTGCTCCCCAATCGGTTGCAGTGCCACTGTGGGGTGTGGGATGCACATAGCAGGGCTGGGGCATGTAGCTGGAGGCAGCTAAGCTCCACTGATCACCAGCAGTGCTGCAGCGCTGAGGCAGACCCGGGGTCAAGCCAGGCAATTGGGTTGGTGGGACAGGCTCAGCTGGGAAAAAGACTGAGCGCAGGCGTAGCTGTGGCATTGCTCAGGCTGGAATTGAATGCCAGAGCTCTGAAGCAATGAGGGGGAATCCTTGTCGAGACTTCTTCCTACTTTTGGGGTCACACGCACGCATCATGTGGGGTGCAGGCAGCCAAACTTTGGCAGAGCGCTTGAGCAGGCTGCCCTAGCTGGCTCCATGCGGCACTCAGCCGGAGACAGGGTACTGCCACAGGAGTGGACCCAGTTGTGTTTGGCTTCAATATGATTGTCACAACAGCAGTCTTGTTGGATTAAAAAAGATAACGACTTCACTGTTTTCTAATCAGTGGAGGATTCCTTTGGGTTTGTGTGATTGTTTTGTTTAAACCTGGTTTCTTAAGAGGGCAAAGTTTAAGGCATCATGGCTAGTTGCCTGCGGTGCTCCTCCTCACACTGACAACTTCTAACCTCTCCAGTTTCAGGTTAGGCTGATGGGTATGTAGAGATCTCAGCTGTGATGATAATGGAGTCTGTTGGGGTGGGGGGAGGCAGTCAGAAAAGGAAGATAAACATTCTACACCTTCTGTCTCCTTGAGGTCTCCACCTTTTGCCACCATAAAGGATAAGGCAGAATACCCTGTGTGTGTGTCTGTGAGTCTGTGAGATTTCAGTGTTTCCTTTTTTTTGCTTTGTTGGATTTTTTGGTTGCTTGGTTGGTTTTTGTTTTGGTGGTTGTTTGGGTTTTTGTTTGTTGTTCTTTTGTTTGTTTGTTTTTGGTAAATCCAGAGGCCTCAGTGATTATCAGAAGATTATCAGTTACAGAGAAAATTGGTAGGGAACTGGGCTTCTTAGCTTTGGTGTTTGTGGCTCTGCTTTACCCCCCTCGAAATTGCCAAGATAGATAATTTTGCTGATTATTTCCCATTTTTTTTCTTTGAGATTTATTGTAATTCGTAGCAACCACTGAGAATTTGAAATGTGAGATAAAGGCAATATGTTAAAGAAATCTGACCAACTCCTTATGAAATATGAGTGTTTTCAGGACTGTTTCATGATGGGCCAGAATACATTTTACTTTTTGGTGTTTTACTCTTAAGAAAAGAGAATGCTCCTAGCCTAGTTACCTTTGAGATTAGTTTTCTTTTCCAAAATAATGTTATTTGAGACATAAAAGATAAGGAAATATTGGAAATGGCCGTGCTCTCTCTATGTCTGGTCTGGGTTTTTTTGCTTTGTTCTTTGGTTATTTTGGTGGTTGGTGTGGGTTTTGTGTGTGGTTTTGTTGGTANTGTGGGTGGTTTTGTTGGCCCCCCCCCCCCCCAACCTTAAGGCTATAGAATAGTGTGATGTGGTGGTGACCAAAAGCACTTTATTAGGAAGTCCCATTGAGGAGTCTCTGTTACACTTTTGCCCCCAGTCATTTACATTCTCTTTGTTAAAATATCACCGTGCCACTTCTGAAACTGAAACAGTTGCTTTGGCAGGTGGTTCTCCTTAAAACGTACTGTATGCCCAACATAAATTCACTGGGAGCAATTCATAAGTCCTTGTCACTTTTTCTGTGACATATGTTTTCATCGGCTTTTAAAACAAAAAATCGAGTTAACTCCTGTCAAGTAAGTTTATATTTGTTCTGTGCACATGGTCTAAGACTTCATGTTCTGCTTCTAAAGACTCACTTAAAAAGACTAAAATTTTATTTAAAAAAAATCTGTGTTTACTTTTAAAAGGAGCAAATATGGCCATTTTGTGCGCTGTCCATGTGGCTTCTGAATGCTGCTCGAACAACCTGGCTGACTCTACTGAGGCAACTGAGAAAAGCTTTTATGAGCTCCCGTGCCTCTTCAGCTGTAAGGGTGGCAGTCTCTGGGTGGAGGCAGTAATATTTTGCACTGCCAAAACTGTTTTGGGATTAAAAGCTTTAGTGCTTGTTTTCCATTGCTCATCTTTTGTCTTGATCCGTCTGTGATAGTCTGTTCAAATAGAGATGAATTTCACATCTTGCCTTGAAAAATATGCACTTCTATTAAACCACTAAGAGCATGAAGCTCCCAGGGTTGTCCAAGGTTAGTTTTACATAAATGTGTGCAATCTCACACATTATATCATGACAGCTGGTGTGTGATAATGATGTTAAATATGGACGTTGTTTTAAAATAATGGTGTTTCCTCTTCCCTGCCCAGAACATCAACTGTTATGACATATATCTTAAGTGTGTCTTTATGAAGATGAAAGGAGGTAGGTGTTGGTACATCCCTCATGTCAGGAAATCTAAATGAAGTGAGGTAGAGTAATCAAAAAATACTTACATGTGAAAATGCATTTTAATACACTTATGAGGTGCCTCTTAGAATACAATTGAACGGTGGCCAATAAGATTGCTACAGAAAACTGACATAAAAAGAGTACTGCTGGAAATAGAATTTATTAATTCAGTCATGCAGTTGTATATATTTCCAAAATAGGAAGTGTTTAAAAAATATTCACCTGCAGGTGTCACTGAAATTTGCATTTATGTTATACACTGATCCATAAGGTTACTTATGAAAACCCAGCATTCTGGAGTACTGTGTCCTGCTCCGGGGGCCCCAGCATAAGAAGGATATGGACCTGTTGGGGTGAGTCTAGAGGAAGGCCACAAAGATGATCAGAGGGCTGGAGCACCTCTCCTATGAAGCCAGGCTGAGAGAGTTGGTGTTGTTCAGCCTGGAGAATAGAAGGCTCCAGGGAGACCTCATTGTAGCCTTCTGTACTTAAAGGGGACTTACAAGAAAAAATGGGGTCAAATTTTTAACAGCTGACAGGACAAGGGGGAGTGGTTTTAAACTAAAAGAGGATTGATTTAAACTAGATGCAAGGGAGAACTTTTTTATGACGAGAATGGTGAGACACTGGAACAAGTTGCCCAGCGAAGCTGTGGATGGCCCATCCTTGGAAGTGTTCAAAGACAGGTTGGATGGGCTTTGAGCAACCTCACCTGGTGAAAGGCGTCTCTGCCCATGGCAGGGGTTGGAACTAGATGATCTTTAAGGTCCTTTCCAGCCCAAACCATTCTATGGTACTGTGATAGTGCATGTGAGTGTTGAAATCCAAGATGATTTCTTGCATGTTGAGAGTGTAGTGTATACTTTGCCTGCTTGGTTGCAATCCCTTTTATTAGTTTTGGGCAACTGGTACAGGCAGGGAAGGGTAAGAAAAGGGAACTTCTCTTCTGGTGCCCTACAAGTACCTGCTGTTGTCCTGGCTCATGTATCCTTGCACACCCACCTGCAGGTGCATATATCTTTATTGGTGTTTTGGGAGGAGGAAATGTAAACGCTATCTCACTCTTAGCAGGTTCTGGTTTTCTGTTCACAGCTCTGACGGTTATGGGGGTCAAAAAAAGTGGTGGTAGGCAGGAATCCACTACAGCTCTTAACTGATCTTACAATCTTTCCTTCTGTCAATTTTTCATAACCTAATTAAAAAAACATTTCCTTTTTAAACTGCCTCTTTCCACTTCTTTTTCTGAATATATAATGTACCGAAGTGTTTTGCTAATGTACTTTTGCTTTGAGAGGGCCTGACTCACCACCACCATTACTTGTGAAATGGAGCCTTCCTAAGCAAGGATTTGCATTGAAATGTATGCATAAAAGAGGTAGAAGACTGATTATAATAAAAAATTTCCCTAAAGCTGGAAATAAAAAACAGAAAATGAGCATTAGGGTCAACCTCTTGTTTCATTCACTCTTTGCCACTGATGACTTTTTTTCCTCCAACAATTAGAAGACTTGGAAGGGAACAGATTATGTGTTATTTGGTAGACCAATAAAAATGCAAAAACCGTG
>WBMV01008407.1:983566-1033494 GCA_013396655.1 Campylorhamphus procurvoides | reverse complement strand
AGAGCTAGTTTTATCTGCCTGACTTTAAGAAAAGACTTCTCATGCAGGCAATGTGGTTTACTTCAGTGTAAGTAATGTGGGGGAGGACACAGTAAGCTTGAAAAAGGCTGCAAGGGCTGCTAATTGAAAAGTTAATGCAGTGTACTGTGAAAAATACTTCTTGTTGCTCAGAGCCCTTCTCTTCAACCATTGTTGTGGTGAAAAATTGGTGAACGTCACTGATTTTTGTGATTGTTGAAATATTTACTTTAGCAGACCTACATTTTTTTTCTCATGGTGGTGGTAATTTAATTCTGTATAAAGTAATTACAGGCCCAGGATATGAAATTATTCTTTAAATACAGCTGCTGCTAACTTTGCTCTGTAGTGCTACCTGAGTCCCCAGGCTGATTTCTGCCCTTGTTCCTGTCTCATCTCTCCTGGTTTCTGAAACACCCACTCTATGTCAACCCATGACTGATATCTTTGTTGTAGCAATAGCTTCCCCAATATGATTATTTAAGGTGACAAACTGTTAGACTCTGGTTCTTACTATTATATTTTGCATCCTGATAACCCAACACTCCTGAAACAGACCTGATCAAATTAATTGGTCTGTTGGGTGAGGGAAGAAAGATTCTGCTCTTATTCGACTCCCCGAGCCAGGGTAAGATCCAAATAGCTGTGGGATGGAATTTTAATGTTAGCAAAACAAAACAAGTTTCTGCTGGTTGCTACCAAGTTCAGAGAAGGAATCATGTTGCTGGTGTTGAGTGTGGGAGAGGTGGTTGCCTGCCCTATGTGGACCAGGGCGGTGACTTCAACTGAACGGTATTTGCTCATTGCTTTATTACTGTCACTCTTAAGGGGGTTTTGCAAATGAAACCTGACAGCACTCACCCCTCTGAGCAGATACAAATTAAAAGGATTCGTGTGTCCTGTGGGACTATTGGAAAGGTGCTCACAGGATAGGAACTGTGAGCAAGTGAGACCGGCTCTTATTTGAATAAGTTCTTTCTTGATAATTTTTTGCAAAGTGACCTTTAAAAAAAATCAAAAAGACAAAAATACAAGAATTGTGGTCTGGGTTTGTGGCTGCAGATGTTGTGCAGCTTATTCCCTTGGCTGACCAGTGGTGTTTATATCCCTGCATATTGTAGAAGGCCTGCGTGGATGGGCTTTGGAAAGTGTGTATGTGGAGATGGAAAATAAGAGGAGGTGCTGGATCTGTTTTCCCTTTAGGATTTTCATCATGCATTGCATTTTCAAGTGGTGCTTGTTTCTGTGCTTTTTAGGTAGTTGATAACTAGATTTTGACTTTTTCCCCTTTCCACAGTTGAAGCAGCAGTTAGCAGCATGCTGCCTGCGAGGTGGACAGTGGGCTTTTTGGGATGTCTGGAAGCACTCTTAATAGCCAGGGCTTAGGAGGCTGAGGTCATTTGGAGCAAATCACTTCCATTTTGTGCTTCAAAGACACTTGCCAGAGGCTTATGGAATAGGCACTTCAGGTACACATGCCTCTTTATCTGAGCATGTCCTTAGTTCTCTGATTGTTCAGTCCTCCCCTTGCACCTAAGACTTTGTCAAACCACTGCTTTTGTAGAGCTCCGTGAAATTTTGAGGATTTGAGCCAGGTTATAGATACCTACTTATTCTTTGGGCCCGGGAGCAAAACAAGAGGGTGAGATTGCTGCTGCAGAGCAGTTTCCACTCAGATTTGATTAGAGGAAATGAATGGCTGTTGACCCTGATCTGAATTGGGAGACAGGGCACTGCTGTGTTTGTTCAGGGTCGACTTTTGAATGAAAGGGCTTCTCCTTCTCTGCCTTCAAGGCCATTAGCAAGACTGAAACTATTGACACAGAACTATTGAGAAAGGGGAAGCCTTCCAGAGGCTCATCTCTTAAACACTAGAGCCTGATGCTTAAGAATGATACCTTTTAAAGCTGTGCAAGTGAGCTTCTACTGCACTGTGGAGCTCCAGGAGCCTTAGGTGGGGAGCAGTGAAGGTAGGTCACTACAGATATTTGGATTTTTGGTGCAGCTGTCTTTAGCTGTCAGTCTTCTTTTTGGTGTTTACAGTGCTGCCAGTAAATATTTGAAGAAATACTAGCTTTGTTAGGTCATGATGCTTTGATGAGTAATGATTTTTGCCACCTTGGTAAGTTTATTCATATCTCAAATCTAAAATATGCATTTTATATTATTTTTTTAAAAAGTGTAACATAAAAAAATAAATATAACAAGCAGTTTTCTTGACTGTGTCACTCCTCACATCTACGCTTTGCAAGTGTCGGAAAAGCATGGGCTTCGGCTTTTCTGTTCTCTCATCTCAAGAAGGTGCTGAAATCCCTGCATGTTTTCTAAAGCATGGTACTGTATTGTGTGTACAATTGTTGCATATGCTCTGAGTATCTTTATGCTCCTTTTCTTAACTTTGCTATCTTTCTCTTTACTGTCCTTTCATATTCTCTGCCTCAGAAAGTCCCTGAAGTCTTTCCTGTGTGCAGATTGCTGTCAGGACTGGGGTTTGCTGTTTAGTCTGCCTCTTCTTACACCACTGCTCCTGTTTTTCCAAGACCACATTCCCCCACTTCTGTTTCCTTTCATTACAGAGATAATATGAATATCCCCAAATTCCACATTATCCCTGCAAATATGGGGGTGATGGACAGAACATAATGCTGCTGTGCTAAAAAATATTGAAGGCTGCCATAGACTTACTCTGTATACAGTTTTATCTGATCCTGTTAGCTGAGTTTTTTGCTTCCTTGTTCTCTAATGTCATCAAAATCTATGCTAGATCTGTGTTATTGGAGTCATGGAGGTGGTTTGGTTCATGCTGGACATTATGGTGCTATTAGTGTAATCTGGCTTTGAGTTCTTTCCACCTTTCCCAAAGCGGCTTGCTTTGGTTAAAAAACAGCAACAAAATGCCAAAAACCAAAACCACCACCAAAATCCAAACCAACAGCTAGTATCTCAACAAAGTGCTGTGCAAATTATGCTTGTCCTGAGGGGAAAGCAAGATAGTATAGTGGACATAAGTCACTTGCATTGCTCTCTCCACCTCTCTAGGTACACAAGCAGTTGAGCTGAGAAAAGGGAGAAAGCAAAAAGAAAAGGAGAACTACTGTACAACATGGCAATTTAAAGGCAGTTAGCTGATGTGGGTAGTGCCAGAGCAGCATAAAAGATTGTAATATGGATCTGAAAGGGTTTCGTCTGTAAATGCAATGCTGTGTTACTCAAGTTTTATAGTCTTATCTTTACTTTGGAAAGACATCTTCTATGAAATTTGACTCTGCTGATGGAATTTAGTTGTATTTTATGTTGTCTGTACTATTTCCTTCACACATGATTCAAAGCTGTTTTTCTGCTATGTCCTTGCTTAGCTACACTATGTAGGCAAACTGCAAGAGAAACTGACTGTCTCTTGAGATTCTAAGTAGGGATGTCAACTAAAGTTTGGAAAAGCTGCTTATCTGGAGAAGGGTGTGTGTTCAAACTTTAGTCAAATGCCAAGAAAGGTCTTCAGGAGTAACCTAATACAGAAGGGATGTATGGTTTTTTTTGCAGTTGTAAATTGTTGCTTGCTTTTTTGCCTACACTGAATACTACTGAAAACAGTAAGATGTGCAGGTCTCAACTCTAACAAGTTGCATATTCAAATCAGAAAAATTTTAGGTGGTTGCAGGTTTAATGGTGACACTGAAAACACATTGTGTTTTTGCCTTCACATTGTTAAACTATCATCCTTTCCAGCTAACAAGGATTTCTGAAACTGAGTAAATGCTTATTGTAAGCCCTGGAAATACGTTTCTCTGTTAAATATTTTGAAAACATTTAGCAAAAAAGGCAAAACCTGAAGATGTTAGTTTAATGTGATATTTCCACTGTAATGATATCCCTTGAAAGTACTTTTTGTAACACTGTTAGATGGATCTGCTATTGTTTGTATGTGTGTGAAATTGTGTGAAATTAAAATGCTGCAGGTTTTTATATGGTATTAATTTATTACAATATAGCCTTAATGCAATTTTGGTAGATCTTTGTTCAGCCTGAGTGGTTAAGTCTGCCCCAAATACATTATTCTTCTATATTTTCTATCTTTTTCTCGTTTATTTTTCTGTTTTTGTCTTCCATTGTTTATTTTAGAATATTCCTTATGTTGTCTTTCTTTTTGGAGTGTTTGTTTGCTCTCACTGTAAAGAAAATAGTGCAGAAAATTGTTTGATATCAAGACTGGTCTTAAGGATGTATGTATAATTGAAGGAAACATTGGCAAGTCAAGCTTCTTGGCCTCCCCTTTCACCTCTTAAACTGCTCCTGTCTCCCACTGCTCTCTGTGATGTGATTCATATGATGCTGATGGTGCCTCTGCCTTCAGCATGGAGCAGCATTAACCTTGTGTGAAAGGGGTCAGTGGATTGTGCTTGACACGGAGTACTGGGGATCTCCTTTCCTCTGCCTTTCCAGGTGCTGCTTGCTCAGGAGCCAGAGGTGCCTGGTGCTTGTGCTCTCTGCCTCAGAGTAAAGACAGTGTAGTGCCTGGGAGGGGAATGCTGTCCTGCTTGTACTTTGAGATGTGCTGCAAAGAAAGCTTTGCTGTGGAGTAGCCTGTGTGTTGCAGGTCCACAGTGTGACCATTCCTTGTTTAACTTTGTTCATACAGGGAAGCTGGAAGAGGCTGAACTGCACTGTGGGAGGAGGCATCTCTGCTTGCACAATTCCTCCTGTAGTGCTAGACCTCTCTCTTGCCAAATGCAGAAATGTGCATGGCTTCAGAACATGATGGGAGGAAGGGATTTACTAGCTGTACTGCTTTCAGAGCACTGAAGAATGAGATCAAGGGATTCTTAATAGTGAGACTGCTTGCTCTCACCAGCCTTTTCACCATATGTGATCTGTGAGGGGCCAGCCTCAGAAATGTTTTCCCAAGTCATCTTCACCTGTTAGTTTTTTAACTTTATTGATAGTACTTCTGAAAAACCTCAGCTTGTGCAGAAGGGGATATACAGTGTGACAGAACTGGCAAAAAGAAGAGGAATATCTTTCTCCGCCTCCCTGTGTCACTGTTTTTGAAGTGGTAATAGCAGCTTTTCCTGGAACATAAAGAGGAAGAGCTGGCAGAGACATGAGATGCTCAGTCAGAAGCCTGGCAGGAATTAAGCAAGCTGCCTTAGCTGCTCATGTATTTTTGTATTGTCTTCAAGTGTATTTTCCATGGACCTCACAAAGGAACAGATTATTACTACTGCACCAATCTCACTGGGCATTAGTTATTGGTAATTTAAGACCTTTTGGTAAAAGGTTTTATTTTCATATATTTATTTACTTACTTATGCCATTGTAGTTACCTTTGAAAGAAAAGTTGTGGTATCGCAAATTACATAGATTTTACTTTTATAGGAATAAACTTATGGTAAATGTGGCAAATGGATAGTGGATTGCGGAAGTGTTTTAAAATACATGGAAGACTTGCTACAGTGCACGAACATTGCTCCCCTCTCCTCCAAAACTGTTTCAAGCTGTACATTAGCCCTGGGGTTCAGTTCTCTGAATTAATATTTGATGTAATAAAGGAGGCTGAAAAAATTCCTAAATGAATAGGATCCCGATGCACCTTTGTGAAGCTGAGTTCTTTGTTAGGGTGTGGTTCTTGCAATATAGTATCTTGAAGGACACTGAGTAAGCCGAGTAATGGACTTTACATTCATGGGTATTGGATGATCCTCCCTTGGGGAGCAGAGAAGTTTTCATAATTGACTTTTGTATAATCTGGTGGCATTGTCTAAGAGAACAAACGAAAATACATGGTCAGGTGGAATTTGTCTTGTCACATCATTTAAACTTTGGTAGTGAAAATCCATTAAACTCCAATCTGTTACAGTTTTAGTCTTTCTGAATAACCCATCTGTTCAGTTATGTTAAACTGTATCTACTTAAGATGTGACCAAAACATGATTTTGCTTGGGTTTCTTTTCTTTTTTTTTCTTTTTCCTTTTTCTTTTTTTTTTTTTTTTGACCTAATCTCTTGTAAGTATAGAGCACTCCCAGGTGGCTTTTGGACTGCACACTTGCAGGGTAAAGAGTGGATTGGATTGCCCTGTTCAGCGTTTCTTGCACAGCCTGAGGATTAGTGGATCTGTTGGTGCGTGATGGAGCCACGCCAGTTGGACTAGGCATTAGGTTAATGCTTAGGGCATTGTGAATGCATTGCCATGAGGAAATTTAGTAACTGGGTTACAGTAGCCTCTGGCAGTAACGTTTAGCTGCTACTGTAAGAAAAATACTACTTTTCTATTTTTTTTTTAATTCCCCTAGTAATGGAAAATCTGTCCTGAGCTGATTTTAGCATTAGATGGAGGTAAAAATTCATAGTGATTTTCAATTATCATTATACCACTGAGTAGTAAGGTTGCTTTCCAGCATCTGTAATGGAGTTATTGATGTTTTTCCTTTCCTGTAGGTAGAGTTCATGCGTAAAATGAGTGTTGAGCTTCTATGTGTGTTTAATAATCACCCCTGCCAGGAATGTATACCAATGCATATACTGTTGCACAAACTGATGCTTTAGATAGGTCTGTGACTTTAAGAGCCACTTTGTTATATATTGCCTCATATATTACACACAGATTATGTAAATTTCAAAGATTTTAATATTATGCTCTTATTTTGGCTAGTATAGTGACCAAAAAAAAAGGCAATAAAATTGTATCTGAGCCCAACATGCTGCCTCTTGCATCAAGATGGTGTTTGGTTGCTAAATGTGTTTTTCCTCAGACAGTGAGTGCATCTGCAGATTCTGCAATGCCCATTTGTTTCAGCCTGAGCATAGTTCTCTGTTGACACTTGCTGTGAAATACCATAGCCTGGTTCACCTTCTGTGTTGCTGAGCTCCTGTAGCTTTATCTGCCTCGTTTCTTCATTATTAAATGCATGCTTTCTGCTTGACAAGTACTATAAAATCCCTTTCACTGTGGCTGAACTCAAGAACCTCCCCTGAGAGTCTAGAAGGATTTTTTTTTTTTTTAATGCAAATACTATGCATTTCTACTGTCTGCTGAAGTGCTCTTCAGACCAGACCACTTAACAGGCTGGCAGATACTCCTGTCCCTATAAGCCATGTAGTCATGGAAAAATAAATGCTCTATTTTTCCAGATTCCTGCGGAAAACAGAAACAAAATAGTTCATGTGTTTGAAAATGTTTCTAGAGGTGTGCTAGCATATTAGATCCACATTAAAAAGAATTTTCATACTAACAAGTTTGTGTGTTATGTGAACTTCTGTATTAATGTAGCAGGTATGTGTCCCTACTATGAACACACACAGAGCATAAAACTGAAAGGTATGCATTTCTAACATGAGCCACAGGAATTCTAGATTTCTGAAGTTTTAATTTTAAATTAACTCAGTGTAGATGTGCAGTGTTGAAAATTTTTGGTTTAAGTTTTATGATTGAGAACAAAAATGGAATCAGAGCTTTGGGTTTCATTCCTAAGCTCTACCTTGTGTAAACACTAGTTTGTCTTTCAATTCTTATTAAACATGTTCTGACTCATTTTTATTAAGTTATATTTTATTTATCCTTTCTTAGATGAGCTTTCCAGTATTTGGCAGCTATAAACATACTAAATCCAGGACACCAGCTTTTCCTCCAAAGGGAGAACAATAGAGTCAATCACTAGATACTGGTTTGTTAAGAAGGTATCTTTCCAAATACAGGCCTTTTGCTTCTGATTCTTCCTAGAAATTACAGCCATGGTAGATTTTTAGCTCAGTCATCACCTGTGTGTATTTCGTTGTTTGCTTTGACAATAACCAGTTTGGGACGGTATGATTCATTGCTTGGGTCAAGAGAGGTAGCCTCAGGATTTCTTATGCAGTTGGATGTGACACCAGCAGTGACCTGGGACAACAGTTTTGCTGTCCAAGATAGCTAACAGTGGAAGAGATGACTCTTCCCCTAGAAAAGAATAAAGCAAATAAGAGACTGTCTGAAGAAGATTTAAAAGAAAGGCCAGGGAGACTGAGATCAAGGCCAGCAAAATTACTCAGACTGTTGAGTGAGCCTCCTTCTTGTACTGTACTTGACAGACCACAGCTGTGAACCTTGTCCTTCTCCACAGAGCAGAAGGCTGTAAGGAAGGGCGTATTTTTTTTCCCTCAGAGTACAGGTCAACTACTGTGTCTTTAATTGGGTGAACGGAATCTGAAAAGAAAGTGATGGAGCTCAAGTGGCTTTGGAGGACTCAATCAGTATACATACTGGATGGTTTTTTTATGGACATTATTAGTAAAGATGTCTCAGTAATTGAGGCTTCCCATACCTCAGATTTGAGGGTTTTATCTCAACTCAACTGCAATGATCTTAGCTGTTCCATAGCTTCACTCTTACCTGGGCAAGGGCCAGCTGTATATCCTGTGAGAGTGGCAGATGGTGTGCAACCCTCCTGAAAATGCTGTACACCAATCTGGCTACTAGAAACCAGCTTTTCCTGACTTGTAGGCTCTTGGTTCTCCACTCAGTGTTGAAATGGCCACAGAGTTCCTTCTTTGTAGCACCTCCTCAGAAGAGAGATGTTGGATTCCAGGATAAGTGTGCCACTGATGACCCTGACTGGTTTGGTTTAGCACTGGATGTACTCTTTCTACTAAAGTGTGCTGGTTCAGTGCCATAGGTGTGATTATCAGGTGAAAGCTGTTCTTTTCAGTAACACTGGATGTGCTGAAATTTTTAATTTCCAAGGTGTAAGATCAAACTTTCCTTTTTGTTTTAGTGCCATGAAATGCATGGAACTAACTGGAACCAAGTGTGTCATCTGTAATGAATAAATAAATGGATAAATTTGTATCCTTACCTTCTCTGGTCGTGTGATTACAAAAATGCCATGGTATTTGTTTCCTAGGTGGATTTAACACTATTCCTTGGAAATCTCAGACAGATGTGCAGAGCTCATTCAGAGTTCACTGTTCAGAGGCTTGAGCCTGGCTTACTGGATATTGGTTTGAATGTTTTTTCCACACCCAAACTTGTGGATGCTAGAAACATTTCTGGTGTGAATATTATGTTTGTCTCCTTTGAAGGCGTATAGGGGCAAAGCCCAACTATCATTTCTGTGGGTGGTTTTTCAGTAAACTTTGTTTCTCAAACATTTGTGAAAGGAGTGAGTGCTTGTGTGAGAACATGAGCCTACAGCTGTTGGTGCTTGCTGAGAACAGCGTGTGGTTGTTGGATTAGCCTTGCTCTCTAAAAACAGTGCTTTACTGAGGTTTCCACTGCTTTTGTTCTTTCTACCGTTGTCATTTTTTTAAGAATAATTGTGAAAAATCTAACTTGAAAATAAAAACTTCCCCTAGCCCCTGCTTCTGCTATCTGACGAGATAACATTGTATCAGAGTACACAAGGATGGCATTAACTCTGAAAGACACTACATTTTAGCTGTGTTTCTTGGCGGAGAGGTAGAAAGTTGGGACCTGGCAGCTTTTAGTGACAGAAAGCCAGAAGGAAAATCTGTTATGTCAGGTCATATTGACAGTCATATCTGGTGTCAAGCTCATTTCTTTAGATTTACTGGTAATAAAAATCTGAACATAAGCTTGAAGCAGTATATTGGTAACTGAGGGAATGTTAAGTATGATTATTTAATAGCATTAAATCCTGAGATGCAGGTGTATAAAAACCTCGAAGCAGCAGCATCCAATGATCAAGTGGGGCTGTCAACTTACTGTAGCAGTCACATTAATCATCTTACACCCATTCATGCTGAGTGTTTACCTTGAGTCTTCCCCCATACCCCCAAATCAAGAAAAATCAAATCAATGTTGTTTATTTTCCCCCACCAGATTCAAAAGGTGATTATTTGCATGGAGTGAGTGGGATGATTTAGGGACAGGAGAATAAGATCTTGAATCCTGGAGTCATAAATGATATTGGCAACTTTCAGCAGCTGTTTTCAAAAAAAGGCAAACCCTTTTGAAAAGATTTCACTTTGCAGCTGGGAAAACATGTATCATGCAAAAATGCAGTTTGGAGTTGGGCTTGACAAACCAAGTCCTTTTTAAAATAATAGTCATCTTCCAATACCTTCTCTGTCCTCTGATTGTCCAAATGATTGTGGTGTAATTTTGGTGCTTTCCAGTCTGTGCTTTCCTGGTGAATTCCATGTGATAAGCTCTCCAGGACAAATGTTTTCTTTTCAGGGCAACTTAGTGTCCTTGAACTGTATAAAAAGCTGTGATATCCTGGAAGCTTTGGGCCATGTAGCCACTGACTTGGACAAATAAATAGCTATAGTTAAAAATTTCTCTCAGTAATGCAGGCTATTCTTTTGTTTTCAAATGCTAATATTTTTTATGATATATCTATAATTTGCTTGCACATTACAGCAAACTAAGTATATTGCAATATAATATCAAAGGGAAAACCAACCAGAAGGGAATTGTTTTGGAGTCTGTGAGTTTTGAAAATATCACCTGTAAGTAAAGCTCTTCTCTGAAATGAAACTCCATGCAGGCATATTTACTGTAAGTAGGGAAAAGAACATATTGTGAGGCAAAACAAGTATTTAACAGATTTTAATAAATACATATTATGCAAGGGCATGAGAAAAATATTACAGGTCTGCTAATTTTTCAAATGACCTTGAAAATATGCAAGTGCAGCTGTTCTTGTTAACGTGAAATGATGCTGCTTAGGAAAATGTGAGTTTGGTACTGGCTGGTTCAGATCCTTGCAATTAAAAGTCTTGAAGATATTGACTGGTGACATTAACATCTGGTTTGACAGAGTTGTGTACAGATTTGAGGAAAACATTAGGAAGGTGTGTTAGGATATGTGAACCATCCCTGAGATAATGATCTAGTTTTGACTGATCAGACTGGAAAATGATATCTTTGTTTTCAAGCTAGTTTCTTAGTGATGCTGTAGCTTTTAAAGAAGAGCTATTGGTAGTTAAATAGTGGATATGAGCTGCATAAATTGCTGAAGAAACTGGAGGTTTTCAAACTTTTTAGGCCCAGTTTGATCTTGGGACTGATTCCTGAAACAGAGGTAGTCTAGGGTACAGACTACCAACTTTTTCTGTGTTTCAGCAGAAAGAAAAAAGAGTAGCTACGTAGCCAGAATGGCCTTTGCTGTGGAGGTGAGAATGTTGAATGATCATGTTGAATGACAACCATGAAAGACTATGTTGAATAGACTTCAAATGTTTAATTTCTTTGCACTTCTCAGTTGTCTATATGTGTACTGAATAAACTGGCTGACCTTTTTTTTTCATGATCTTCTAAGAAAAGACTGTCTGGTTAGGACTTGTCAAATGCAAGTATGTAATATAATCTTTTCTCTAGAAGTTAGCTAGTTTCTATTTAGAAAGTCATTAGTACTTTAAATGTATTTGGAAAGTAGTTTGCTACTAACTTTGAAAAGTCAGAATTTTTTTACTAAGCTACATGAGTCACTAAACCAAATTTCCTGGGCTCTGTGACAGTTTTATCTTTTCAGTGAAGGAGACGCTTCACTCGGTTTGTTTTTCCTCTGTAGAGATGTCCACTGATCCCTTGACAACTTGATACAACAGATGCTATGTTTCGTTCTCTAAAGAACTATTCCCTTTCTGCTTTTCATTTTCTGAGTGTTTTGTTCCTTCAAGCAAGGTATTGCACTCAGGTTTATCTTTCCTTTGATAAAGCATTCTGTGGAAATGTGGATGGTTGTACAATTGCAAAGGAGAGACCTAATGTCTTGGCAAGCTTGGCTTTTGTGGCTTTTATCTTACCTGTGTTTAAAAGCCATCTGCACCACAGCTGATTTCTTTCTGATGCCCCTGCCCTTAATAGAGAGAGCAGCAACAACCAGTGGATGTTTTGAGCAAATAAACCCATAGTAATAACTTTGAACCCTCTCTCTACCCTGTAATTTCCTTTATTATTTAATACGTTTGCCATAGGTGAGACACAAAGCTCTTTGTAGTGGGTTTTCATGTTTCACGGGAGAAGAAGAGGGGAAAAGGCTTTCCATCTAGAGAGCAACTGCCCAGCAGTGTGGTCTGCTGTGTTTTCCTGGGTGAGCTGCTGTGATGAGCAGAGTGACAGCCAGTGAGTAAGCTGAGCAGACTTGGGCTGCTGCAGGGCAGTTATACCTGTTCGTGTAAACAGAAGGTATCAAATCAAAGCGTGCTGGAATAGCTTGTGAGCCATAGCTAGCGGGCTTCAGGGTGTCGAGAAGGAAAAAGCAGATGGAAACGCTCAAATGCATTTCCTTCCTCCCCTTCCCTGCCTCTTGGATCTTTTATTTCAGTCAGTAATGGAAATCTGTGCTCTGAGTTTTGAATGAATGGCTTACACTGCGCTAGTGTTAAGTACTTAATGAGCCTCATTTCTCAAAGATCTTGCAGTCTGCCTCAGTTAACCCAGCTGCTTTTTTTAGGAGTACTTGCTTTGGCAGAGGCTTTTCTATGTATGTAAGAATGCACAAATAAACCGTTGTGCAATTTGCAATTAAAAATGAGGTTGTAGGGAATTGAAGGTTTTTAAACTAGGAGATCAGAGGCTGCAGAGCCAAGGAAAACAATCTCCCAGCATCACTTTGTATACCTCTTTCTCAATAAGATCCGTGTGTCTGTCTTGCCTGCTGAAGGGAATAGAAATGTGCGTCTGTGCTGGAGGAGTACTTGTGAGGATCAGACCCCTGCAAAGGGATGCGGAAGTAACCTGAAAGGGCTAGGAACTGATTTGTTTGGTGTTTCATGTTGTGGTTCCCTCACACCACACTCCCCCTCCCCGCCCCGGAATTATTGCAGTGTTGCAAAATTCTGCAGAATGTGTGCAGTGATCGTGGTTAGGATTATTGTGGTTAAAATGAGTGACACTAGCAACTCCAGTAGTGTATACTTTCAAGGAGTGTTTGAAAGGATACAAATACATAAATCTAGGGCTCATCCATATCTGTGGAGTTATTTCAATTCATAGACATCAGTGATTAGCCATAAGAGTAGCTGTCCTGAGGTTCATCTTCATGCTAAACTCAAATTTCTGCATTGATTGGGTTAGATTTAAGCAGGAGTAGTTTGGTCTGATGTCAGTTTTATTTGGGATGGAAAGGGAGGAGGGCTGTTGCCCGGGTAATTGCATCACATCAGCAGTTTCAGTGACAGCTTGGTATTGGCTAAAATTTCAATTAGAAATGTTGTTTTAAAGATGGACCTCTGCTTTAATTCTTCCTTCTGTGTAGGGGTCTTGAACAGCTGTCTCCTGGGTGTGATGCTTAAAAAAATCCTTTACCTTTTAGAAGCATGTGGTATATTAAAGCAGATGTAACTACAAAGGTTAAAAATGTCAGCTAGGAGTTGCACAAACATTTCGCCTGAATAGCTGGAGTTCAAATATCTTAAATATTTGTCACAGGTGGTGTTTGCATGTGTGCCGGCTCTCACTCTGTGACAAGTCCTGGGTAACCTGCCTGCTCTTGTGTGGTGGTCAGCTTACCACATGTGGGGCCATGCTGCTAAGATCCGCTGCTGAGTAAGGAGTAAGCTCTATAGCCAGGTCCTTGTGATAGTGTTTTAACCTTACTGTCTCCATCTTAATTAAGAGACCACAGCTCAATTCTTTGCAAGAAGAACCTCCTGCACGTTTTGCTGGCTAAAGGCAAAGGATTTGTTATTTAAGCTAGTGAAGTTATTGTAGAACAACTCTGGAACAGGTGGGGTGAATCCCATTCTGTGACTAGAGAGGAACTAAAGGGGGCAACTAGGCTTCAGCTTACACTAAGTGCCTGTCTTTTAGATGGCTCACGTTAAACAAATTTATTTTTCACCTTGCTTCTTTGTGCTTTGCTTTTATGTTCATGAAATGGAAGAGTGGCTTGGTGCTGCCTCTCATAATAACCATCTTTTTGCCTGAATGGTGTATCCCGCTGGCATGTTGTTACTGTGATGGGTTTCCACAAGTGTGTGGTACTTGGTCATGCTGTGGATCACTCCATCTATCCTGCTGTGGCATACTGTAATTGTGGCTTCTGGTCATCTTCTGAAGCCTGTAATGGTTTATAGGGATTCCGGCTGTGGGCTGTGGCAATGCATTTAGCAGAAGTTTTGTGGCATCTTCTAGACACCTTTTCTACCTGCTTGTGATCTTTGATCTACTTTTCCTCTCTCAGAAAAGGAAGCTGTTGGAATTATATTCAGAGATGTTGTAGAGCAACCCTGAACAACTGTGGATTCGATCATAAAGCAATTTACTTGAGTTGCAAGGCTCTCCTTGACCATCTTGATGGAGACTTGTGATCTCTTACCCCAGTATATGTGGGAAATGCAATGAGTGCTTTGGCAATCTAATTCCTGTGGTCAGTCTGAGTGCATCTTCTGTGGTCCAGGCATGGCTGAAGTCCCACCAAGTGGGAGGAGGGAGATGTACCTTTCTTTTTGAGACACTTGATTCTCATCAGGTGTGTCACAATGCCTTTGTTCTAACCACGATACCAGAAGTTTTCCCTTTGTTTCTGAGAATGTTTTTTCCAAAGAGCCAAAGATCAGAATTACTTTAAATGAAACCAATTCATTTAGGAGAGCTGAGGCAAATGCTCTTAAATATGAACAGAATGAAGTATTTTCTAATCCATCACAAAAAAGTAACTGAACTAGATAGCAACAGTCTTGAAGGGAAAGTCTTACAGGAGCCGTGAAGTCAGTTCAGGGAATAACATAAGCTTGTCTTCCTCTCCTCACACAGGAATTTCTTCTTGTAATGCTGGTAACAGACCTCTCAAAATGCAGCCTCTGAACTGGTGACTTGCACTGCTCTGATTTAATATTATCTTGGCAGTATTTGAAAGTCCAGCTGTGCGTCTACTTTATTATATTAGCCATGGGATCCTCTTTTGTATTCACAGAATGTTTGCTTAAACACAATATCCTGGGAAGGGTAATAACCCATGGTAAATATATGATACAGCCTTATTTCACAGATCTCCTGGTCTTATTCCCTTCCCCCAAGAACTCTTAATTATTTTTCTAGTGCCTTCATGCAGTTGCTCTCTGTAAACATGTGGATTTATTTCTGTCTTCCCTCCCTCCTTTCCTACTACTGTTGGTTGCACTGTGATGTGTGATTATAAATGTTGAAAGCTCCTTTTTTTTTTTTTTTTTGGGTGGGAAGGGGTGTGCAATATCTGTATTCAAGTAGAACAGTGGGCTCTCACTTTTAAAAGGGTTTGTAGGTACTGCCTGAGCAGAGTTAACAATGAAATGTGAACTGTTTGTATTAATGTGTTTAGCTTGGGGTTTAAAAAAAGACAAATTTAATGACTATTGAAAAAGCCAAACCTACTCATGATAAATCTCAAAATTCCTGGAATCCAGACTTTTTTCTTGTATGAATGTTTCTGGCTTATATTTCATCAGCACCAAAAAATGGGCCTTGAGCTTCACTGTTGTCTGAGGTGGTTGGTCCGTGTGACTGTAACAACCAGAATGTCACAGTCTTCTGGAGAACAGGGCAACTGTGGTTGTCAGATCATCAGTGTGTCTGGGTGACTGGTTGCCTCTGTTAGGTGAAGTGAGCCAGGCTGTTATGAATGGTCATGTCACCAGGGTCACTT
This sequence comes from Campylorhamphus procurvoides, assembly GCA_013396655.1. Classification (NCBI taxonomy): domain Eukaryota; kingdom Metazoa; phylum Chordata; class Aves; order Passeriformes; family Dendrocolaptidae; genus Campylorhamphus; species Campylorhamphus procurvoides. Next base: position 1,017,912 of record WBMV01008407.1, on the reverse strand, counting down.
AGGGTGATCAGGGTGATGGGGAAGAAGTGGAGAGAATGTGTTGTCTGGGATTCTACATGCAGGGTATGAGAGGCACCTGCACAAAGACACTTCTTTCTGTGGTTGAACATGGTCTGCAAGGGTGCTGCATGCATAGGTGATTTATGCAGCTATTCCTTGTCTCTTCCACATGCTTCAAATAGGTGTCTGTTCCTATAGAAGTACTGCTAAACAGCTTTGTTAAAGTTTCCGTGTATATATGACCTGGTCACAGGAAAAATTTAACACTCTACTAATAGGCTGCTAAGACTTTTTGTTAGCTTTTCCTTTACACTCAAGAGGCAGATGTCATTTTCTTTCTCAGCATTTTTACTTATGTCTCAGATGCAACATCTCAGCAAACCATGTTCCAATACTTCATCACACCCCCTGAGCCCTCTAAACCATTGCAGAAAAAAGAACACACAGCAGTTAACGTGAAGGATGCTTGGCTGATTTTTGTCTGGCCTCTATCCTAACAGGACTGCAGTCCAATGGAGAGGCTGTTTCTTGTTTGCCTTCCTTTCTTTTGGAGAATGACTTTCTAAGAGTAGGTTTGTAATGGCCTGTATACTTCTTCTCTTGAATCCTCCTAGGGTAATTTGATCTTTAGATGCCATTCTAACTGTGAGAAAAAAAGCTTTTGTTGTCTTTCTCAGTATTTCTTGTCTGTCCTGCATAGTTTTGAACAGGTGCAAGCTGCAAATTGTGCTTGGTGCAGCTTAGTAGAAATGGTAGTCAGTTTCAAACTGAAATGATGGCAAACTTTTTTTCATCCCCCCAAGTGTAAATATACCTGAGATAATTAACTTCACAGGAATGAGCTCTGAGGTATGTCCCTTCAGTGTGAGTGCAAGTGTACCTGCCTCTTTGTGGTTGTGTCAGGCGTGATGATTTTTAACCCAGTGTTTGTGCTTCTGTTACATGTTAACATAGTCCTAACAAGACAGGTGTCAAATAAGTGCCTGGGCATGGCAGGCCAAGAGACAATGGCTTTTATTTTCACCACTTTGCTTCTGTGAATGATGCAGAAGGTAAAAACGAAACAAGGAACCTCGTTCCTTCTGTCCTTGAGTCCTCCTGTGTGGCTCCTGTGTTCTATGCTGCTCTCCAAAGGGACACACTGGAGCTGAGGAGCACTGCTGCAGCCCGGGGCTCTTTCCCCGAGAAAAGAGCTACCAGGTGAGGTACAGCACATAAGCAGAACTGGGGGGAGCTTGACTAAACCTGGCCGCAGATTAATATGGGGCCAAGAGGCCGACCTGGCAGGCAGGTGGGAAACAGAAGTGCTGCCCACCACAGTAAACTGGGATGACAACAGGGGGCTGCTAAAATTCCACCAGAAACATTAGATGTCCAGTGGCTCTGTTACAGCTTGGCCTAACATGGCCTGAGCAAGCTGGGATTTATTGGCACAGGAGGGGAACTGAGAAGGATTGAGGCTGTTACACAGTACTAAGTTTGAAAAAAAAAGAAAATAAGAGAGCATGTATGCTGTTAGCAGGCCTCATGTCTGCCCTAGTGTCTGGCGCTGTGTAATCCCACTAAAATTACTGGCCACTTCCTGTTGTTTTCTGTGATGGAAAATTTCATCTTTCAAAGTTTTCATACAAAGGCACTGTTTTTAAACCTGACTTTAGGAGCATACTAAATGTCTCCTGTTCTGTTTTAAATCTGGAATATCTCACAGGAAGAAAACTGTCAGGAAGAGAGCATCCTCAAAAAGACATAATTAGGAATGAATAAGAGACAAATACTTTAATGTCTCATGTTCCATTTATTTGTCAGTATTCACCCCGCAGAAAGACCCTAAAATGTTTCTTGTTTGTCACTTTACCTCTCTGAGTGCTGGTTAAATCCTGCTTTTTCTAATTTATTGACATACTATTTTCAAGAGATAGACATATTAAATTTACTGGATGCCCTAGTGGAGTAAACAGAGAGGATAACTACTTCTGTTAAGTGTTTCCTGTAGAAAACAAAGGGCTACTGATGAAGCAGTGATATTAACTAGGTGTGGCAATATGTGTGGATAGAACTTTGATAGCAATTCCACATGTTTCTGTCTGCTTTAATTTTTTTGTTGAATGTAAGAGTAGAATTTTTGAACCTAGCTTGCCTTGAAAATCCAGCTTGTTCATGGCTGCATTTATTAACATACTTTTGAAGAACACCTTTGAAAACCTGCCTGATAACTGATAACTGCTGGAAAAATTAGAGAAGAAATACCATTTATTTGTATCCTTTGTGAGGATTAACAGAGTGAATGACGCTGGGAGAAACAACATCTTGTGAATTATTTTTACTATGGAGCTTTGTACGGAAGTAGCATGAAAGGTTATTTGTAGTGATGATTGTGTAGCCAACACAGTGGAAACAAATTTTGCAAACAAACTTTTTTTATTACCAGTTATTTGTTTATTGTTTCTTTGAGATATTTTAGAAAACTTGGACCTGTTTCTGAAAATGTTCATATGACTATGGTAATTAAAAATCAGATAAGAAAATGAATGTGTTAATGATAGAAGGCTAGAGCAGGAGGGGTAAAGGAAGCCACTCAGCATTGTTCTGGTGAAGCTCCTTCTGTTATCAGTGTATAGATATAAGGGCTTCTCCAGACAGTGATTGAGAGAATCCAGATTAAGCTCTTCTTCTGAATCTCTCTGTGGAGACTTCTGTATCTTTCTGTTGATTATGATTTACCTCTGAATTCAGATATTAGTTACCTGTCTGCATCTAAGCAATATGAATATCCTGTGCAGCCATCATCCCGAGGAACATTATTTGAAAGAGGGGAGGTTGGTTGTGAGGGAATAAAAAAAAGGGGGCACTGCAAAAGTTCAAAATTTTGGTATACAATAAGTGAGAAGAATAGGTATAAAAAAAAAAAAGTCATGTGGTGTCAAGTGCAGGGACTTTAAACTTTCCTTGGAATGTGTTGCCTTGACAGTTCATTAGTTTTATTGCTCTGGTTTTGGCAGAAACCCAGACACAGCAGTGTTACCTTTGCATGGATAATGAAGATCCCATTTATAATTGTTAGAGTAAAAACCTATCAGTGTGATTTAAATGGGCTTCATTGGTAAGTGCAGTTCTCCATTACTGAAGATGCTCAGTGATCTATGTTAACCTGCCCATCAGTTTCTTCTAGAAATTGTCTTTTGCCTATATTTCCGTAATGCTTCCAGAGAGTATCCTTCTGAATTTGGGCTACAGTATAGGTCCTCCGTAGAGAATGTTGTGAGGGGCCATATATGTTTGGTTTTGCCACTTGTTGCACTGTCAGTTGACATAATGGTTACTTGTGAGTATATTGCTGAATGACCACATCAGACAGGAATGTCACCATGGGGGCGGGGGAAGGATATTCGCAAACTAGCAGTGGCAGAAGTGTGGGGATTTCACAACTGAAGAGAAATTGGACTAATCCAATGTCCCCTTTTCATGTTTATCATATCAAGAATTGAAGTGGTAGCTGCCAGAGATTGTAGAGAACATGAAATTTCTTTCCAACATATTAAATATTGTTTATTCCCTCTTCTTTCTTCTCTGTGGGGTTTCTTTTTTTCATAATTAAAAAAAGGAAATTGCACGGACTGGCTCAGTGAATATATAATGAAAAAAAATAATAGGTAGGTCCTTGTTTAGTATTCATAGTATGGTGTTTTCTAAGTAATAAGATGAATCTGTTAAAGCATCCAGAGAAGCATTTTTTTCCCTTGGAATTTGTGCTTACATTTAATGATGTGTTTTCATCCTTAGAGCTGAGCATGTCTTACATCTTTGTCCTTAAACTGTATCACATGAAAGATGAGTTATTGTTTCATGGCTGATGAAATCAGCAGAGGCAGATTCTCTCTGGCTGTAGAAAATGGGTGATGCTCCCTGCCCTTTGTAGGCAAGGAGGCTGACCTAATGATCATCCATCAGTATCATGACAAGGTGTTGTGTATCTCAAAATCTGAAGTTTGCAGCTGGACTGTGTGACTCATGGAATGTGCTGCAGGGTTCCTCTCCTTTCCCAGGCTTTGCCCAGGAAAGAATCATGCTGACTTGTCACAGTGGACGTGGTGGAGAAACACTGGGGCTGGGATGCTTGTTTTTCTTCAGGTGTGTTTGCTGTGGTTTGCATCTGATAAAGGCTCTCTGGAACTGAAGGTTTTGCAGTTCTTGACAGTGGTGCTTCTACCTACTTTTTTCACACAATTAATTATAGGTAGATCTTGAAACAGTGCATGCTTCTAGAGTACAAAACTTAATAAAGATGGGGAAAACATAGTAAAAGGGAACAACAACAAAAATGCCTTTAGAAGATGGAGCAAGTTCTCTGTGATGTTTGGGAAATAATGTGCTACTACCTTGTAGGCATGGTTGAAAATAGGAAGGATGATTGCAGTTATCCAAAAGGATTGTGTGTTGGTTGGCAAACACTCAGGAATCTTCTCATTGGGTTCCAGGGAGGACCAGCAGGGTAACAGGAAGTGAACCAGGTGTGCCATGTATAGGAACAGGTAAAACAAAGTTTCCCAGGAGAGCCTATTGTGTTTTATCTGCAGAGGGAGAAATGGCACTGTGGTTGTTTAAATATTTATTTTTTTTACTGCTGAGATATACATTTATTCAAGTTGGAGAAAGGTTGGATGACACTCTGAAAGGAGTGTGATGCAACTGACACTGTTTCCTAAGGCTTTGCCTTTTCTAATTCGTATGAATATGTGTTAAACTAGCCAGCTGCCTGGTAGACCTTAAGTTCTGTATCTCTTGTTTTTCATAGCATGTTTCTCAGTTTACTGCAGTGAAATAAAAAAGATTTTAAGGCTTTGTTTACGACAGGTTTGCAAAAATTGTCATACTGCAGAAAAATTGTCATACTGCAGAGGCAATTTTATATCCTCATGATTATAAGACTAAGCTGTACAATTCAGAATTGTATGGGTTTTCAGTTGATTTGAAGGTCAGCTCTGATGCTGAATACCGAAGGCTTGCACATGACAGACATCCCACGAAATGGGAGTGTTTCATATCATGTTTTTCTTGCATTTTGTAGAGTTACTGCCTTATATTTGGAGGGGGTGGTGGTGGTGGTGTTTTTGCACTATATTGCTTCTATTGGATAAAGATGTTTGTTCAAAAGTTTATGCGGGCTGTGTTAGTACTTTGGGTTTGAGCCCCAGAGATCAACCAGTGTCAGGTACTGTACGGTTATATGCAAACCTGTGAGAGTAAGATTAAATAATCCCTCAAATCACATCTGCTCCTGTTTTGTCCCACCTCTCCTGGCAGCTGGGTGCAGAATCACTGCCCATGTTGTGGCATGTGAACGACAAGGAAGTGACGTATGCTGGTGATTAACACCAAGCAGCAAGAACAGGATGTTCAGATCACGAAGGAACATAAACTTTCCTACTTTTTTTTTTTCCTCCAAAACTGCTATTGTTTAAAACTGACCTATTGCTTTCTTAGCTGGTATCATTTTTCTAGAGGAATGTGAATTCTGTGATTGCAACTTCAAAGTAAAGAAACAAGCAAAAATTTCATAACAATGAGGAATCAAAACGTATTTTTTAGGATGAGGAATTTTGCCCTGACAAGGGGGCAATATGTGTCAGTAAGGTGGACAGTGATAATGTATTTACTGTCAGGTAACTGAACTGAAAGCAAATCCCTGTTTATGCTTTGCTTTCATATTGGTGGCTTGGCTCCTGATTTTCCACCTTTCATTCGCTAGCATGTTAAGCCAAGAGAATATACTCTGTTTGGTAGTTAACTCTCTCTTTACCGTCACTTTGAAATATGGGTGTTTGTAATCCTCTCAGAAAAAGCCTATTTCAAGGAAGAATTTCTCCATTCTTAATTACCTTTGTAGTGAAAATCACTACTTACTTATTTGCAACTCCTGTTCATCAGTAGATATTTTTTCTCTTAGAAAAAATTCCATATTTGTATAGCTTTTCACTTTGTGTCTTTGCAGATGCCTCACTGTTAAGTATTTCAGTTGAAATGCATTTGAAACTCACCTAATGAAAAGAAACTTGTATTTGTTTTATAATGATTTCTGGCTTCACATTTAAAATGGGACTCATACTTAGTTCATTTTTGCTTTGTCAGTAATAGAACAATTTTTACCTAACATTAATATAGCAGAACTAAAAGTGATACTACTGCTCTAGTTTCAAGGTGTTTTAGTCATTGGACAATAAATTTGTAATGTGAAAGCCATGGGTTTATGAATTCTGTAATTTCAGCTCTTAAGTTGTGATTTAATGGCATTATCTAGGGTACTGTGACCTACTTCTTCTAGTTTTGCATGATAAGTGATTTCCCTGCCCCATTTTGCAGAGGAATCTCACCTGTGCTGTGAGTGATGTGGCTGCTGCTACTTCGTTATCAAATCTGTCACTGTATGGTATTGTTGGGAGGTAAACAAAGACACAAAGTTTGAATGACTTGCTCAGGAACATGCGGGTGGGGAAGAAGTCAGGCACCAGGGCCTGGTCCACAGTAGAAGATGGGTCTGGAAAACACTGGTTGTGCCTTGGGTCTGCATAAACCATTGTGAGATAAGAAAGTATGAGGGTCTGTGCCAGAGGTGAGGCTTTTGGCATGGACATAACCGAACCCTCTGCAGTTACAGAAGAGGATGTCTGAGGCAGTTCCATATTTTCAACTGATGTCTTAATCCCTGGTATCTGGAACTATATCTGGTTCCATAAAATAGTATTTTACCTTTTTTTTTTATATTTTCCCTCTGTTTTCCACTGGCAGAATATTATTCCCTGGCAAATATATCAGGCATATAAACCAGTATCACAACTGCTTGATAGTGCTGGCTGTTGGAGGAAAGAAAATATATATAGTAGCAACCAGGGTCTGAGATGGGCTGACTGAGGACTCTCCTGGTCCCATGGATTTTGTGGGTGGCAAACCCCTCTCAGGTGTTGACAGCCATCATTACTTGTTTCATTTTGCAAGCTGGGTGTTAATGAAGAGAATCCCCCCCACTCTTTACACTGCTGTACCCCTGCTGAGAAGGAGGCTCAGCCAGCCTGTGCTGCTGGGGCTTGGGTTGTTGTGCCCCAAATACCCCAAGTGACCACACCACCTACTCTGTGCCTGGGCTGGGCTGCAGCCACATTCCTGTGGGCCTCCTGCCTCCTCCTAGCCATGTGTTCTCCAGCAGTCTGGGCTCAGCCAAAAGTCACCTTGTAGCCTTGTGTGAACTCCTTAGGGAAAGGCTTCCCAAGGAGGACAGCACTTTCTCATTATTAACATAATCAACTTGTATTTATTCAACTGAGAGTTTGGATTGTAATAAATGCTTAGAATACTCCATTAGAAATGCTGTCAACTCAAAAGAATAGGAAGAGCTGATTGATTATGGGAAATAATTATCTGTAGCATAAATTATTTACAGTGTGCTTAAATTGTCAGAGCTCTTCAGAGAATGGGAGGTTAGTTGTGTCCTATGACAGGGCTGGCTTGTTCAGCCTTTCAGGGAGACAGGTAAAGATGAATGCAGCAAACATGATTTGTTTGAACAAAATGAGTGTGGGTGTCCGCTCCTAATACACATGAAGTTTCTGCTGTCCCACTCTGGCTGTTCATGGCCAACCTGACTTCACAGGTTACTTGGTAGTTTTTGCTGGTGCAGCAGTGCTCACATCCCATCCTTGGCTCTGGTGATGAGCTGCTCTGAGAGCCCACTCTCCAACGAGACTGCATGCCCATGAAAAAGCACAATTTTACATGTTTGGGTCCCAAATGTGTGCATGCATGACAGTCTGGGCTAATAATATATTGAGCTTACTGGAACTATGCATGTGTGGGGTGTTAATGTGTATGTGCTATATGTAAAATAAAGCCTACAATTAAATGGATTTGGAAACCAATTCTAGGATTTGGTTCATAAGTAGTTAACCAGTTTGTAAAGCACTTGGTAAATGTACAAAGCGTTGTGGTTTTGCAGAACACAGATGCATCTGTACTGAGCTGCAGAGTCATGATGAGGTCATTCTTTGAAAATCAAGGTGCTTAGCATCCTGCCCGTGTGCTTTGTAACTGACTGGGCTGCAGAGTTTAGAAAACTGTTCATAGGTCCATGAGATGATTTGAGAAGGTGCAACACTGGAGAGTTTTATATTTGCACAGAAGAGAAATGACCCTTGTAAGCATCCTTTAAAAGGTTCTGAGATATTTGGGGAAAATACAGTGAATTTTCCCTCCCCATTCAACAAGATATAGGTATACAACAATGATGTACAATAATATTTTCAAGTTGTTTTTTAGATGCTGGTATACTGTACTTTAGTGTCTGGAAAGCATAACTGAACAATTACATCATATTTTCTGAAATGACTAGTACTCTACTCGTAACCACAACATCCCATTAACTGTTTATCTAACCTAGAGTTATTTCCTCCAGATGAAAGCATTGCATGCATAAATATTTTCCTTAATTTGCAAACCATAGAGACATCTATAACAAAAACAAATGCCACAAATGCATAGACAAAAATTGAAAGTGGATGCAAGTTACTTTAAGGTTAAGGCTGTCTAAGATGCAAAGCATCTCCTACTTAAGGTACTTCAGCTTTCATAAGATGCTGCTGCTTCTCTCTGGAGGGTCTAGAAATCTGTCACCTTTCCCCTCCTTTTTGAGAACAATACCTTCTTGTTTAGACAGATACACTGTTTGGATGTCCATTCCATAAAGAGTTTGAAGGTTTGATCCAGAGCACAGAAGGCTCAGTATAGTATAGGTGCAGTATCAAGGGATCCAGGGCTTTGGTGAATTATGTGACTGGTAGTATTGCTGGCTGAAACTTTAATCTCCTGTTTTGAAGCTGGAATAAAGCAACAGAACAAAAAGCTTACACTAATAACATACTTATAATTCTTGGATTTTTTTGGCATTGACAGGGTGCTGTGCAAAATTATGTGCAGCACTACTGTTTGGGTGTTGTTGAGCAAAAGAAAGCATATACCAAGGTTAAACAAAGCTTGCTATTGAAATGAGGCAGTAGTAATATTACAGCTTCATGGAAGAATTGGTGCTGGGGCGAGTTAAAGCACAAATGGTTTTTATTTCTTAGGTTAATCTTTAACTTGTGTGGCAAAACAGAACATGTTTCTTAAAATAATGGAGTTGCTTTCGCAGCAGTAATGCTTCAGGCAAGGCAAAAGGAGGTGAAGTACTACTACAGAAGGCAAGGTAAAACATAGATTGGAAAAGTCTTCCCAGTTCCATTCATACAGTAACAAGCGCAGTGCCTCAATCTTGCTTCCTCTTTATTCACTGAGAGTCTGAAGATTGGCTGGAAGAAATGACCACAGCCTAGGAATCTAGCTCCAGGAGCCTGAACTAAGAGGAGATGAGAGAAAAATCGATCCCTGTGCTCCTGCTGACATAGAGAACTTGGCTCAAGAGTTTCTACTGAGCTTACTATTTGAGCTCCAGTCTTGTGTATATGGCAGCAGTGATTCATCAGTCTTGGGTGGCTGACTGTGGAAGCCACTCAGCTGCAGAAGGATGTTGGGACTGACTGTGAGGAGCAGGGGCAGGCACTTGCTGCCCCTCTGGATCTCAGGAAGCTGGGCAGCAAGGATGGTGCCTCACAGGCACCATGTGCAGGGCTGCTGGACTCACTGCTGCTTTGTCCTTTGCTCCTTCCACTCTGCCTGGGAGCTGGAAGTTTCCTTTGAGCTGGTTTAAATGCTTTCTCCTTTCTTTTTAGCTGAGCTCTTGTGCCTCATCTGAACACTCTTATGCAGCTCAGTGGGGAAAGTCTGGCCTCTGAGGTGGCCATCAGGCATTTTACTGGCTCCAGCAAAGTCTTTTAATACCTCTCTGAACAAACCCAAGATAAGCATTCCCATAATAAAGTGAGCTGAAATTCACTTAAGTAACTTCTCCACTCATGTTGTCTGAAAGTGTAAAATAAACCTTGTAAAGATGAGCAATGTAATAAACCCCAAACCCTTATTGCCCGTTATCTCTCCAGCAAGTTCTCTGGTGCCTGTAATATTTGCTGGAACAAGCAGAAGGCTGTGAATAGCAGAGAAATGAGCTTTGGGTGCTTTGCTGTGAATGCTTCTCATCATGAGGTTTCCTACTTGCAGTATTGCCATTCATCATCTACTTTTTCTTTTCTTTAACAGTTTATTCACAAATCTGGCATCAAGTTGTTGATTTTCAGAACAAGCCTCTTCTAGTTTGTACATTATAAATCCAGCAACATTCAGCATTCCTTAAAAAAAAACAAACTTAAATTCAGTAAAATATTTCTGAGCTATATAGGAAAGACAGCTATGTAACTCATAATTTAAAAAATATTTTAAATATTCTGCTTGGAGTTATGTGCTCTAATGCCTTTTCATATTTATTGCTACATTATTAGCCATTATGATAAGTTTTTAAAATATCACATGACTTATTTTCATAATAGAAACCTTTTTTCGGTGTTACAATGAATTTATGCCTTACAGAGGATACAATGAGATTAGCAAACATTTGAGTGTTAGTGTAGCATAAAAAAATTAAAGTTTTAATTGCAGGAAAGAGTTAGTTTCTATAAACCACAATTAAAAAAATTCTTGGAATTCAAATTAGGATTCACATTAATTTGATAAAATTCAAATAAAATAGACAATCAACTATAAACAAAAGAGAGAAGTATGAGATAAAATGGTTTGTCAGGCAAAAAAAGATATTCCAAGTTGATCAACTAATTGGTGACTTTGAAAATTGTTCTATAAATATCTATAGATATTAGAGTGCTGTGTTAAATACTAGTGGTTTGTTTGGTTCTAGGTTTGTGGTTGGGGGTTGTTGCTTGTTTTGGGTTTGGTTTTCTTTTTCTTTCTGAAAATACGTGTTATTTCCCAAGAAAATAAAGTTATTATGTCGCTTATATTTTCAGAGTCTGTCCAAGGCTTTTCTTGCAGAGAAGTCTTCTTGAAAGTGTCAGGGTTGTGCAGTGGTTGAAGTCCATCTGTGTTAGTTCTTACTCCTTTGCTCTGAAATAGCATTCATGCCAAATCTGTAGTTACTCCGGAGAACTTTCTTCCTTTTGTAGTTAATTATGCTGGTATTTTTTTCTCCTGCCCTTTGGGATAAAGGTATAAATCTTTCTATTAATTTCTATTCTGTTTATGAGGGAAGTTCCTCATAAACATTATTTGATCACTTTGACCTCACTGTGAGGAAAGAATACTATGCAAATAGTCCAGTTACTTTTCTTATAGAGCAAAGAACAAGTCTCCTCTTAAATCCAGCGAGTTGATTACAGTATCATCCAGCCTTGCCAGTTCCTATCATGATTAGCTGGACTAGGGTAGTGCCTTTACTAGGCACTGATGAGGCCATACTATGAATCCTATAGTGAGCAGCCCAAAACTGAACACCAGAAGGACATTGAAATGTTGGAGTGTGCCCAGAAAAGGGCAGCAAAGTGTAGGGTCTGCAGCACAGTTCTCATGAGTAGCACCTGAGGGAGCTGGGGTTGTTCAGCCTGGAGAAGATAAGGCTTGGGGGCACCTTATCCCTCTCTACAAGTACCTAAAAGGAGGTTGTAGCAAGATGAGGGCCTGTCACTTCTCCCAGGAAACAAGCATTAGGACAAGAGGAAATGGCCTCAAATTGTGCCAGGGAAGGTTTGGATTGGATATTAGGGAAAAAATCTTCATTGAAAAAGTGGTTGGCTATTGGAACTGGCTGCCCAGGGAAGTGGTAGAGTCGCCATCACTGAGGTATTTAATAGAGGTGTAGATGTGACACCTGGGGACGTGGTTTAGTGGTGAACTTGATGATCGTTAAGGTTCTTTTCCAGTATAAATGATTCTCTGATTATAATGTTTAGAAATTAAATTATATTAATTTCAATTAAATTAATTACCATCAGTAATTAAAAAAACACAGAATCCACAATGATTTTTCATGGTTCCTTTTATTCTTTCTTTTAAACATAGTCTTTATAATGTAGCTATGCTGAACATGTTTACTGTTCAATAGCGGTTTCTGTGCAAAGTTCTTGGAGTCATATGGCATATAGGCGCCAATCTGCAGCAGATCCCAGGCTTGTGCTGCCCTCCAGCAGCCTTGCCTTCTGCCCAAAGCTGATCTGTCAGCAGGGGAATGCCTGGTTTTTTAATGAGTTAGGTGTTCTGAAACTGGGCTCGTGGACTAAGCTGAATTCAATAATTAATCATTTTGCAATTTCTGTGGAGGAAGGAAGGTTTTATGTTGACTATCCAAAAGGTTTTTTTTAAAATTTTTATTTCTTGCAAGTTTAAGTTAGTGAATGGATGCCAATAAAGGCACTATTGTTGGTAAATATTGCATAATTATGATTTTTTTCTGAATTAATTTGTTCCTTTCAGCTCTTTCCCCTTTCTATAGCAGTATTTATTTTAGAGAGAGGTTTTTGGTGGTTGTTTTAGTGGAGATCTGATTTACAGGGTTTAATTCAGTTGGAAAAACTGCAATATATAAAAAAAAATTCTGTTTTCCTATCCTGCTTCCTGCTATTGTTTTTTTATGCTTTTACAGTAGCACTTGGTGTCTGCTATTTGAAAGTTTCAAGAACAAAGTGAAAAAACAAGTAAGGCTTAGAAGATTTTCAGCCTGGCAGGGGGAGACAGAGGAATGGCAGGGGAAGGACTGTCTGTTGAGACAGCAGGCTTTGAGTTGCTGCAGCTCCTGTGTGTTTTACTGGGGAGGCTGGACATGAGCATTCTTCTACTATGGGATCCCATTTTCATGTTGTCTTCAGAAGGGAGAAACAGATGCAGATGCAGAATAACAAATACTAAAATCCTAATCCTACTGCACATGCCTATAGATAATACAAAGCTAAGGGTTACAGTTTATTTTGGAAAGTGTTTGTTTCTTGTGTTTTCCTGTACAGTCATCCTAAACTCTTCAAGTAAGTTTTTCTTAACTGTTACATGTGCCATATGTTTAAATTTTTAATTTGCATAACCAAATAGCAGGAGTGCTGCGAGAAATATACCAAACAGAATTTCAGTTAAGTCAATCTTGTAAATTTCTTCCATAGTTAATTGCCCACTGTAGTAATAAGAGCAGATAACTTGCATTTCAACCCCTCAGAGTCAAATCAGCCCTTTTAAGTGCATCTAGATGGCAGATGCCTTTGCTGAGGATGGTCGTACCTCCAAAAAGGCTTTATATTGAATCCCAAAGAATAAATTTGACTGACCTTTGTTTTTTCAAGTTTGGATAGTGTATATTCTTTCTTGCCACTCATCTGACCTGGAGTGAATTGCCTGACTTTGTATGGACATATTTTGTGGAGAGACCATAGTCTTCTAGATTGGACCTTTATTACAGAGGTCTTACAGCAAGGAGTTAAACCAGGAGGAAGCCCTTGGGGTGCAGTGGAAGAGAAAATAATCAAGAAAGATACTTCTTCTGAAAGCAGGTGGTGAGTAGCAAGAAGTGTGTAATCTCCCTGGCTGGACAGGATTGGGGTGGGAATCACCTTGTTCTTGTCTACCTGTATTGGTTTTGTACAGAGTGACAACCTGTTAGAGCTAGTGAAGTAACCATGCTGGTAGGTTAAAAATAATCAGGAAATATGTTACTAAATACACTGGGAGTTTATTGAAATGGGATTTTATTTAAATAGAAATAATTCATGAAATCAGTCATTCTTAACCTTGTTTTGCTGCTCATCAAGTGCCTTTTTGAGGCAGAAATGAGGCTTTTCAGGCTCAGCATTGAAAGCATAGGTCTAAAGCATTTCATTTCTGCAAAGGGTTGTGACCTTTTCTTGGGAATGGTGGCACTGGATTGAAGTATTTTTTCACTGACTGATGGCACGTTTCCACATGAACTAGGCTAACTTTTGTTTTCTGGGGTTTTTTATGCCAGTGGTGCTCTTGAGGAAGCCTGAAAACCAGGTGTACTGGCTGAACAGAAAACTGAACTGGACCTTTAAGTTATTTCTTTGGTTTTAATGCCAGGTGCCTGTTACTGCCACCAGTGGTTAAATGGCCTTTAGTTGACCTCTTCAATTTCTTTGAAGGCTCTGTTTGACTGTTTTCTATACTGGTATAAGGGGAAGTTCCTGAACAAGTTTACATGATTTACATTGTGCTACATATCCCTCCTTGTTTACTTTCCTTAAAACTTCTGACTAAAAGTATGTGACCATGTGGAGTGCAAAGAACTTGCAGACTTTGTAAATCAATGGCAAGTTAAATGCATGCTAATGTTTCTTAAATAGATGCAGGTATCTCTTTTAGGTCTTATTAACATAGGAAGCCTGGGTGTCTAGTGAAGTATGTAACTTTTATGTTAGACAGCTGTTTATATAATACAGTATGAAATTTTTATAAGATATCTGGGCACTATTTCAGCAAAGTAGGCTAGCACATGCTGAAATGCAGCTATGCAAGTAGTACCTATACTTCAGCATAGTTATGTGTTCAAGGGGCTTCTAATCAAGAGGTAATGAGTTTGAGGGAGTTGGGTTGTTTTGTTTTGTTTTTTTAAATTGAAAGCAATCTGTTTGAAGAGAGACTTAGTTGTGCTGTATGAATTTTTTCAGGTTTATTCCTGATGTTTTTATAAGTAAGGTTTGTTTGGGGTAATTTTTTTTTCTATGCAGTTATTATCTGAATATTATCAGTCTTAAGTCTTAGTTAATAATTGATACTTTGTCATTGAACAGATTTTCCAGGGCAAGGAAGAAAGCTGGAAAGAAGAGTGTTCTCATAGAAATATTTGGACTTGTCAGTTTAGTCTTCTGAATGGACAGTAAAGATATGTTGAGTAATCCTGCAGTGGGGTTCCTCCCTGGATGCTTGACACTAGGAAACCAGATGTTGCCTAAATTCTGCTTAAGTGTGCTTTCCTCTGCTCTGGGCTCTTGCTGGTGATAAAACACAGTGTATAATAAGAGGTTTTCTTTCTGACACTGTTTCAGGGGATTTTGGTGGTTTTCAGAGCTGTGAATTTGCACAAAGCTGCTTTGTCTCAGCAAAACTGTTTCTGAGGCATAACATTACCCAGAGAAAAGTGGGTATCCTGGGGTTTCCTCAGGTAACTTCTAAAGATATGAACTCCAGATGACTTTGCCTGTTAGCTTTACACTGTCAGGAGTCAAACAGCTCTGGGTGACTTTTGACAAGCCTAGAAAATAAACTCTCAGGAAAGTCTGGGCTATACTGATGGATATTTTCCAGTCAAATGGTTTCTTTGGAACGTTTGTCTGGAGTAGTTTCACAAGGCTACTGAAGTTGTTGACAAACTTAGAGCATCTGTGGTGTTTGTCCTTATCCTCTTTGCTGGATGTCTGCAACAACAGGTCTGATAGATCTGTGTGGCAGCCTAAGTGCCTGTGTGTCATGTAGCTGCCTCAATAGCTTGAATGTTTTGTTTGTTGCCAGTGTGTAGCCATTGGCTTTGTGCTATTTTTTCCAGACGTGTTAGTTTCTCATTGTATAAATAAGCGATATGAAGAAGGATATGAAGAAGGAAAGTTGTGCTCTGCTGTCAGAAAGCTTGGTGGAAGCTACTGTCCTACGTAAATGTGCGCAGCAGGAATGACAGCCTGCCAGGGAAGTGCTGCAGGGCAGGAAAGCTAACAGTGGCTCCTCATGGCTTTATCCTGGTGGCTCCTAATGGCTTTTTCCTGGCCATGACGTGTGTTGTGAGGCACTGGATCTCACACCTTTCAGTAAAGCAACTGTTCATGGTGTATACACCCATATTCACCCATTTCTTAGTTAGCCAAGAGTAAAAGTAAACTTTAGAAGTGTTAAGTGAAACTTAACAAGAAGATTCATAGGTGTTTCTCTTGCAAGTATGTAAGATACTGGCTATGATTCCAGTATCATCCAGTTTCTTAACTGGGGAATTCTTTTCTGTACTGCTAGCTTTTCAGCAAATGGTACACCTGCAGGATCTATTACATAATTCTCAACAAAGATTAATGTCTGCAATTGTATTTTGAGTATTTCAGATTGAATTATCATCTCTGCACATGAAAGTACTTATCTCAAAGTGATCTAATAACAACTGAAAGCTTTTGTTTTATTTCTGTCTTACCAATCCTGATTTATAGGAGTATGGAGAAAAGTCATCAGATGGTAAAATGAGTAATACCTATCAGGGGTAATAATTTTAATTTTGCTCAATCAAATAAGATGCTATTTAGATTTTAAAAACATTGTGATTCTCTTATTCTCATGGTAGGTTTTGTTTCTTGTAACACCAACTGTGTGCTTTTGTTGGTTACAGTAGAGCAAGAACTATTACAGTAATGCTAATAATATCTTATTATTTTTAAACCCAGTAGTACAAATGTGACAGAATCCCTGCATTTTTTCAGTCTGCTACCTGAAGATTTGATTCATATAACAACTTGTACTATGTTTACTCAGTGAAGTATAACAATGTGAACTATACAGTTCCAAAATAAAATAATATCCCCCCCAATCTCTTTCTAGTTACTTTGTGCCTGTTACTGACTCACTATTACAGAATTTAATAGGAAATAAATGGTTTCAAACAGCCATCTTGTAAAATCTCAGTGAATGGAGAAGTGGGCTCACTACTGGTTGTGTAAAATTAATCACATCTGGGGCCTGTAGATTTAAAAAGTTGTAGGTTCAAGATATTCTGATAATGTGAGATGGAAAAAAATAATATACAAAATCAAAAAGTGGAAAAGGATTTTCTTTTTAAAAAAAATATTAAAAAATATGACCAGAGAATACTCTTAACTTTATTACTAGTTCTCACTGCAGGGAAATTTGCTTGATGTGGCCAGAGAAAATCAGTGACTGGATTGTCCTAAACAGACAAAATCTTTTTCTACTATCTTGTTTTTCCAGAAAGTAAGCAATACTTTTAAAATTAAGTCATTGCTTTAGTGGGGAAAAGCGAAGATTCAGAGAGACATACAGTTTGAAAATACAGTAAAAGGTGGAAGTTTTGAAAACAGGAGAAGGGTAGGTTGATAATTTTGAGCTTTATTGAATCCTTTGATTGGGAGCTACTTTGGTGTTTGAAGTTAGCAATAGTGTCTGCAGGACGAGCAGGATGGTTTTAAAGGGATTATCTTATGAGACAAGTACCAGTACTGAGGAGCGAGTCTGTGCTGAAGTTATACATTTGTTGACCTATTAATTCTGACAACTCTTAAAAACACTAATGACTAATAGGTTTATCATTCTTATTTAAACTGACAAAGACTTTATGAAGTGGCTTTCTCAGTGAGTAGCTACACAACATGTGTTTAAAAAAGACCACCACCAGCAGTGGTCTAGGAAATTGAGTATTTTTAATACTAATAATTTAAAAAAACTCAAGGCCAAACTGCACACCACCATTAAATTGCTCAAATGTAGGTCTGGCCACCTACAGCTGAATTTTAAATTGCTCAAGTTAAAAAATTGTTTATGACAATAGTGTTAATGTACAACAAACTCAGCAGCTCTTCTCTAGTGAGCGATAGATGGTGAAGTCAGTGCTGTAGGACTTTCTTTGAGAAAGAGCTGAATTAGCTAAAAAATACTTCCTCCCTCTTCTGCAAGATGGAACTTGCACAGACCCTGCCCTCTTAGTTTTTCAAACTGGGCTATTTTAATTTCAGCATACATGCTGATGTTCAGCTGGTTACAAGTGTCTAATTATTGTGATTATATGCATGCAGACTTCATCACTTTTTTTTTCCCAAATGGAGCTGGCAGTGTGAGAGAAGCTTGGCATTTTATCTACTGTATAATTTGCTTGTTTTTATGCTTAGTGTAACAGCTTGCTGAATTGAGTGCTGGAGTGAGACATAGATAAACAACAAGGGGAGGGTGGGCACACACGCTGGCAGGTTCCAAGTGGTCATTACACGTATCTGAGAAGACCTATCAAACAGGTAAGGGAAGACCAAAATAGTGAGGACAAATTCAAAGGTAACTTCTGCTTGCTCACGTACACCTCCTGACACCTGTGTCTTTGGTTTTTCCCTCATTACCTCATGGAGGTAATTTCTCTGTGGGTGAATGGCATCATTGATGAACATGGCCCCACTGTAGCTCGTGTGTTCTCAGCTGGTGTTTCCTTGTGAGTGGTGGCTCCTTGCTTGACAGTGGCTCCTTGGGGTGCACAGGCTTGTGTGTGAAGGACATCCGTTACCTGAGCTCATGTGCCTGATCATTTTTGGAATGGAAACAGACAGGGATGGTGCAGGCTTGTTTGCTGGGATGTGGTTATCACCATCTCTCTGAAAATCTAAGATGGCTTCAGTCAAAAGGAGAGATGTAAATAAAGTCCTGTCTGTTGCACTGGGACAGAGTGAGAAGCAGAAGCACCCCTAGGGTCATCTGCTGTCAGGACACAGTGGTGTCTCATCCTGTGGTTGTACTGAAGGAGGGTGCTGCCCAGGTGCCTGGCTTGACCCAGCTGTGCTGCTCTTCTTCCACAGCCTGCAGTTGCACAGCAGCCCCCACATCTCTCCAGCCTGACTGCCTGTCACAGAGTGTGTGCTTGGCTTCAGTTTTGTGTTTACTTCCTTGGGTAGCTCCATGTGGTTTACAGTTTAGATGGAGAAATTTATGGGAGGCCACTGCCATATTCATTTTAACAGCTTCCTTCTTTCACAGATTACCACCATCAGTAGATGCCAAAGGCTAATGGTTTTGGTTTCTACCCCCACAGAGAGCTTGTGACCAGTCTGCATTTGTAGATGGGGCTGTGCAGCTCTAGTCAGACCAGGAGTTAATCCTAGCCAGTGCCTCAAACAGGGGTGAAAGCTCTCCAAGGCCANATCTGGGTTATCTTAAAACTTGGCCAAATTCTTTCCAGGCTGAATTGTGGCAGGTAAGATTTCTGTATGGCTCAACTTACTCCTTGAGAAGCTGACTTACACGGGGTCTGTGGCAGGCCAGGAGGCAACTTCCATGACCTATGCTGAACGCTTTTATACCCTGCTTGGATGGCTCAGCATTGCTTGAGTGTTTCTTTACACTTTAAAGACCACACTCTAAAACAGCCTACCAAGGGCTGTTACAATCAAGTGACAGTGCAGCATGTTACAAAACCAGTGTATTTCACCTGCTTTTTTTGGGATGTCTCTTGATAGAGTAGAGGGAGTTGTGCTAGGAACTTTCTCTCACCAAAGAGAACATTTTAAACCTGTGCAGCAGGATCTCTCCTGAATTCTGTTTTATTGTTTAACCTTTTTCTGGGTTTTGAGTTGAAAAGTTTGTGATGTTTGTGGTGGTTGTTGAAGCTGTGGCTTGGTTTTATTTGTGTCCTGATTGTGTAGCTTTCAGAGTAAACTTTGGTGACCTATCCAAGTTTTTCTTTGCAAGACTGAAGTCTGTGCTTAGATGATTTTGGAGAATAAAATGGGCTCAGATATTGATATCACAATGTGGGTTTTATGAAAAACACTAGATACTATGAGACTTGGCAGTAAAATGGTGAAAGGTAGGTTCATTTCACAGTTCTGCCTGAATTGAGCTCATCGAAATTCTCAGTTACCTCTAAAAGTTCACTAGGTTGCAGTAGGAATCATTGGCTTGTGGTGATATTGCAGATTATTCGCACTGTGTGTTTTTTAAATTTCTAGCATTACAACAGGAAATTAATGTTTTCTTATCTGAAATTAAAAAAATGCCGAACAAACCCAAACAGTATTTTGGGAAGAATTCCCAAAAAGATAATTCTGAAATGTTACTCTGTGTGTGTTGAGATGTTGAATTTCAGTAACAGTGTTACATTTTAAAAAAGTAATTAATAGTTTAAGGTACTAAGTAGAACTAAGGCACATGTCTACTGTTGTGAATAAAGGGATAGAGGGCAAAGCAATTGACATAAAAATGTCAATGTCATTTTAGTATACCTACATGTCTTTACATGTCTCGTGAAATGCTGAGTTCATGGCAAGTGTTTTCGTTGTGTTTGTGGGTTTTTTCTGATTTTTTTTTTCCAATTCCCCCCTCCCTTTTTTTTTCCCCTTATTTCAGTTATGTATTCATTTGAAATATTTTTAACACTCAGTCTCTTTCTCTCTTATGCCCCCTCCCCTGTTGTTTTTTTTTTCATCTGCCATATGGTACATGTCTTCTTGCAAGATCACTGGGGATAGATGATATCTAAATATACTTTTTCTCAGTTTTAGCACAACGTGGCTCTGATCCTAATTGGGACTTGAATACTCTTCAGGATAAACATGTTAAAGAATGTGATGCCATTTGCAAAATGGCCTCTTTATGGATATGGGAGATGCTTTGAGCCTTCAGCAGAATCAGCATTTTTCCAAACTGTCCCAGTATTTCGGCTGAATAATGTATCAACCAAAACCATGGGATATTAAGTAATATGGTTATAAAGCAAGTGTTTCTGCTTTTTAATCAGACTGCATATACATAGTATATTCTCATGTTCTGCTATGAGTTGTATAACCCCTGGATAAGAATTGCAAGGCACGTATGTTTGGACTGCATTTAAAAATCTAGAGTTGAATTAAGATATTTCAAAGAAATATAATAAACACATCTGAACTGCCTTTTAAACTTTCTTCCACACCAATAAAAGAGGTTTCTCCCATTGTGTGTGATCTCACACGCATTAATGCTGCAATATTGAAGGAGCCTGGTCTGTGGGAAGTGTCTGGCTTAACGGAGACTGACCTATGGATGTGTGTGGTGTTGTCTTAGGACCTGTGTCTGCCACTCATCCCTGAAAGCAGGTGAGCAAGAGCCATAAACAGAGGCTGATGGAATTGCTGGGTAGAATCAGAAGAGCACATGTACACTGCATGAGTATTTCCTGGGTAGGTGAGAATAAGCAGGATGTTTGATTGAGCCTGTTCTGTCCTGGTCTGAAAAAAACCAAGAGTTTTCAATGCGATCTGTTCTGTTGTTACTTTTAATTATAATGGGCTCTGGAAATCCAAAAGCAATTATCCACAGTAGTCAGTGTACTGGCTAGGGATTCTTGGGCAAGCCTAAACCACAGTAGCTTGGATACTAGAAGCTGTACAGTACAGAAAGGAGGGGGTGATAGTGAATGGTGGCTTCATAGTACTGTAGCTGGGCTGCTTCCTCATAATAGTTCCATTTTTTTATAACCATCCAGGCATAACTATATAGTGCTCAAGGCACTATCCCACTATCCCTTTCAAAAGCTGTGAAATAGACAAAGTAAGGGAAGAGTATGAGGATACATTGAAGTATGGAGATTTGCTTGGATTTATTGGCAAGGTTCTGACCAAACTGAGGTTTCATACATCTCCATCAGGCTCTGTTAGACAATACAGCCCTTTTGTAGCTTGTTTCCTAATCATTTCAGTAGATGAAGGACATAGGAGTAAACTAAATAATGCTGAAAGTTGTAAGCCTCCTGACAGTGGTCAGTATAAGAGTTCAGGGAATGGCAAGCAAGTTTCCCTTGTCCTCTTGCTTTTTGGGATGTGCTGCAAATCACTATGGAAAGGACATCTTTCTCTGTGAGATCCCAAATGCAGCCAAAAAAGGTTTAAAGTCTAGATTACAATTATTGCAGCACTACGTACTTACCCTTAGGACTAAATTTATAGTATTTCTGTGTATGCAGAAGCATTTATATCTGGCAATTGTGTGCTGTTTGAGGCTGCACAGTAGTCTTTCTTTAACAGAAATAATAAGAGATGGGCTGATAAGAAATAGAAATTTACTTGGACTTACTAGATGAGCATGCTTTTCCACTTCTTTACCATCTTGTGTTTTTACTTCCTCTGTTAGTGAATGTGAACTATTTTTAGTGACTGTCAACTCCTTTGGATTTGTAGGTATTAATTTCATTATATTACACTGTCCTGGCAGAAGTTTCTTCTGCAGCAGGGAAATCTAGAAATGTAGTGGGGGGTTGTTTTAAATATTAGTAATTAATAATAAAAAAAATATTCATTTTAAAGTGCATGTTATTTCAATGTAGAGTTCTGGGCTTAGTGTTTATATAAAGGAAACAATAACTTCCAGTTTAGGAATGTTATTGTTCCTGTTACTGCAGTACTGGAATAAATAAGATCAGATTTACTGACTCATTTTAAGGATATTTTTATTTTCTTTTTCTTCTAAGTTGAGCAAACGTTGTGATGAGTTTTTTGCTGTTGTTGATTATATTCTGTTACTGCTCACATCATACTTGGCAGCTGATTCTGTCCTCCTTATATACCCTGCTGTTCTGGATCCATGTTTGTGGGTGGATGTTTTTTGCTAGCCATTTTTTCAAGACTCAAATCTTTTACCTATCATTTCATCTACCTTTCTCCATCTTCACAATGAAATGTGTTAGTGCAAAGACTCTTGTGTAACTGCATTGGGATATAGAATTTTGCTTTTTATATGTATCTGACTTAAATTCTGTAGATTCAGTCTGTGAGAACTGAACACACTGCTGGACCTACCTGCATAGAGCTGGGACTAGTTACACCTACAGACCTTCAGAGTTCCAGATGTCTAGTAGGACTGCACAAGAATTTAATAACCTAAATTCCTCCAGACTTCCACCAAAGACAGCCAAATAGTAATAGGAAAGGCCAGTCTGTGGGGAGTAAGAAATCTGGGCATGTAAGTAGATTTTAGATGTCTAGGGGTTTATCTTACAGGAAAATCCAGACCTTATGGTGTCATTATTAAAATTCACTTCCAGTAATTCTTATTAGAACACACTTTTTCTCAGTGAGGCCTGTGATTGTTGCATTTTGGCTGTGTAATGTATTAACCAGACTAGTACTACATGCTCTTTATCCTCCGCCACTTTGAGGAGGTGTGCCAGATGTTACTGCCCTGAACCCAGTCCCAGAACTTTTTCCTGCAGAGACTCACAGTGCCTTCAAGATTTGCTCAGAGCAAGGAAGCATAGTGTAGTTTTAAACAAACAAAGCAACTTTCCTTTGCCTCCCCAAAAATTTAGCTTTTCTGGTCACATTGTCACATTTAGCCATATTTAACTGAAAAGTTAGTGCAGCTGCAGTCTTAAAGTCTTCTGACATGTTTTACTATATCACTACCTATTTTAATAAGCTCTTGTGAAAGAGGAAAGAGGCACCTGTATCAAAATCTGTTAAAATATCAATCAATGCAAGCAACCCTTGCAAAAAAGGACTGATTCACTGAGTCCAGTTCCTGCTGGACATAACATAGCGCTCATATATTAACCAATCTCTTTGAGGTTCTTGTCTCTCCTGCACCCATCTGATGTCTTCCTTTTCTGTGGTGAGGAATGTTCAAATTTCTGACAGATGCTGTCAAAAGTTGAACCATACATGGTTCTGGTGCCAGCTAAAATAATTGCAAATTTAAGTAATTCTTGACTTTTTCAAGATTTACTGAATCAGTAAGAGCGAGACTGAGTGCCCTCAGAATGCACATACACTGAGCTCTTTCTGGCACCCTCTTACACAAGTGGTTGCCTCTCACCTCAACCATTTACCGATGAGGCCTTTAGGCTTCATTGTGAGGATTTTTGTCTTGGTGTGTACTAGGGGAAATGTAGACTTGTGTAGCAGTCTGGTCTTTGTATAACCCTCATTTTGTCTCTCATATCAAGTTTTCTACACACCTTAAAGTTCTTCACCCACTCCTTCAGTGTCCTCAGGAACACTGGTGCAAGCTGTAGGATACTCAGTTGTGTTAAAGATAACATTTCCTTCATCTAAAGCTAATATTTCTTATATCTAGAAAATGAGCTACTATGTTGAGAAATAATGTCATGTTGGTCTGATGTAATTTTTCTCTTTGGTGTTGGCAAACTGATGTTGTGTTTTATTCTGTTTTCCTTTAGCCTCCTTCTTTAATTGTGCTTCCCATTGCAATATGTTCCAACGCCGTATGTTTCTACTGAGGTGATTTTTATGAGCAGTAGTTGCCTGGATGACTTGGTTTGTTTATGCCTTCCTCTGCCTTGTTAATTTTTTTAAATCTAGTTACTGTGTTCATTGGATATTTTCAGATCATGTACCACCCTATATTTAATAGTTGTATTAAAGCCCTTGCACCTAGCATTGCAATTTCATTTGTCAGTTCTTAAAGAACACACAGATGACAATTACTGAGGTTTTTCTAGTTTTGAGTGGATTAAGCATTTTGAGTTTTGCTGCTGCTTTCATGCTCTTTGCCTTACAGGCATCTTGAATTTCTCAGGCTGTAAAATAAGAAAGTTAATTCTAGACTATCAAAAGTCAGCTGTAGGGCATGTTGATGTTGGTTGCTCTGCACAAGTGGGATGCCTAAGTGAAATTTTCATTTCATTGTTTAAAAGTAAGCATAGTAATGCCATAGAAAAGATAAACCTGTGTCTTCATTTCTTTTTTTCACCCTAATGAAGTATTTCTCCTGCTCTTGCTCTATATGGAAGTGTGCTTGTTCATGCCATGTGGGAGTGGCAATAATCCCTCTTTGCAGTGATCACCCCATCATTCAGTGATGTACCATCTGACAGGCAACCCTGCCAGGCTCCTTGTCTTATCGCCCAGGAGGAGGGTTGTGCTTCTGCTGCGCTGAACTATTTCAACATTTAAAAAAAAAAAAAAAAAAAAAAGGAAAAAAGCAATTTCTAAATTCTCTGCTATCTCTCAGGATTTTGCAAGGACAAAAGAGGCAAAAAACATACATCTGGGTAATGAAATACAATATTTCTCAACAGTTGATAAACCCTAAAAGATACTCTTTGAGTGAAGTAAGGCTAGAAATGGGTTAGATGTGACTTATGAGAGAACCAAACTGACTCACTTTGGTACATTTAAATGGTTTGTGCAGTTTCCAGTTCAAGGTATGTTAAAGTCCATTCAGGTTCATAAACAGCATTTTCCCAGACAGTGAGGTGAGTGAAACCATCTCGTCCCTGGTTTCCCCAGAGAACTTCAGAGTGGGGAAGAACAGATAAGATAAGAAGAGCAAGCCACCACAAAAAAAAAAAAAGGCATATTTGAGGAAGAGTTGTGACTTTGTGTGGTGACAAGTTCTCTTAAAATAAAAACAGTTTAAAGAACTGAAGCTCAGCAGATGGCCACATAATCTGTTGTTGAGACTGTAAAGATGGAGGCTGAGGGGACTTCTGGAAGAACTTGACACATCCTGACAGAGGAGCAGTACAGTGCTTCTCCTTTCTTCAAGTCCTTCCTTGCCTTCCATCTGCCCTTCCCAAACCCTAGATAGCAGGTACAGACCTCATTAAATTCAGGTTGCTGTTAACCGAGGGAGGCTGGAGGAATTTGAACAAGTACAATTTTTGAAGTTCATGAAACATCAACTCCCTAGCAATCGTGTTTTCCTACTCCTTTTTCCTCCAGAATTCCTCTGGTGACTAGGACTGAAGCTTAAAAACTTGAAAATCTAAAAGAATTTAAAAATTCTTAAACTTTTTAAAATCTAAAATTACTTCAAGATTTTAAAACACAGACTTGTAGAATCAGCAGGAGTGAGGAGGCAAGGACTGTCCTTTTGAAGAGGAGAATTTATCAAGTGGGGATGATGCTATTGCCTAAACAACCACCTGCACCCAGACCTTTCTCTTTGGATTGGTGTTGGGGAGGCTTCTTTGACCCTAATGTTTTTTGTCATTGCCAAGCCAACTTCTTTTAGCCTTTCAGAGAGCAGAAGAGGAAAACCTCGCTCACATTTTGAGGAATATTTCAAACCTACTGTTGCCTCAAGCTTTAGCTTCCTGTGCTGTGCGGTAGAGTGTCTGATAATGAAAGATGAAAGCTTTCTATTTTTGTCTTGTGAATGTAGCTCATGTTTCATGGGCCAGATTGGTTGATTTTTGTGTCTTCCTTTTCAGTGCTGCCTTTATCGTGGGGAAGGGGGAAGGAGGGAATAGCAACTTCACTGAGATGCTAAATTTAGAGTAGTTAGAAAAAGTGAGGATGTGTATCTGAGGTCTTTCCAGCTTTTCAGACTCAAGGCACCTATAGAGTCTGATTTGTGACTGAGTGTGTCAAGTTGAAAGGACAGTGCCTGGGCACCAGAGACCCTTCTGCCCTTCACCCCATGAAGTATCACATGTGTCAAATCTGCACACCTTGTGACTCAAAAAGACAGTTTTTCTCTCTTTGTCGTTTGAAATATACACTGCAGACATAGCTGTCGATGGTCTGTTCTGATCCAGACAAGCTTAAAGTATGCTTTTAGAAAAGTTATGATTGATTCTAGGTGTTTTACTTATGTATGCCTGGTACACTAAAGAGCTTGATATAATAATTTTTGTTTACATAAAAGTATTCTCAAAGATGAGGGACAGTGAATTTGTGGGTTCCTTTTCTAGCCATGCATAGTATACAGATGATCTTAAATAGAAGGAGGGAGTGCAAAAAAAGGACACAGAGGCCATGATGTTCTGTGCTTTGCATATGACGTATTTTCTGCCTTAGATTTATCATGGAAATTTGCTTATCTAAACTGAAGTTATTCAAACTTTTTTGCTATAAAAGCAAAATATGATTTGTATTTTCTTTCTCTAAGACATATAGCCTATCCATAGAATTAATATTTTTTTCCTCACAGTTGTGTGTACTGTTCTACCACCTCACTTTGTTCTCAGGTGTTGATATTTCCACTTTCTGGTTTAGGATGATGGATACCTTCATTAAAAACATGTCTGCACATGTATTACAGCATGAAATATCGTGTCTGTTCACAGGATGTTCCTGCTGTAGGAATTTTTCTGTGGAGGCAGAAGCCTGCATACTTGCATGTGTAGTGTGAAATGCTTCAGAGCAGATAGTACCCATGCTCTGCCTTCCCTCTCTTTCTTCTTCAGCTGTTCACTTTCCAACCTGGCAGCATAACTCCTCTGCAAGCGTGATCTGCGGGAGCGAATAACTGCTTAAGCAGTTTTGGCAGAACTCAGGTTAAGTGAACGCTACTGGATTGCACCTGCTTCTGAGCACTGGCACACCTAGACAGTGTTCCATGCTGAGGATGGCTAAGATCCCCTGCAAAACAGTGCTCTTTTCATTACAATATAGTTACGGTTGTTAACATTTATAGTAGGTGCTGCTTTGTGTGATGGTGCACCCAAGCTACAGCTTCAGAGTCGAATGGCAAAGGTATTTAGTACCGCGCTGCCGTGTTCATTATGAACTGGCTAGCACCATTAGCACAGTTACAGGAAGTCCTACATTTTCTGATGGCATTATCCAAACAACCATGTTGTGAAGCCAGGTGTCAAGTTTTCTTAAAAATTTAAAAAATCACGTTGGTGCTGCTGGCAGAAGACAACAGCTTCCAGGTAGATCTGCTGGGTTGCAAATGAGTGTGAGAAGAACTCAGCTTCCATGTACTTGCACAGAGCATCAACAGCTGCTTCTCAGGCTCTGTGTGCACAGTACAGAAAGGAGAGCTCAGCTGCTTGGGCAGCCTTTCCTGCTGAGAGAGGTGGTGTTCTGTGGAATAAGACGTGTCTCACATGAAAGCCTCTGGGAAGGTTTTTTTTGCCTTCTTAAGTGTACCTTATTTTCTAGAAGGAAAGAGCTGTGCTAGGGTGTGTGCAGCCATTGGAGATTTCATTGCTTTGAGTAAGTGAGAAGGTCCATGGTGGTTTAGTTTGAGGGGGTTTTTTTGCTTGTTTGTTGTTTTGGGTTTTTTTTTTTTGGTGGTTGTTCTGTTTAGTTTTACTTTTCTATGACAAACTCCCAGGTTAGGAAGATGAGAATAGAGCACAAATGATGAACAGTGAGGGTTTGTATGGCAGTTAACTTCATCTTTGTTCTGCAATATGAGCTAAGTGCTTGTTTTTACTTGGTTATGAAAATATGAAGCTTCTTACATTTCACTATTTCATACTTACAAGGCAGCATAAAGGGCATCTTACAGCATGTCTTTTTGATCCTGTTTTCTGTAATTCAGAGCACTGTGTTCATATTTATATGTCCAGAAGACCTAAAAGTACATTTTAATTCCAGTCAAAATGACAAAAAGGAGTATATTTTTGTTCTCTGCATTTGGAGTACACTTGAAATGATTTGTTGCTTTGTTTTCCATGTGCTCTGAGACAAAACAGGCTGTTATGTGGGACCTTTGTACACTTACTCCCTGCCTCTCCCCTGCAGTTCGTAAAGCTCGTGTACGTGGTCTGATACACGCTTGAACTTGCATCTTGGTAAACAAAGTTCTGTTGAAGTCGTTGATGGGAGTCAGAGAGGGAGCATCAAGTGTGTGGCTTATGTGGAGGATGCAAATAAGGAGACCCTGTGCCCTGCTATGGAGGGACGGCATTTGTGAGTAATAGTGTGTGTGCAAGAGTGCGTGCATGTGTGTTCCTAAGTAATTGTCCCCACAAAAGGAATTGCAGAAAGCTGACTACCTGTCTGGCTAAACAGTTACTGAATCTGGTTAAACTATTGCAGGTGGATCGTTCACAAAAGTAATCGATTGTTTTCACAGAGTCAGTTATGTCTGCCTTGCTTTTTTAGCATGAGATAGAGTTGCTTTGCAGTACATTACAGGCTGGTTTTATTCAGCTTCATACCTGCAGCTTTTGTTTTTGCATGTGTGCAGATTTTTATTACATTTATGGACTCACTGTTTTTTCTTCTTAAATATGTCCACAATAAAAAAATAAAAATTCCTGGATGAGCCAGGTTCCTGGTGGCTATAGGGTTGCTGGATGATGGCCAGTGGGGCTCACTGACTGAAGATAAGAATTGAAAAGTCTAGAAATGGGAAATGCTGGTACTTGGTTACACACAGCTAGAACTGCTTTGTGAGCAGAGTCTGAGCATCACAAAACATCTGGTGACAGGTCTCTGTTTGAAAGATGGTTTTGGCTTGTAATCCGCAGTCATTTTCCATAAGTTACAGAGCAAACTTCAATTAGTGTTTGCATTTGGTTTGGTAGGTGGCTCTTATTTAATGTTGCTCAGTATAATTTGTGCTCTTCCCTTTTTCCTGTCTTCCTTCTCTGTTACAGTGTGTGGTGCAGTTACTTCTCTGCTGCCCTACTGTTTTGGCTTTCTTGTTGTCCTGCTCCCTGCTTGGCCCCACAGGGGAGGGGCTCTGCTCCTCCACCTGTGCATTGTGTAGGTAACTGAAGTTGCCTCTTAAGAGCAGCGCAAGAGGGAGGGAAACACTGGTATCAGTAATGGTATCTATGAGCTCAGAAGTCAGCAAGGACCCATGCTGCATCAGTGTCATGTTTCCAGTCTTAAATGGGGTTTTCCAGAGTGGGCAAGAGCGCTTTTTGACTCGGAAGGAAAAAGGCCTGTGCAAAATCACAGGGTATTTCTTATCCATCGATACCTGTTTGTTAATGGTTCCCACCTTTATGACAAGTTAGATTTGTGGAGAGAGAAATGACTGTAGGAATCAATGCAGAACTATGTTTAAGTGGAAACACCCACAATCATTAATGAATTTTCAGTGTGACGTGTCTTTATTAAAGGAAGCATGCTCCTTTTTATCTTTTCCTAAAAGGCAATAATAATGAACAGCAGCACCTGTAATATCGGATAAAGAGTCTAATCAAAGGCAAAAGCCGTGTCCAGCAGTAAATGACTGTTTTGTTATTTTTTGGTTTTGTTTGTTTGGGGTTTTTTTAGTGACACCCCTGATCCTGTTTGGCAATGCAAATCTCAGTTGCTTTTTTGAAGTTTTCCCACAGAACTGAGGAAGAAATCATGACAGTTCAGCAAAAATTAATGCATGAAAAATTTGAAATGCGTATTTAATGTAAGAACTTTGAAGCACATTTGGATGGAGAGATGGTGCTACCTGAAATGCTACTCTTTGTAGAAAGGAGATTTTATTGCTGCCCTGTTAAGTGAGTTTTTCTAAATGTTTTCAAGGTTTTGCAATAAGTTTTGCATTCTGTAACATACAGTGGCAAAAAGCAAAGAAACATTCTGATGGAAACATTTTTATAATTCAGAGGCACATTATTTAGTATATTTGCTTAGCAAATTTAATTGTTTCTGATGAAAATTGGGATGTTAATACTTACATGACCCAAGGCAAACAACACTGAAACAAGCCCATTCCTGAAGTTTTCAGTTTTAGCACATGCCTCAAATCAGACAAAACTTCAAATACCCATGACTCATGGCCACCAGCTAGAAGTGTTTTGTTGTTCTTTTATGTTTTGGGCACTGAGTCATGGCTGAAAAGCAGTAGTGCTTCTAAGCAGTAAGCAGCCGTGCTTCTAAAGGTAAATTGGATATAGTGATTTTGCGGACAACAAATGGAGTTCATGCACCCCTAGCTATCTGTGAGGAAGGACTCTGGTTTGATGTTGTGGATTTACCCATAAAAGATGACCAAGTGGTTCATAAGGGTTATTCTGCTGATGTGTTTGACCTCCTCTGGTGTCACTGGTGACAAAGAACTATGAGTTTCCACATTTTGATACTGGTTGCAGGCAGATAAGTCTGTTGATGTTATGATCTCATTAAAGATAAACCATGGGATTGTGCAATGAGCTGATAAGGCCTGGCCTGATTCAGCCTGTTCTTCTGTTCCACATGCACCTACCAGGATTTGCAAAATGTGCAGACCAGTGTTGCTTCCCCCAGCTCCTTAGCCAGGTCGGCAGTGCTCTGTCATATGGTTGGTGAGGTCCAGCGTCTCAGTCAGCCTAGTTCAGCACCTCTGCCATCAAATTGTGTCCATGTAGTTTCTGACTTCTTGTATTTAAGAGAAGTGCCTTGCCATAAGTGCAAGCTCACCTGATAACAGCTCAGTCTCGTGAAATGACAGATGTTTTGCAAAACCTTGGCAGTAAAGAAGGGGGTGTCAGCATTTTAGTGCAGTAGATCTGGAAGAAAAGTCTAGTTCTCACCTGCTTCTCCAGGTAAAACACTTCTGCCTGTGTGTAGTTGGCAGTGGCAGCCACTGATTCAGGCTGGGTGCCTGCAGGTCTGAAGTTGTTTCTTCCTGCGTTGGAGGAAATTTTATGTTATGGGGTAAGTATTCTGGCTGCACACGTGTGACTGGCTCTCTGTGCCACCCTCAAGACCAGAGGTGAGTAGGGCATTTCAGCTTCCTAAGCTGCCACACATGAGCTTCCTCTAGTTGTGGTAACATCTAGATGCAAAGGTGTAGGGATTTGTGCAGCTGATTCCAAGTCAGGGGTGGAGGAGCGTGGCTGATAGCTGGCGTGTCTTTGTAACTACTCTCTCGGGGGCACTTCTTTGCCTAGGCGACAGGCATCAGACAAGCCAAAGCATGGAAGTTAGTTGGCCTCTGGAGTGCAAGCATTTCACGGTTAGTGGGACAGCTGGGCAAATGACTTAAGGTCCCTGGTGCCTCCTTCCTCAAAGGCACGGGTTTGATACTGTGAAGGGTGTGGACTGTAGCTGACTTCCCCAGTGACTGCTTGTCTGCTGACAGTGTTGTAGATGGAAGATAAATTGCTCATCATTGCAGTCTGACAGCTGCCTAGAGAGCAGAGTAGAATTAATTCCTGAAGTTCTTTCTTAACCATTTCGTTTACCTGGGTGGATTAAGTTCACTACTGAATTTTTAACTCCTTTACAGGAATGAATAGTAATGTAATTATCTCCCTTGTTTGTTTCATGTATGGTTATCATCCTAGATAACACAGCAAGTATGTTGTTGTTTATCTCTCTCAGGAAAAAAAAGTCTAGATTGTTAAAATAAGCTGGAAATGGGGTCTTACTCGATTTGGTAGATGCTGTTGCCTTGGGCTATAGCTTATCTCATTAACCAACCATGAAAACTGTGCAGTTTTTTCCATCTTTGCTCTTCATCAGGTGTATTACTGTTCATATTATGTATCTACAGTTATTCAGGGCAATAGTGAATAGGGTATTTGTGTATTGCCAGTGTATTTACACAGGGCTACTCTCTGAAGATTTCAGTTTGGTCTTTTAATGTATATGTTGATGGACAGCTGCTGTGTAATTAAGGAAGAAAATACCCTATTCATTCTGCAGGAAGGTTTGCTTACCTTGTATTGTGCCATTAAATTACCTATTGAGGTGTTACCCTGTGAATCTGCTGTAGTAACAACAGGCGGTTGGGAAAGCTGGTAGCAAAACAATAGCCTGAAATAAAATACTTTCTGGAGGCCTCTCAAGGGTGGTTATGAGACAATTCCTAAGCTTTTAGTGCTTGGAGCTCCAGCCAGGTTACAAAACATGTTTTGTCTGGCAGTAGTACGGATCAGTGAGCCAAAGGGTTATGAACAGTTTAAAAAAATCCTTTCTGACAAAGTTCAAGCCCTTATTTTGGAAAAGCTGTTGAGACAGTATGAAAGAGGTAGGGTTTCTTCCAGGTCTCCATCGCAGGAGTTTGGTAATCACCTAGGTAAGTGGGGTTTGCTGTATGTATTTGTTATTTCAAACTTGTATTCCTCTATTTTGTTTTTCTACTGATAAGATTCATTATTGGTTGGAGAAGACTGCTTAGCTGCTTGATTTAATATGGCTACAGCCTTTCAGTAGGGAGAAGGCTTGGGGTATGGAGTCCTGGGAGAGGGGCCAGGGAGATGTGGGCACCACAGGCTGGGACCAGGTCTGAATAGGAGCAGGCAAGGACCCACTGACATGCTTGGGAGCTCAGAGGGGTGCACTGACAAGGGCTGGAGCACAACCCAAATGTGCAGACTCGAGACAATGACACTGTGGCCACCTTTGCTATTTTTATTAAAATTGTATCTGATGCTCTGTGAATGTATAAAAAAGAGACCCTGGAGAATGCTGCGGATTAAAATGTCGAGTTTTAGGCTGTAATTTGTTAGAGTATTTTTCTGAAGATGAGAATAATTTGGTTTTTTTTCAGGATGTCTTTTGTTTATTTGGTACCTTGAACGGGAAAATTCTTTTATAAAATGAAAATACTGTGTACAGTTCTGGGACAGGTTCTGTATGTTGTCATGTTGTTCACAATGGAAATAGTTCCACCAGGATTAAATGCTGTGACTAACTAACATTACATACTGTTTAAGATTTTGTGCAGCCAAGCATGTTACCTTTTACTGAAAGAACATTTACATGTTGACCATTTTATTTTAGTAATCTGAAAGGGATTGCTAAATGTACATGACAAATGGATTGCTTCTTGCATTATTGTGAAGAATATCATGAGAAATTCATGACGATGTTTTCTGCTCCTTTAGTACCAAAGAAGTCCTGTGGATAAAAAAATAATCTGTGTATACTTTTTGTTTATTTTCTCCCTCCACTGTATACCTGTATGTACGTATGGGGAGGTGGATGGATGGAGACAACATCTAATACGAAAAACATGCTTATTTTATTTTTCCGTATTTACTTGCTGATGACTTTGGAAGTAAGAGGACTACCAGGTCTTGTGTTTTCACATTTCTCTTTCTATTTAACCAGCTGAATAGCTGATCTCTACTTCTTATTGTATTAGATAGAGTATTTTACCTCTTTTAATCCAAGTAGACACAATGTCTTCTTCCATGGTGCTGTGAAGTTTATTATGTAGGTGACCTCTGATTTTTAATTTGTGAGCAAAACAGACTTTGTGTGAGCATATTCAAATGTATTTTATTTTCTGGTTTTATTTATTCATTTATTTATTTTTAAAAGCAGCATGAACCTTTTAGAAAACTGTCTTAAGTACAAATGTACTCATCTTGGCTGATGCAATAACTAAATGGAAGCAGAAAGAACTGTTTGGAAACCACTTGTGTATCTGTGGATAGCAGGAGTGCCAGAATTGCAGCCAACTTGACCAAAATTACATACTTATGTATGTTAGGGCATATGAATGAAGCATGCTACCAAGTTAATTTGCCCAAACTGGGAGCTGGTTTTACAATGAGCTCTTTTTTTTGCTTCAACCTTCTTGAGTTTGCTTTTTAATTCTGTGAATTAGCATTAATGCATGTGGGAGGACATTTTCTTTGGATCCTGCCTTAAATTATTCTGAACTGTTTAAAAGCCCTGTGAGAAGAGCTGAATGTCTGTCTCCTCATCTATCCTTTTAATGGGCTTTACACTGTGTATTTTTGCACCTATTTGAAGCAGTGATACTAGTTTTCCAATTACTGTTCAAGTTCTTTGACTGTACTGTTGAGTAGTTATGCAACATGTCTGAGTTGTTTCCCTTTTCCCAAGAGTGAACAAGGACTGACAGGACAAGTATTGGCTTCTTTGTGTGAATTAACTCTTAAACTGAAATTCATAGCTAATGCTATGGATACTTTGAACAGGTCCCTGATTAATGAAGATGAGAGGCTATTGTCTGTTAAAGGACAGATGGGTGCTAACACTGTCAAGAGAGCTGGATTTTGTTCTGGTCATTCTGAAAAGTAGTGTTTTTGGTTTTCATCCGTTGTAGGAATGAGTGACTTTTTTTTTTTTTAATCTAAGGTTCATTAGCCAAAATGG